>CM061227.1:43810135-44189338 GCA_030844895.1 Ambrosia x helenae | reverse complement strand
TAATTTTATAAAATGGACGTTTATAAAAATAAATGGTAACGCGAGTATTTTATAAAGTAAGATTGTATAAAAAAATACTTGGAAGACTGTACAAAAATGGGATACTTTTATATAAATGGGAATATAAAAGATCGAAACATTTTTGGTAACAATTGGACGAGTCGACTAAAACGTACATATTATATTTTTCCGAGAAATAAACGTTCGAATCGGAAGTTGGAACACACTTCCATAAGAACGCGCAACGGAAATAAAATAAAAAACGCTAACTAACGAACTTAGTTACACGAACCAACGTAAACACTTATTAAACGTCGATAAAAATATACATATATATTTTAAGGAAATAAAATATATATAACAAGGGAAACGTGCGTAACACTTTCCTAAGTGTAGCAACAATATTCGTGGGAAAGGAGAAACATAACGTAACAAATTAAAAACGCTAAACGACACATGAACTTAACAAGTAGTATCCACGCGACGATATATTACATATACTCGTTTCCGACAAATTCTAGTATATCTATTTAAAATGGAAAATAGATATACGAAAAGGAAAACCGAGACGAGTAGGTGAATATATCTACAACGCGTGAATACCGACAAAGATCCTAGTACATTTATTTAAATGGGAAAATAAATGTACGGTGTGGTAAGTTAGTCCGTTAAGATTATGTTACCAAACGACAAAGACTTAGCATATTTATTTAAATGGGAAAATAAATATGTGGCAAAGTAAGTCGGGTCGGATTAATAAGAAAACACTTTATATTGAGCGAAAAGATCCTAAGTATAATTATTTGAATGGGAAAATAATTATACGTTGGTGAGTCGTGTCGAGTATAATGTTGTACAAGTCATAAAGAATATTTATAAGAATAATATATGACTTGTAAGGAAAGGGTAATCCCATCGCCATTGAACCTAGGATACGAAACTATTAAACGGACTTGGGATACTAAAGTGGTCGGGAAGTTGGGTGTACAACTTGCCAAGGCACATACACCATAGGTGTAAGTGACTTATACGCCTAGAACCTTGTAGGTACGGATCACAAACTTTACTATTTTCTTTGAGCCGAGCACAGTTACAGGTGAGTCTCACGGCCCCATTTCTAAACTATTTAACGTTTTTACGGGGGAAAGATATGTTGGGATTGTATGACGGGTTGGATACTTGAGTAAAGATCGCCACTCGGGTTGAGACCTCCCCACTATAATCATTTATTCAGGAATGAGAAACCAAAGGGATATTTGGATAGTACTATTGGTGCCTGACAAGGCCCACCCCTAATCGATAGCGTCGATTATGCATCGGCGTATGCCTGGGGTGCACTTATTCTGAAATAAAGTCGTAGGAATACCGAGTAACGACTTTGGGCGGGGGCATTATTAATTGTCTTGGTTTGGTTATAGGCTCAAGTAAATTGTAGGACTTTGCAACTCCTATAAATGTCATAACAAGGATATTCCCACTTATAAAGACTTATTAAATTAAAACCTGTGAACTCACCAATATTTATATATTGACGATTTTCAAACATATCTTTCAGGTAATTGATTGATGGAAGTTAGCATGGCGAGCAGGGTCGGGATATCTCCAAGTTGGGCGTTGGAAATGTCGTAAAAGGGTCACCTCTCTTTATTCCATGGGCTTAGGGATAAGGGAGTAGCCTCTTTGTCAATTTCAAAACAATTTATAATTATGTATGAATAATTTGACATGATTATTAGCATTGAATAAATGCCCTTTTTCTAATTAATATTGTGCTTTGCATTAATCTTGCTTAATACTTTTGAACCGTCGCACCACGTGTTTCCGCCTTAGACGTGGTGTGACAGAAAGTGGTATCAGAGCCAAGGTTATAGCGAATTAGCATTTTAAAAATCTAAACTATAACCGGAATTTGGTTCAAAATCTTTCAAATGAATGCGAAAACGCAATAAAATAAATTTTTCCAACGACCATTTGGGTATATGGAGATTCCGACCAAGCTAGCCATGGTAAGCATACGTATTATTTTGTGTTAGAAGGTTAGGAAGAGTACCTTAGATATGTGCCTTAACTACCTAACGAATAATACTTAAATATTAGTACGGTTCTTTTGCCAGGATGTGGAACGCAGGGAGCGTAGCACGAGCTACGATAGTAGCCTCCAGATCATCCCAGCACCGCCAGCGGAGCCGATCGAGGTGGTGATACTCGATCCCGAGGATGACGAGATGGATGTTGATGTCGCCATGGAGGGCGCCGACGGAGATAGCTCCGACGAGACAGACCCGAGCGAGGACCCAGCGTGGGCCCCCGCAGGAGACGACATGGCCGCCGTGGCCGACCTACCGATGGCCGAGGCCGACTTGCCCTAGTGCCATTCCAGGCAGCACCACTGCCAGCACTACCCATCCGAGCCGTCAGGGACTTCCCTGTAGGTTGCGCAGGTCCTTCGAGACCTATCCCTACACAGTCGGAGACTGTCGAGTCTCCATACGACCGACACGCACCAGTCGACCGTGAGCCTTTACCCACCCCACCTATCCCCGTTCCCTCTGGCATGAGGCTCGTGCCTGTCTGCCGGGGACACAACGGGTGGATATCCGATGACTCTGACGATGAGTCAACTGCGTCGGTGGAGCACATTGCTGTGCCTATCCCACCAGCAGGCCAGGAGGAGCACGTTGCTCCGATGATAGGGCATGCTACCGCTACCCCAGCCACCTTACCTACCATGCCCGAGCCCATACCACAGGATGGGCCAGCTTCTACTGGGCACATCCTTGAGGGCAGCTCAGCCCGCAGCTCTGAGTTGCACCGAGCAGGACTGGCAGCTCACGCCACTGCTAGCCCTCCCACCCCTACCACTGTGATATCTGCTCCAGAGTGGGTCGCTGTCACCCAGCCACTCATGGTCCCACTCACCGAGCTTATAGTCCCCACACCCTTATCCATGACACTACCCATCACCACTTTTCCCACACTACCACCCCTACCCGAGATGCTCCCTACACCACCACCTGCACCATTCACTATGGATGCAGGAGCCCCATTTCTGATACCCCCATTTGCACCGTATACTCTAGGTGCGGGAGACCCATACCAGGTACCACCCTACTGCTTCACTGGACTACCGGGCTTTGCCCCACCCTTCACACCACTACCCATACCCGATATCATCGGCCCGTCTCAGCCGACGTACACTGACATCCCTGGGCCGTCGCAGCCCCACGGGATGGCCCCACTGTCAGGACCCGCATGGTCCACGGTGATCTCACTGGAGAGAGATTTCCAGACCCTCACCGACACGGTGCAGCGCACCGTGAGTCAGATGGAGCAGCAGGCCCAGCTCATGTGGGCCAGGATCATTGATGCCAGGGATGCGCTGGCACATTATGCTGAGGAGCTGCTGAGCATGGATGCTCATTGTGGCCTTACGGGCGACGCACACTTTGCGCATCGCCAATTCTTGTACGATCGCATTATGGCGATCAGTATGACCATTAGCATGTGCGCACCCAGTACCAGTACCAGCACCCGCCGCCGCCACCGCCACAGTAGCGATACATCAGGGACGCTTGGGAGATCACTCACGGACATAGTAGTAGTAGTAGTAGTAGTAGTATGATAGCACAGCATGGGTTATAGCACCCATCTGCATTTTTGCCTAGCCGAGTGGGATTGTGCCGGCATATGACATTATATTTCTAGTGTATTTCAAAGAGCAATGTATGAGGAATGTATCCTCGGTTTTTGTTATTATGAACAAATCATTGTACTGGGTATTGAAATTAATGAAAATTTTGTTATGGTAAAATATGTGTTATGATTATCTACGATTATTATTACTTATTCTGTTTATGTTGTGATTGCGTGATGTTGTTATGGTGATTATTGTGTTCATATGTTGTGTGGTTGTTTATACTATATATGTGATGATATTGTATGAATGATTGTCGGAAATTAACCTTTGATATTGGTTATTGAAGAAACATGGCACCAGCCACGAGAAGCAACAGTGGAAACGAAAGACTACCCACGACACCCGAGGAGCTTGAAGCCCTAGTTTCGGGACGTATCGCCCAGGCTCTCGCAGAACACAATGCCACGCGCACCGAAAGGTCGCGAGACCGAACCGGGAGCGACAGACGCGAAACCTCCCCTACTGGTAAGAAGACGTCGGGCATATACAACAGGAGTCTTCGTGAAACTCCTACCTTTTATTTAACATTGCGTTATTATTGCAGAAACGGCCTCACGAGAACGTGGCCGCACGTTTAAAGCTTTCCTGGACTGCAAACCACTAAATTTCAGCGGCACTGAAGGTTCTGTCGGACTAGTCAAATGGTTCGAGAAGACCGAAGCTGTGATTCGTATCAGCAGCTGTACCCCACGACAGGCTGTCATGTATGCCACCAACCTGTTTCTGGACCAAGTTCTGACCTGGTGGAACAACCAAGTGCAGACACTGGGAGATGATGCTGCTTACTCCTTATCATGGTTGGAGTTGAAAGAACTAATGATCGCCGAGTACTGCCCGGCAAGTGAAGTGCAGAAGCTAGAGACGGAGTTCTGGAACCTCACCATGGTTGGACCGGACGTAGCTGGTTACACGTCCAGATTCCATGACCTCTCCCGGTTAGTGCCTCGCCTGGTCACCCCGGAAAGCAAGAAGGTGGAAAGGTACCTCTTCGGACTGGCACCACAGATACGCGGCATGGTTACTGCTTCCAAGCCTACAACCATGCGCGAAGCTATCGACCTCGCCTTGAGCCTCACTGAAGACGCCATCCGAATGGGCACTCTAATCCGGAAAGTGTCAGGGTTGAAACTTACTGAATCCAGCAGTGTTGAGGGTAAGAATCTGGGTACAAGTTCAGCCGTTGGGTCAAGTGAACAGGGAAATAGGCCAAGGTTTGGGAAGCGTAAGCGCGATGAAAGGAAAAAGGATGGATCATCAGGTTCAGGGAAGAAAGGAAAAGGGTATGTGGCCACTGGACGTGGAAATAATGGGAAGCAAGGTTATCAGGGCAAGAACGAAGTAATCTGCGGTAAGTGCCGTCGTTCGGGGCACAAGACTGAAGACTGCAGATCAGGAGCGCCAAAGAACAGTGGAGCGAGGCCCTGTTTCTCATGTGGATCGCTCGATCATTGGAAGAGGGACTGCCCCAAACTCAACAACCAAGCCCGTGGGCGAGCGTTCGTGATTGGTGCCGGTGACGCATGACAAGACCCTAATGTGGTCACTGGTACGTTCCCTCTAAATGGTCATTATGCTTCAGTATTGTTTGATACTGGCGCTGATTTTAGCTTCGTATCTGTCGAATTTAAAAGATTACTTGGTTTAAAGACTAGTAAGCTAGACACACCATACTCTATCGAACTAGCTAACGGTAAGACTATAGAAACTCGAGAGGTAGCAAAGGATTGTAAGTTGGATCTCTGTGGTCATGAGTTTGACATTGAGCTATTGCCAGTCGTACTGGGTAGCTTTGACATAGTCGTTGGCATGGATTGGCTATCCGCACACCGCGCCATCGTCATGTGCAATGACAAAGTAATTCAAGTTCCCTCGCGAGCGGTGAAACCCTATCGATCCAAGGGGAAAGGCGTGGAACGCCATTGAGAATTATTACCAGCATGAAAGCCAGGAAGTGCCTAAGGAAAGGTCTCGTCGCATTCTTGGCGCATGTGGTAGACAAGAAGGCCGACGAGCGAAAGCTAGAAGACATTCCGATAGCTAGAGACTTTCCAGATGTGTTCCCAGAAGACTTGCCAGGATTGCCGCCACCTCGACAAGTCGAGTTTCGTATCGACCTTGTTCCAGGAGCAGCACCGGTAGCGCGATGGCCATATCGCCTAGCTCCTTCTGAGATGCAGGAACTGTCTGAACAACTGCAAGAGTTGTTGGACAAAGGCTTCATAAGACCAAGCTTCTCACCCTGGGGAGCTCCCGTCTTATTCGTGAAGAAGAAGGATGGCACTTTTCGAATGTGCATCGACTATCGAGAACTGAACAAACTAACTATTAAAAATCGCTATCCTCTTCCCAGGATCGACGATTTGTTTGATCAACTTCAAGGATCCAGTTTCTACTCCAAGATCGATTTAAGGTCCGGTTATCATCAATTGCGTATTCAAGAAGAAGACGTGCCAAAAACAGCATTCAGGACTCGTTACGGGCACTATGAGTTTCTGGTTATGCCTTTCGGTTTAACTAACGCACCAGCTGTTTTCATGGACTTGATGAACCGAGTGTGCAAACCATACTTGGACAAATTTGTCATTGTTTTCATTGATGACATCTTGATCTACTCACGCACGAAGGAGGAACACGAGGAACATCTCCGATTAATCCTCGAGGTACTTCGCAAGGAGAAACTCTATGCTAAGTTTTCGAAATGTGATTTTTGGATTCGAGAGGTTCACTTTCTAGGCCACGTAGTGAATGAAAGGGGTATACATGTCGATCCCGCCAAGATCGAAGCAATCAAGAATTGGGACGCCCCTAGAACGCCTACTGAAGTACGACAATTTCTTGGCCTTGCGGGTTACTACAGAAGGTTCATCGAGAACTTTTCTAAAATAGCACAGTCTCTAACCATGCTAACCCAAAAGGATAAGAAGTTTGAATGGACGGAAAAGCAGGAAGCAGCGTTTCAGTTGCTGAAGGATAAGTTATGTGGCGCACCAATACTATCACTTCCCGATGGTACGGAAGACTTCGTAGTTTACTGTGACGCCTCTCACCAGGGATTGGGTTGTGTATTGATGCAGCGAGAGAAGGTCATAGCCTATGCTTCCAGACAGCTAAAACTTCACGAGAAGAATTACACCACACATGATCTGGAACTAGGAGCCGTGGTATTCGCACTCAAGATATGGAGACACTATCTGTACGGAACCAAGTGTACGATCTTCACTGATCATAAAAGTTTGCAGCACATCTTTGACCAGAAGGAATTGAACATGCGACAACGGCGATGGGTCGAATTATTGAACGATTACGATTGTGAGATAAAGTACCATCCCGGGAAGGCAAACGTCGTAGCCGATGCCTTGAGTCGCAAGGAGCGGGTTAAGCCACTGCGTGTCCGAGCTTTGGGTCTAACCATCCACACGAACCTGACTGACCGGATTCGTGAAGCTCAAACTAACGCTCTTAAACCCGAGAATGTCAAAGGTGAAAGGTTGCGGAAGATGGTTGATTCACTGGAGTCAAAAGCGGATCAAGCTCTGTATTTCATGAATAGAATTTGGGTACCAGTGTACGGTGGATTGCGTGAACTGGTATTAGCCGAAGCCCACAGTTCGCGATATTCGGTTCACCCTGGAGCAGACAAGATGTTCCATGATTTGAAGGAATTTTACTGGTGGCCAAATTTCAAGAGAGATATAGCAGCGTATGTTGCGCGATGTTTAACTTGCGCGAAGGTCAAGGCCGAGCATCAGAGACCATCCGGTTTGCTCCAGCAACCGGAAATACCGGAATGGAAATGGGAAAGGATCACTATGGACTTCATTACCAAATTGCCCAGGACAACAAGCGGCCATGACATGATCTGGGTAATCGTTGATCGATTGACAAAATCCGCACACTTCCTCCCCATTCGCGAAACGGATAAGTTGGAGAAACTAACCCGTTTGTATATTAAGGAAGTTGTGTCAAAACACGGTGTACCTATTTCTATCATCTCCGATCGAGATAGTCGTTTCACCTCAAGATTTTGGGAAAGTTTGAATGAAGCCCTCGGTACTCGCCTTGACATGAGTACCGCATATCATCCACAAACCGATGGTCAGAGTGAACGGACCATCCAGACCCTGGAGGATATGCTACGGGCATGCGCAATCGATTTCAGCGGAAATTGGGATACTCACTTGCCACTGGTAGAGTTTTCGTATAACAACAGCTACCACACGAGCATTCAAGCTGCACCTTTCGAAGCTCTGTATGGACGCAAGTGCAGATCGCCTCTATGTTGGGCCGAAGTTGGCGAAAAGCAACTTACCGGGCCCGAAATTGTTCAAGAAACGACGGATAAGGTCTTTCTGATTAGAGAACGTCTCAAAGCGGCACGTGACCGACAGAAAAGCTACGCAGACATGAGGAGGAAGCCTTTGGAATTTCAAGTCGGAGACAGGGTCCTACTAAAGGTGTCACCTTGGAAAGGTGTCGCGCGCTCCGGGAAGCGCGGAAAACTAAACCCGCGATATGTTGGACCATTTGAAATCCTGTCCAGAGTAGGCCCCGTAGCATACAAGCTCAAGTTACCACAAGAACTTAACGGTGTACATGACACGTTCCACGTGTCGAACTTGAAAAAGTGCTTATCCGACGAAACCCTCATCATCCCCGCAGACGAAATCCACATTGACAACAAGTTACACTTCGTCGAAGAGCCAATCGAAGTAACCGATTGGAAGGTCCAAAAACTAAGACGCAGTAAGATCAGATTGGTCAAAGTGCGTTGGAATGCCAAGCGTGGACCGGAGTTCACGTGGGAAAGACTGGACCGGATGAAGCAAAAGTATCCCGCCCTATTCAAGAAGACCCCTATACCGGAGAGCTCAAAGTGAATTCCGGGACGGAATTCTCTTAACGGGGGGAGAATGTAACAACCGGCAAAATTAAGGTAATTCTGTACTAATTAATTAAACGCGATTAACGTAATTAACCGTAATTATGTGCTGAACATTTAATTGAGGCCTTAGAAAGATAGGAATTCCCAAATAATGCATAGGAATGCATAAGTTTAATAGCAAAGCATGATAGGATCATGCGCAGACAAAACTATCCGGTATGGACACTGGCGATTACCCGGTAAAAACTTAAATAAGCGAAACGAACACCGGACACCCGAATATAAAATAAATAATATTTTCACAAAATATTATGAGTTTTGGAAACCCAAAGCCATACGTGGAAGCTTATTGCACAAATCTCCCGGTAACGAATAAAGTGCGCGTACCGCACCCGATACGCGCGTAACACGTAAATTCACCCGACAAAAACCGAAATAAATTATCAGTAATTTAACTGGGCAAAATTTTATGAATATTAACGGTATTTTAATATTGAGGTAAACCGCGACTAAAATTCGAGAAATACCCGGGCGGTACCCGAAAGGAACTAACTTAAACATAATATGGAATGTTAATTAGCAAAGTGGGCCCCACCAAATACCCCATATGGGCCGGCCAAGGGCCACATAGAGTGTAAGTTCACTTGAGTTTTATTAAATCCCTTCCAAATCATTTGCAATGATGAGTGTGCATGTAAAAGGATTGGATGAAAGAATTAACCCAATCACTCTTCCTCCCTCTCTCTCTAACTCGGCCAAACACCCCCATATAATATCACTAGAGATTTTTTTTGTAATCTAACACAATCCTTCCATATCCCCATAATCCAAGACAAGATTTGATAATCTTTGGAGGATTTGAGAAGATCATATAATCACTTGAGAAGCATTGGAAGAAAATCACAAAAAAATTCTCCTTCTTTTCTTCTTGTGGCCGTGGATTTCCACCACCCCACCAACACCTCTCATTCAATTTTTACTACTTCAAATCACCTCTAGTTCATCCTAAATCAAACCCTTCTTGTGTGTTCAAGAGCTTGGAGCAAAACCCACTTGGAAGAACACATTAAACCACACCCAAAACCCAAGATTTTGTCTTCCCTAGCCTTGAGCTAGTAGTAAGTCTTGCATTGTTTTATTATTTAAAATGTCATATTCTTGTGCTATGAATGCAAGTTGTACAATGTGGGTAATAAAAAATGAGTTTTATAGAAGTGATGGGTTTTATTAAAAATGAAGATGGAAGAATAATAATATGATGAAATCTTAGATTATTATTAATAAAAGTAGTATTTTGAAGAAAGTGTAATAATAAGAACATACTTGTATGTTGGAAGATGAGAGAAGCTAGATTTTGGAAAGTGACTTGAATATGATGAAAAATGGTTTTAATCATCATAAGATGACTAGATGATGGCAAAAAGTTGTTAAAAAGAATTAAAGAATCATAGATGAAAAAGTTTCATCTTCAAAGTCCACTCACTTAGATGAGTAAAAATTTGATGTTTTGAATTAAAATATGGAATAAGCATATTATTGACATCTAGGATGGATTAGAAGACCATTAAAAGTAAAAAGAAGTAAAAACAACTAAACATGATGAAAATGGTTCTTCAAAGTCCACTAAAGTGGAAGAAAAATATTAACCTTGAAAGGTTTAGTGAAAAATGCTACAAGTGTAAGTTAAAGGAATAATATGACAACATTGGAAGCCGATGGACTGAATAAATATTTTAGAAAATTATTGGACCAAAAACACAATGATGGAAATATTGGTGTCAAAAAGTATAAGTAATGATTTACAAGGTTGATTTGGTAAATAATAGTAGCCTACTTGGGTATTTTAAGTAAAAAGTATATTTTTATAAAATGGACGTTTTATAAAAATAAATGGAGTAACGCGAGTATTTTATAAAGTAAGATTGTATAAAATAAATACTTGGGAAGACTTGTACAAAAATAAGATACTTTTATATAAATGGGAATATAAAAGTATCGGAAACATTTTTGGTAACAAGTTGGACGAGTCGGACTAAAACATACATAATATATTTTTCCGAGAAAATAAACGTTCGGAATCGGAAGTTGGAACGACACTTCCATAAGAACGCGCAACGGGAATAAATATGAAAAACGCTAACTAACGAACTTAGTTACACGAACCAACGTAAACGGACTTATTACGTCGAGATAAAAATATACATATATATTTTACGGAAATAAAATATATATAACAAGGGTGAAACGTGCGTAACACTTTCCTAAGTGTAGCATCAATATTCGTGGGAAAGGAGAAACATAACGTAACAAACTAAAAACGCTAAACGACACATGAACTTAACAAGTAGTATCCACGCGACGATATATGTACATATACTCGTTTCCGACGAAATTCTAGTATATCTATTTAAATGGGAAAATAGATATACGAAAAGGAAAACCGAGACGAGTAGGTGAGATATATCTACGAACGCGTGGATACCGACAAAGATCCTAGTACATTTATTTAAATGGGAAAATAAATGTACGGTGTGGTAAGTCTAGTCGGGCGTTAAGATTATGTTACCAAACGACAAAGACTTAGCATATTTATTTAAATGGGAAAATAAATATGTGGCAAAGTAAGTCGGGTCGGTTAATAAGAAAACACTTTATATTGAGCGAAAAGATCCTAAGTATAATTATTTGAATGGGAAAATAATTATACGTTGGGTGGAGTCGTGTCGAGTATAATGTTGTACAAGTCATAAAGAATATTTATAAGAATAATATATGACTTGTAAGGAAAGGGTAATCCATCGCCATTGAACCTAGGATACGAAACTATTAAACGGGACTTGGGATAAAGACGTGGTCGGGAAGTTGGGTGTACAACTTGCCAAGGCACATACACCATAGGTGTAAGTGACTTATACGCCTAGAAACTTTGTAGGTACGGGATCACAAACTTTACTATTTTCTTTGAGCCGAGCACAGTTACAGGTGAGTCTCACGGCCCCATTTCTAAACTATTTAACGTTTTTACGGGGGAAAGATATGTTGGGATTGTATGACGGGTTGGATACTTGAGTAAAGATCGCCACTCGGGGTTGAGACCTCCCCACTATAATCATTTATTCAGGAATGAGAAACCAAAGGGATATTTGGATAGTACTATTGGTGCCTGACAAGGCCCACCCCTAATCGATAGCGTCGATTATGCATCGGCGTATGCCTGGGGTGCACTTATTCTGAAATAAAGTCGTAAGAATACCGAGTAACGACTTTGGGCGGGGGCATTATTAATTGTCTTGGTTTGGTTATAGGCTCAAGTAAATTGTAGGACTTTGCAACTCCTATAAATGTCATAACAAGGATATTCCCACTTTATAAAGACTTATTAAATTAAAACCTGTGAACTCACCAATATTTATATATTGACGATTTTCAAACATATCTTTCAGGTAATTGATTGATGGAAGTTAGCATGGCGAGCAGGGTCGGGGATATCTCCAAGTTGGGCGTTGGGAATGTCGTAAAAGGGTCACCTCTCTTTATTCCATGGGCTTAGGGATAAAGGGAGTAGCCTCTTTGTCAATTTCAAAAACAATTTATAATTATGTATGAATAATTTGACATGATTATTAGCATTGAATAAATGCCCGTTTTTCTAATTAATATTGTGCTTTGCATTAATCTTGGCTTAATACTTTTTGAACCGTCGCGCCACGTGTTTCCGCCTTAGACGTGGTGTGACATAAAAACAATGAAGAAGTGATACAACAAATGGCCAAGAAGATGATTATGAAATATGATAAATATTGGTCAGTTATTCATGGGTTTATGGAAGTAGCAGCCATTTTAGATCCCCGTTACAAGTTGAAAATTATGATGCATTCTTTTCCAAAACTTTATGGTTCTGAAGAAGTTGCAAATGCTGAAATTGAGAAGCATAGAAAATTCATGTATGAATTGTTCGAAGACTATAGAAAAAATGGTTATGAGAATGCAAGGAACTATGGCTATGGTCAGTCAACTTCAAATAAGGATAAGAGTGAAAGTGGATTGTTTGATGACTATTCATTATTTGTTGCCGAGGATAACACGTCAGGTTTGATTTTCTTTTACCATATTTAGTTATAATATATATTTTAGTATAGTAATAGTTACAAATAACAACTACATTTGAATGTCATATGCGGTAGTATATTGGAGCTTGACCATTACCTTGAAGAGAAAGTTTGTCCACCAAACATGGAACTTGATATACTAGCTTGGTGGAAGACCAATGGCTTGAAGTACCCGATACTCCAAAGGATAGCCCGAGATGTATTAGCGATCCCTATAACAACTGTCGCTTCCGAGTCTTCTTTTAGCACAAGTGGTAGATTGGTAAGTCCTCATCGTAGCCGCCTTCATCCAAGTACGTTGGAAGCGTTGATGTGTGCTCAAAGTTGGTTATTAAATGAAATAAGAGGTAATTTTATTTGATTACACTTATAATCATTTTATTTTAATATATTAATCGTGTTTCATTTTTTTGATATACATAGCAACTTGTTCAAAAGAAACTCTAGCTTATTGTCAAACAATTGAGTATGATTATGATGATAGTGACGAGACGAGGTAAGTATACAATTTATGCTTCACGTTTACTTATAGGTCAAACAAATGATGCTATTTGTCAAATAAAACAAATATTTGTTTTGTGATTTTATATATTTATAACCAAAGTATAAATACCGAGTTCAATATTTCAATAATTTTTTGTTCCTAACTAAAGATTAAAAGAAATGTAAGTTATACTTTTATTTACTCAATTGTCCAATTGTAAGTTTTTGTTCGATCTCAATTTCATGAGTTCAAGGTTGTGGCTTTTATCATATTATTTTTTCTAATGTAAGTTTTCAATTATTTATTTGATTGTAGGAAAAATGAATAAAGAAATGAGTTGCACTAGTTGGAGTAAATGTAGCAGTTGGGCTAGTTTTTTTTTGTTGCTGGATGTGCCTTTTTGGGTGAATGCTAAAAACAAAACTGCAATGGAGAATCAAGGATGGACAATATATATTGGTTTTTGATTAGAAGTTTAGAATGGGTTTGGTTCTTTTGAATATGTATTGGTTTAAGTATCTTCTTAGCTTTTTTTTTTTTTTTTTTTTTAATATGTATTGGTTTCAAAACTGAACTTTACGTATGGTAGCAACCTACATTTCACCTTTTGTGTTGGTTTCAAACTTAACTCGTTGACGCCCGATAGTTATGCCCGAAACCTAAAACCCACTAGTATACCCGAAACCCGTGGGTATGCCCGCTACCCGACGGGTAATTACCCGGCCCATACCCGATGGGTTTTGGGCCGGGTATAGGACAAGTTTTTATAACCGGATACGGGGTTGGGATTAGCCATACCCGTCCCAAACCCGGCCCGTTGCCATCCCTACAGCCGATTGTCTGTTTGCAAGAATCCTACAAACAACAACAACCCGAAGAAGTTGTAAGAATCACAATTTCTTTAACCTTCTTTAAAACTATTTTTTTTATACGATCAAATAAGGTAAATTGTATATACTTAACTTAAAAACAGAACTTTGAGATCAAAACAATGGGATAATACTATACTTCTAGGGGTCGAGTAGGCGGGTCAGGTTACTAACGGGTCAAAAGTAATTCCAACCAAATTCGGTTCAAGTCAAATTAGGTTCCACCCAAATGAGTTCGGATCAAAATGATGACTTTAAAAAAAAACGTCAAGACTTGTTGCTACTGTTTTTATTATTATTATTAGGGGCCGGTTCAAATACAAAGTAATACAAACGTGCGAAGTGTGCGAAGTCACTCTTGTACATGATAATTACGTAATGTTTTCATGAACATACAAAAACATTACGTAATTATCATGTGCAAAAATGACTACGCACATTTCGCACGTTTGTATTACTTTTCACAATAACCGCCCCCATTATTATTATTATTATTATTATTATTATTATTATTATTATTATTATTATTATTATTATTATTATTATTATTATTATTATTATTACATAAACGATTTGGATAATATTGAATGGACCATATTCATGCACACATCACGTCCTCTCACAACCACACTTTCCTCTATCTCATAACTCCAACTTCACCTCATCAATCTCCCTCTCCGAGTACCATGAGCGGAATCACGGTCATGGGTGTAGCCACGGTCACGATGGCAATCGCTACGATGGTGGCTATCGTGCCGCCATACACTTGTCGAGCGATGATCAACAACAACCAGAACCAGCTACATCCAGTGATCCTAATACCTGGAGCCGGTGGCAACCAGCTAGAAGCCCGGTTAACAACCGAGTATAAGGCGACTAGCTGGTTGTGCAACCGGTTCTACCCGCTTAAGAAGGATAAAGAAGGGTGGTTCAGGCTGTGGTTCGATGTGGGCGTGTTGTTGGCACCTTTGACTGAGTGTTTTGCTGATCGTATGACGATTTATTATGATCAAGTAGCTGATGATTATAAGAATGCTCATGGAATAGAGACTAGAGTGTCACAGTTTGGTTCTACTCAATCACTTCTGTACCTTGATCCTTCTTTCAAGTAATTCATATTTTTCTTTTTCTTTTTCTTTTCATTTTAGTTTTAGAATTTTTTTTAAAAAATGGGGTTGTTTTAAAAATGATGCTTACAAAATAGTTTTGTTAGAAAATTCAAGGTTAAGATAGCTAGTTTATGTAAGTGTCGGAACCAGAACTTTTACACAAGATAAACATAATGGGTGTATTTTGTAGTGGTCACAGTCAAGGGGTCGAACGAAACTCAAAGTTTTGGGTCTAAGGGGTCAGTGAACCCTATTGACCCCTTTCGTTCCGTCTTTGTGGTTCTGTGAAGGAAAAAACTTTATTGTTTTGTCTTGCTTTCCATTTAACGTATGAGTTAGTATATTTAAAAAAAATCTAAATGTGCAATTTTTTATATAAAAAATGAATTGTATACAAAATAAGGTATTTTTTGGGGTTGGTAACGGTAAAAATATAGTACTTTAGATAGAATTTACCCCACCCCTTGTGGTGTGGTGGTATGGGTGTTGGTGTTTCTCAGCATAGGCCGGAGTTCGTGCCTCATAAGAGGCAAAATAAGTGTATTTTAGGAGTAATGAAAGACGAGTAAGATTTAGCCGTTAAAAAAAGATAGAACTTGGTTTTAATAAAATTATTTCTAATAGTAGACAAAAATAAAACAAAACTGTGTATTTAGATTTTAATAATATTGGGTACTACATATTATTAAAGAAGGCAAATTTATATAAATGGAAATGAAAAATAAATTAAATTCATAGTACCTCAAATCAAATTAAAAAAAATGTGTTATCATGGCTTTTGAAAGCAACTTAATTGTCACAATGTATCTCTAGTTTTTAAGTAAAATGATGTAGTTTAATAATTTTACAGGCATATAACCAGTTACATGGAACCATTGGTGGAGTCTATACAACAACTTGGCTACAAAGATAGCCTGAATCTTTTCGGAGCTCCATATGATTTTCGTTACGGGTTAGCATCAGAAGGACATCCTTGTGATGTCGGTACAACGTTCCTCGAAAACCTAAAGCAGTTAGTCGAAAACGCAAGCGACACAAACGGCGGAGTCCCAGTAATACTGGTCTCCCATAGTCTTGGAGGCTTGTTCGCGCTCCAACTCCTCAACCGTAACCCACCAGCATGGCGTGAACAATACATCAAACACTTCATTGCATTGTCCGCGCCATGGGGCGGCACGGTTGACGAGATGTTGACTTTTGCCTCAGGGAATGCACTAGGTGTTCCCTTGGTGAACCCGTTGCTGGTTAGAAATGAGCAACGGAGTTCTGAGAGCAATTTATGGCTCATGCCACGACGAAAACAGTTTTCTCCCGAGACACCGTTGGTTGTGACACCAAACACGGCGTACTCATCGTTTGACATATCAAGATTTCTTCGAGATATCGGGTTTGAAGAAGGGGTGCACCCTTACGAGACACGAATCCTACCTTTGGTTGAAAAGTTGGTTGCACCGGGCGTGCCAATAACATGTATAGTTGGAAATGGTGTCCCGACACCAGAAACTTTGTATTATGGGGAAGATGGGTTCGATAAGCAGCCAGAAATCGCGTATGGAGATGGCGATGGGACGGTGAATATAGCGAGTTTGTTGGCTTTAGAGGATGAGTGGAAGGATGAGAAAGATCAAAAGCTAAGGATGATTAAACTTTCCGGGATTTCTCACATGGACATACTCAAAGATGAAAGCGCGATCGCTCAAATAATCGACGAAATTGTTGCGATCAACTCAGACATATCGTCTTCATCGCTTGTTTCAAGTTTGTAAGAAACTAGAGAAAGGAATAGAATGTAGTGTTTAAAGACATGTCTACATGGTAAATAAGATACATGTACTCTTAGAAACTAGAAAACAGCCTTTTATTAAGTGTTATGTGATACATGTCACAAAAGTAAGTAGTCATCCCGCAAGCGACGCAACCACGGTTGACCTGAGAACTGTTAACAGCGTTGCTGCCTTTTCCAACGACCAGCGCACCATGTCACCGTGAACACCACCACTACGGTGAGCATCATTGTCATCATCACCACCTAAGGTCTCCACCACCAGCACCTTCAACATCACCACCACGAGCAACGATAAAATTAAATATACCTAAGGCGAACAAACATGTTTTGGTTTTTTTTTCTAAAAGAAAAAATAAAATCCAGGTTTGACTTTCGATAGTCAAACCTAAGTATCACCATCCCAGGTATTATAATAAGCTTTCAAAGATTCAATCTAGTAACATATATTTAAACAATCTCCATCATATGTATTCCACATCCCCTGTTATCTACAAGATGAACCCAGTTGACCCATGTTGACTTTTTTTTGTCATAGTTACATCTTATTTGAAGTCCATGAAGGTAGGTCTAGGTGGGCGATTAGTCGTTGAATCAGGCATCCGCTGCTGCTGTTGCGATGGTGGCTGCTGAGTGGTCAGGTTAGTGAATTGATGGAACATTTGCGAGTGTGGTGAATGCTGAGATGGAAATGATCGGTTGTAGTTCATTCCACTAAGCGGTCGCGTTTGACCAGTCTCGATTTTCAGCCGCTGCACTTCTGCTCTCAGGGTTTCACTCAAAGCTGTAAAATGAGATGATCAGCAATTTTTTTATTGATTACGTGAAATTGAACGATGCGAATCCAAATTAGGCCATTAGGGTGTTCATGGTCCAGTTCAGATAGAGAGACACCAAAACAGTCAATGAGTCGCGTTGAATGGCTCTGCAGACCCAGCTGGTTTTACTGGTCCGGTTTAACAGTTCGGTTTTGGACAGCCATCAATCAGATAAATAGGTTGCAGAATATTGTTTAACAGATTTTACTTTGAAAACATGTATGCCAATCAAAGTATAAAAAATATTTACCATCTCTGAGTTTTGCCTGCTGTTCCATTGCTTGTAACCGCAGCTTGAGTTCCTTGTTTTCAGAAGTTAGACCGGTTGTATCCCTCTACAATGCATCACAATTAGTAATAATTCTAATAGATATTCCGCATAACTATAAATGTGAATTTTGGTTATGTTTTATCTCTAAACAAGTTACATGGGTCAAGCTAAAAGACTTGACTAAAAAAGAAATAGGTCAAAAGAGCTAAAAATTTCGCCGAATGTGCATTATCTCCTAAGCCATTTTATTACAAACTTATACTATTATTGCAATACCGAACCAAATTTAAGTAGGAATCGCGAGAACTGCATAAACATTAAGCACTTGTATTTTTTTTGTTTTAAATCTAATGTATAAGCCGGTTATGTGCTATGTAACCACCTACAGCCTACCTCACTCTCATTTTCTCTTCAATTAAATAACAAAGCACTATGTACAAGTGTATAATAGATACTCAAAGTTCTCTAACTAAAAGTGGTAGTATATTGAAAGCGCCCCTTTTGTAATAATCGAGTTTCTATGAGCATATTTAACAAATCATATATTGATAAAATTTATAAAAATAGATTTAAAAGTGTTTTCTGGGTCAACCGGCCAATCTGACCCGACCCGTTTTGGCCTGTACTAAAACTTACCCATTTGACATGTTACCAAACACATCCAACCATGCCTTTTTACCACTAATACTAACATATGTATTAAAGTGCAAGTGGAAATACTTATGTTCGACTTTCTTTTAAAAAGTGTAAGATGTACTCATCATAGTTGTCAAAGCGCCTAGGTGCACTCATGGCGCATAGGCCGAGCCCGGAGCCTAGGCACAAGGCGCATAAAAACGAGGGCTTTTTATAATTAGGCAAATAGGCGCATAGTATAAAATACATTTTTTAGGGATTTTAGAGATGTTTTAGGCTTGTTTAGGGCTACTTTAGGATGTTTTAGGGTTGTTTAGGACTTGTTCATAGCTCATTTAGGATGTTTTAGAGGTTTAGGCAAATTTTAGCATAAATTTGGCCAGAAATCAGCCTGAAACAACCCTGATAGTGCGCCTCAGCGCCTAAATGCGCGCCTCACAGGGCGCAGCGCACTTGGTGCACCTCGCTGCGCCTAGGCGTGCGCCTCGCGCGCTTTTGACAACTATGGTACTCATGTACATGAATTTAAACTCTAATATAATCAAATGCAAATAGTATACTCAATATCAATGTGTTTTCAACAATATTAATTAAGACGGATGTCTACCTGGAGCATTGTTACTTGGGTGGAGAGCGATGTTGCCTCATTTTGAAGGGTTTGCACTTTCCTCTCCAACTCGCTCGTATACCTTATTTTCCTCTCTTTAGAACGGGCAGCCGATTGTCTGTTTGCAAGAATCCTACGAACAACAACAAGCCGAAGGTGTAAGAACTAAGAATCACAAGTTCTTTAACCTTCTTTAAAACTAATTTTTTTAAAACGATCAAATAGGGTAAATTGTATATATTTAACTTAAAATCAGAACTTTGAGATCAAAACAATGGGATAATACTATACTTCTAGGGGCCGAGTAGACGGGTCAGGTTAGTAACGGGTCCAAAGTAATTCCAGCCAAATTCGGTTCAACTCAAGACAGGTTTTGACCGAAATGAGTTCAGGTCAAAACAGACGGCTTTCAAACAAAAAATCAGTTTTGCTCATGTAAAAATAGGTTCCACCCAAATGAGTTCGGGTCAAAATGATAACTTTAAAAAAAATCCCCGGTCAACTGGTCAAGATAGGTTCCGACCAAAATGAGTCGTCAAAACAGGCTGCTTTAAAAAAAATTATGTCCGGGTCAATATAGAGTTGAAATGGGTCGTTTTAAAAAAGCTATCAAAATGGTTCACACGCTACATTTGCTTTCGTGATTACTAATGGCGACCAGGTGCGAAGCATTAGAAGGGCCCGAGGGTGCCCTGGCCCCGTCGTTTTTTAGCTAAGCAGTGTAAAGTTCCCCATTTTCGTCCGAAAACTTTATATATATTGAGTCCAGCCCCACCAATTTGAAAAAAAAAAAAAAAAAAAAAAAAAATTGATATTGTGACTTACGGCCCCCACCATCTAAAAGTTCAATCTCAGCCACAGGTGGCGACCGACATTGAGGCGGTGTTTATCATCATAAGAACACCATACATACACAAGAAAAAGAATATCTTTTTTAAAACATTTTTACAACAAAATTACATAAATTCATCAAGAAATCAACAAATCATACCCCAATTAAACAACCATCAAATATCATATAAAACCATAAATATATAAACCACAGAAAAAAAAATAAAAAAAAAAAGATTAAACCTTTTAGCTCTTTTAGGATCAACCAAAGCAAGTTCAGCTAATTTCTCGGGTGCAAGTGCTTTCTTCGAATTATCCCCATCAAACGACGTCGTACCACACCGATCAAAAAAATCAGCATCCATAGACAAACTCCGACCATGGCTCGCCGGCGGCCTACTCGCCGTCGACTTAACCACGTCAGACGACTCTCCCGACGAGTCTCCGGTGGTGGTTGGATGCAAACCGTCGGAGGAAAGCGACGGCAACTCAATTCCGGCGAAGTTGAAGTCCGCAACGACGTCGTCTAGAAAGATGTCGTCGTCCGGGAACCGGAAGAAGGTTTCTGATTGGGCTCGACGGTGGTGGGAGACGGCGGCGATTGGTTTTCCGGCGTCCATAAGTTTTTGTTTTCAGGTGAGTGGTGGTGTGAGTATGGGTGGTGGAGTTTATGTTTTTATAGTTTTTATTATTATTTTATTATTATTGTTGTTGTTTGTTGTGAAGAGATGTAGAGATAGAAGGGGTGAGTGTTGTTCGATGATGATTAGTTAGTTATACTTAGAAATGTATTTAAATAGTATCTTTTTATTAGTATGTAAAATATTAAAATATCATCGTTTTTTTTTTAATTCTTGAGATTCTCGCATATTACGAAATGATCCGTGTTCATGGTGTCAACTGGTGTGGAATGAAATTGATAGGGATTTTATTATGGGTATTTACGAATCATACACACCTAATTCATTTTGTATATCATGGTTCATATCATACACTAATAGAAGGTTGTCACTAGATCTGGCAATTTCAACCCATCTATTTGAGTTTGGGTTGTTTTGGGTTTGAAATTTGACCTTGTGGGTTAAAATGGGTTTAGTATAATTTTCAAGGGGGTTAGGATGGGTAATTTTAATTCTAGGAAATAGGTAAGTGGGTCAGGATGGGTATGTCAAAAAAAACAAATGGGTCAAGATGGGTATTTTTAGATAACCATATACAAATCTTAATTAAAACTAACCCAACACCAAAATAGTAGATGCCTCATAGAATTCAATGTCAATAAAAACAAAAAAAAAAATATTTTTTGCATTTGTTGATAACTCAAGTCGGGTCGAAACAGTACAGGTCACTACGGGACGGGTTAGGCTGCAACGGTCTGGGTCGTTACCGGGCCCGGCCAGGTCAAAATGTTCCGGGTCGCAACCGGCCAGGCCGGGTCGAAACAGTTCGGGTCGCTACGGGACGGGTCAGGTTGAAACGGTCTGGGTCGTTACCGGGTCCGGCCGGGTCGAAACGTTCCGGGTCGCTACTGGGCCAGGTCGGGTCGCTACGGGACGGGGTCAGGTTGAAACGGTCTGAATCGTTACCGGGCCCGGTCGGGTCGAAATTGTCCGGTCGCTACCGGGCCCGTCCGGTTAGAAACAGTCCGGGTCGCTACGGGACGGGTCAGGTTGAAACGGTCTGGGTCGTTACCTGGCCCGACCGGATCGAAACGTTCCGGGTCGCTACCGGGCCAGGCCGGGACAAAACAGTCCGTGTCGCTACGGAACGGGTCAGGTTGAAACGGTCTGGGTCGTTACCGGACCCATCGGGTCGAAACTGTTCGGGTCGCTACCGGGCCCGTCCGGGTCGAAACAGTCCGAGTCGCTACCGGACGGGTCGGGTTGAAACGGTCTTGGTCGTTACCGGGCCCGGTCGAAACTGTCCGGGTCGCTACCGGGCCTGTCCGGGTCGCTACGGGACTGGTCAGGTTGAAACGGTCTGGGTCGTTACCGGGCCCGGCCGGGTCGAAATGTTCCGGGTCGCTACCGGGCCCGGCCGGGTCGTAACGGTCCGGGTTGATAACCAGCCTGATAGGGTCGAACCGGTCCGGGTCGGGTTGAAACGGTCCGGGTCGTTACCGGGCCCAGTCGGGTCGAAACTGTCCGGTTCGCTACCGAGCCCGTCCGGTTCGAAACAGTCCGGGTCGCTACGGGACGGGTCAGGTTGAAACGGTCTGGGTCGTTACCGGGCCCGGCCGGGTCGAAATGTTCCGGGTCGCTACCGGGCCAGGCCGGGTCAAAACGTTCCGGTTCGAAATGAAATATTTTGGATCCCTTAAAATTTTATTTTTTAAGTTTATTTTTGTTTTTTTTAATTTTAAATTTGTTTTTTTTTTTCCTTTTTTTTATTTACTTTTTAAATTTTTAATTGTTATTTTAATTTTTTTTTAATTTTAATCTATTTTAATTTGACCTATCCAAATCAAACCATCCAGACCCAAATTCATCCTGACCCAACCCATCCTAACCCATGTTTTTAATCTACCCATCTTGACCCATACCCAACCTAACTCATACCCATCCTGACCCAACAACCAAACTCACCCAACCTACCCATTTTACCACCCATAGTTGTCACGTACTCTATAATGTGATGTTATACGTATACCCTTAGAATATGATGTCACATGGTATATGAAACTTTGAACCCTTCTGAATATTTATCTGATACCATCGACAAAATAGAATAAAGTGACTTTAATTGAAAAACAAAAAAAAAGGAAAAATAAAAAAAAATTGGTTGAATCAAATGGCACCAAGAAAATAAGGGAGGAGGTCATTTTTTTATTTTTACCTGTAGTTGAGAGACAATTGCGCGCACACCACTCAGCCTAACTGTAATATTGTAGCACACTAGTGTGCGGCAAAGGTATTGTTACTTCATGAGTGGTTGGGGATTTCAATGTAATGGTGAAATTGGTGTAAATGTAAAGAAAGATAGGCGACATCGATATAAGGGTAATTCGGTATCATACAATGTGGTAAAGCCGTAGAGGGATTTTAGCCTTACACTATGTTCCAGAGTTTCATTAACTATGTTCCAGAGTTTCATTAAAGGATGGAAGAGAAAGGATTGGGAAGGAAGTGGGGAAAAAATGTGTTCCAGAGTTTTTTGTAGGAGGGAAAGGGAGGGAATGAGAGGGATAATAAAGAGGATTTTAGTGTGATTTTCAATCTTTCCAATTTGGAAGGAATCGGAGAGAATGGAAGAGGATGGAGATCCTTTCTCTTCCATCCTTTAATGAAACTCGGGAACACAGTGTAAAAGATGGAAGAGAAAGGATTGGAAAGGAAGTGGGGAAAAAATGTGTTCCAGAGTTTTTTATAGGAAGGAAAGGGGGGGAATGAGAGGGATCATAAAGAGGTTTTTAGGGTGATTTTTAATCTTTCTAATTTGGAAGGAACCTGAGAGAAAGAAAGAGGAGGAAGATCATTTCTCTTCCATCCTTTAATGAAACTCTGAAACAAAGTGTTATGGTAGAATTGGTGTAAATGTAAAAGTAAGGTTGGTGGATGTGTAAATTAGTCGTTCATAAAATTGGTGTCACCATGCTGAGTTTTAAAATTTAAAAAAATAAATCGAATAATGATAATGGTTTCGGAAATAAGAAATTAAACTGATCGGTATTAACAATTTGATGGTTATGTTTTAAGGGTGCAGAGCATACATATTTTTACTTAATCAAAACAGTAATTGAAGAAACACCAATCTAACAATCAATATATATATGAGCACAAGTAAAGATATGATTCTTATTGATGACAGCGGAACAATACAAGACTCAAATATAAGATCGTTACAGAGTTTCAACTATAATCTATCCTTCACAGCCGTATGACGAATTCTCTGTTGCCGATTGAATACCCCCCTTCCTGTGACGAAGGTGGGTATTTATAGGCCCCTGAGGTGGCCTATGATTGGCTGCATGAGGAATGACAGTTGGCATGTACGATCACGACCGTTGTTGGTGTTAGCGTTGTCGCTCTGTGATTGGTCCACGTGTCTTGTAACTGTCCTTTCCTGTACCTCGTACCTGCAGGAGATTGTGGAGCAGGGAATAAACACCTCTGATTGGCCGTAGATCCCTATCATTGTCGAGTGACACCTATCACATACGAGCTAACGTGTGCCGGCTTCTAGAAGTCCCCGTCAGCATATTGTGTTGACGTGTATGTAAATGTGGGGCTGTGCGCACGCGCGGGTACATATCTCTTCAAGTCCCCCTAGTCTAGCGTTCTGTATGCGTAGTATACACGACGCTGGACTTAGTAAAAAAAAGAAAATTTGTTGCAGAGGCTTTTTGTGCTCTTTACTTTATTTGTTAGGCGTGGCGTGCAGTGTTGTGCAAGTGGGGGAGTTACGCACGTCAGTATATAATACACACATCAAAACTGTCAGGGCACGTGGTCGAAGCGACAGTTTGGTAGCCGGAAAGTCTCTGACAGTTGTACTGTGTCAGAGGTGTGGTGGGTCCAGTCTGTCGCTTCGTATGTCCTTTTATTTCTCTTTCTATGACGTGTAATCTTTTCATTTGCTGGTCGTGCCACGCCTTTGTAACCGTCAATGGCAGTGGCCTCTCCCTATTTAATCCCTCTTTTCTTCTTCTTCCTTCACATTTTTCATCCAGATTTCAAAAATCTCTCAACTTTTCAAAAACCTTTCCATCTCTTTCTCAGTTTTAGAAAAGTTTTTTGGTTTTGTGAAATGGAGAACATAGTGAAGATTCCCAAGAAGAAACGTAGGGGTTCCAGGAAGTCAGATGATGGTTCGAAGAAATGCCCGCCGGTTGCAAGTGAAGTCACGGCGATATGGGCTAAAGATAAGTTCAGGAAATTTCGTAAAGAGTATGGTTTTCCTTCTTCATATGGTGTGGAAATTCCTGCTCCGGACAAAACAATTCTTGAACCTCCGGTTGGGAAAACTGGCTTGTATGCCGTATATTTTAGGGATTGCAATTTTAGGGTTCCAATTACCAAATTTCTTAGTACTTTTGTACAGATAGTGGGTGTGCATGTTAACCAGATCCATCTAGGGCTGATGTGTCGTTTAATGTTTTTCGAGTTCTGCTGGCATGTCCATAGGATAGAACCTCTGGTGGACATGTTCTATGTTTTTTACAGTTTGTGTTTTGTGGAGAGCTGGCTTTCTTGTCGGCCGCGCTCTGGTGTGCCCTCTTGCGCGGGGGCTGGTATGAAGAGTTTTCGAGATTGGAAACCAAAGTTTTTCTGGATTAAAGAGGGCGTTATTCCGGTCAAGATGGGTTGGCTAGACCCTGAAGAGGGGATTGGCAAGGTGGTGTTGATTGACTACAAGGATCAAGACTGGTTTAAGACCTTGACTAGCCACCCAGTGGATCTTTGTGAAATTCCAGAGACCGGGCTTGTTATGGCCGGGATGAGTATGAAGTATGATGTCAAGGGTCGTAATCCTCACCTTACTAAGGATGGTAAAGGTTAGTTGCCATTTTTTTTGCCCTTGTGTTTATTTTGCGTTTGCAGGTGTTGTTAACTCGTTTCCGCTTTTGTCTTACTTCTAAATGTTGAGAGTTTGTATAGCCTGTTGTTGGGCGGAGACAATATGGGTTTTGCTTTTAAAGAGCTGGCGGACAACGAGCTCTATATTTTGGAGAAGGCCTGGGATACTCTGGTGCGCCCTCAGCTGGACGCAAACGCGCAGGCGAGGGACCAGTCGCAGCTCCTTATTACTGAAGCAGGTGAGTCCTCTCCGCTTTTTGCCAATCCTTAGCCCGTCAAAATGTTCATGCAGACGGGCTTCCCCTTTATTGTTATATCTAGTGACGAGTCTTTTGGCTCGCCTGCGTCTTCTTCTCCGTTCATCGTCCGCAGGCGGCAGCGAGAAAATGCCATCGCATGTGTTTGTGGTAGACGACAGCGACGAGGAGACTGAGGTTGATGACTATATCATCCATAGGGTACGCAACCCACAGTTGGAGAAGGGTGAGGGGAGTTCTGGAGGTGAAGATTATTGTTTTATTTTGAACCACGAAGCGGTTAATAGGTACCTTCAAAATTACAATCCCATTGAATGCAGCTACGTTGAACTTTCAGATGCCTTTGTGCAAGAGGAAGTTGCTGCCAACTTGGCGGAGGGTTTGAGGGATGTTGTTGTGAAAAAGCCTTTGGTGGTGGATGAGACAGAGCTTGGGCCGGATGTTGAGGACATTCCGCACAAGAAGAAGCGGTCTAGGCGCTCTGGGTCTCGTCGCAGTTCGAAGGATAGAGATGTTGTGGGGAGTTTGTCGTCCCCAGCTGGGAAGAGGATAAAGCTGAACGAGCTTGTTCATACTGCGGAGGACAGTTTGCTAGGTGAGTTCGCTTTATCTCTCCTTTGTCTTTATTCCTTATGAGTATTTCTGCTTATTGTTTACATGCTTTTGTGTGCAGCTGACTTGCTATGGGAGAACGTGCAGGGTGGTGTTTCGACTGCTCTTTTTGCTGAAGAGTTTGTTGCTAACCAGTCTGAGAAGCAGAAGACTCCGTCTCCGGAGGCACGCCAACCTACTCCCCCTGTCCAGACTTTGGTTCAGGATGATCCACCGGTACAATCTCCGCCTCCCCGTCAACCTACGCCTTTGATGTCGTCGCCTGCACACCAGCCTATGCCACGAGTGTCTCCGCCGGCTATCCCTTTGACTAGTCCGACGGTCCGCAAGGTGTGGGGATGGAGACAAGTACTGGGCGGGTTTCACCTTTTGACATAAGCGAGGGTGACGGGCGAGGTATTGAGTTGGTTGTGGATGATGATGAGAAGAGGGTGACCACTGAGCCTGATGGTAGTTTTGTTAGGACAAAAAGGATTGGTGAAACCACTTTTGCAAACCTTAGTCTAATTCACTTTCTGTCAAAATACTCTAAGTATGGAACTGCTGAAGACAAGGAATCAAACTGCTGAAGAAGAGATTCAGAAGTACTGAAGAAGAAGTCATCAGAAGTTCTGAAGTTCAAACCAGACACTTCAACTGAAGAACTGCTGAAGACAAACTACTCATCAGTAGTTTGTCATTCATCAGTACTTAAAGAAGATCTTTTCCACCGCCCTTGTATATCAGTAGTTTAATACTTTAGTATTTCTTTTTACTTTATGTACAAGTTCCAAGACTGCAACTTGTTGCAACTTGTTTCTGAACTTGCTTTTTGGCAAGGTTCATGTATTTGTAAAGTCTATAAATAGGAGGATTCATCCTTCTGTTTTAGACATTGATTTTAATACAAGAAATCCTTCAACACTTATTATTGTTATTTCCATTTCGTGTTTACTGAGAATCTGTCAAAGTATTTCATTCTCATTCAATACTTAGATTCTCAATAAACACTTCTCATTTATTAGTTCTTGATTCCAGGGGGAGTAATAACTCCTGTTGATAAGTGTAGTTATAAAACTTATAAACATTCCGCTGTGCTAACACTCACAAAGAACTTGCTAAACACTTAAGTGTCAACTAGCAAGTTCAAACCAAAAGAGCAGACTATACTGATCCAACAATTGGTATCAGAGCACTGGTTTATCTGATCACATATCAATCTAACAAATTGAGAATCAGACACAGGCTCTTGTTGATATTCAATAAAGGATTATAAGCTCACTTTTTTCAACATCCATCACTTTAAGAGATATTTGACAAATCAATACTCTTTAAAATGGATCCTCATAATACTGGTTCTGCCACTAAACCTGCCATGCTTGTAAGAAATGAATATAACATATGGCAAAAGAGAATGGCACATACCTTGTCACAAACCAACACTGGTTGTTGGAGATCTGTGATATATGGTCCTCATAAACCAGTAAACATAAATCTTGAAACTAAGGAAGAGATTCCAAAAGAACCAAAAGACTATACTGATGATGATTTCCTAAAACTTGAGCTTGATGCAAAAGCTTTTTCTATGTTGGCAATGGCACTCCCAAATGAAATCTATTCTGGCCTATTACATTGTGATAGTGCCAAAGAGCTTTGGGACTGCCTAAAAGAACAGTTTGGAGGAACTGAAGAGGTGATTGCCAACACTAGAGAAATCTTGGCTCAACAATATGAAACTTTTGCTCACATTAATGAAGAAACTTTAACTCAGCAATTTGAAAGATTTTCCTCATTAATATCTGAGCTAAAACTAAATGGTCAGACCTATACAACTGTATCTATGCCTCATAGATTTTTAAGGTCTTTACCTGATAAATGGGAAACATACTCAATAGTCTTAAGATCTTCACCAGATTTTAGCTCCCTCACTCTTACAAAACTTCATGGGAGATTACTTACTTTTGAGAGAGAAATTGATCAAAAGAAAAAGTTACAAAACTCTGGTAAAACTGCTGATGACTATCTACCTGGTAGTACAGCACTATTGGGACAAGACTCACCAACTTGTTCAAATAGTTTTGGATCTTTTGACCACATTGACATAACTGCTGGGATCTCATCTGAAAGATCATTCCCAGGTTATGACAATAATGACTTTGGTCAAACTGCTGATAACATGTGTTTTATCATGGATGACTTAAATAGTTTCAGCAGTGATGACCTTGAAGAAATGGATATTTTGCACCAACTGGCCATGTTAAGTTTAAAAACAAATAAATTTTACAAAAGGTCAGGAAGGAAGTTTCTAGGACTTAACAGTTCTACAAAAATTGGTTTTGACAAATCTAAACTTAGATGTCATAAGTGTCAAAAGTTGGGACACTTTGCTAGAGAATGTAGAAGCTCTGGCTTTAACCAATCTCAGTCTGGAAACAATTTTAACCCCAATTATAACAGGAATAATGGAACACAAGGGAGTGCACATTTTGTACAGGCACAAGCTCCACAACACCAATATGTGCCACAAGTACAATATGTACAGATGCCTGCTCAACAGATGCAGAGCCAACAATCAATCCCTCCCTTTCCAGCTGCTCAACAACCTCCACAGCAACAACAACCCTCTCAACAAAGTTTATTTACCTCAGGGTATGTTGACTGGAGCAGTCTTCCTTTTGACACCACAGAGTGCAATCCTGATGCAGACAACAAAATGTTTGACATCAACTAGGGAGAGCCTGACAATGGCAGAAAGAACTTTGCCTTAATGGCATTTGAGGGATGCTCCTCAAAATCTGCCTTGTCACAGGTATCAAAAGAATCTTTGACAAAATTATGTTCAAATTCATGCAAAGAATCTTTTGCTCTCATAAGAGAGACAAATGTACACTTACAAGGAAAAGCCAATGACTCTGAGAGAAAACTCACTCAGAAAAAATGTGATTTAGAAAGAAAACTTTCTGCAAAAACAAAAGAAGTTTCTAAATTAACTAACTCTGCTATTGAAACCCAAGCACAAATCAAAATAATGATTAATGACCTAGGAAATGTCAGACAAGAGCTTGCTGACACCAAGGTCACATGTGAAAAATGGGTGGAATCTTGTAAGGGGTACCAATTATTGCTAAACAAACAAAGTGCTTCAAATGTTAGGTTTGGCATAGGGTACAATCACACTGAAACACCAACAGATTTCTCTCCCAAAACTACTGAAGATGGGAGAAAAATTGTTTCAGGTGAAACTTCTGAAGAGGAAGAATGCACATCTTTCCATGAAAACTTTCTAAAATTACACAAAGAAAGTTCTTCAGAAGTATTGATTAAATCTGACTTTAAGTCATCAGCAGTTTCAACTACATCAGGAGTTGAGAACCTGAAAACTACTGATGACCTAAAACCAATCAAAACTGTCAGAGATTTGTCTTTGAAAGAAAAGACAAAAGAATGTGAAATTTGTGGTCTGTTCAACCACAAAACAGAATTTTGCAGATATAGAAAGGGTATTCAATTTAATAAGAAAAATCAACAACTGGTTGTGGGGGAACAAATCAAAAATGATTATGTAAAAACCTTTTCTCCCAAGAAACAACAACCAGCAAAAACCCTTTCTCAGAAAAAGACAAAATCTCAACAAAAGTCTTTTTCTCAAAATTCTCTTTCAGTAGTTAGACCTAAATCATCAGCAGTTTCACAAACTGCTGAGATTAAAGATCTTATGAACATGGTACAACTACTGATGACCAAATTTGATGGTGGTCCTCAAAAGGATACCACCATTGTGCTTAATGCAAAATCCATTGCCAAAAAGACATGGATTTCTAAACTTGGTCAAGAACAAACTGTAAATGTTCTCAAGAGCAAACCCAAAGCCAAACTGGCTTGGGTTCCTAAATCTAACTAATTTGCTATATTGTGCAGAGAGTTTCCAGAGGCTTGAATAGCATTTGGTATGTAGACAGTGGAGGCTCAATGCACATGACAGGATGCAGATACCTGATAAACAATTTTATCAGTCAAAGAGATGGATCTGTGTCCTTTGGGAACAATGCTAAGGGATATGTGCTAGGACATGGCAATGTCTCCTCTGGCAAAATACAGTTTGACAAGGTCAATCTGGTTGAAAACCTTGAGTACAACTTGCTAAGTGTGTCACAAATATGTGATAAAGGATATTCTTCCTTTTTCACAAAGACAGCATGCAAGATCATTTCACCAGAAGGCCAGAAGTTGATAGAGAAGATCATTGAAGATCATACTTTGTTAATTGCCAAAAGATGTGGCAATGTCTATGCAGTGGAGATTGAAAAAGACAAAGTACTGAACAACACTGCCTGTTTCTTCTCAAGGGCATCAACTTCAGAAACTGATCTCTGGCACAGGAGACTTGGCCATGTGAACTTTAAAACCATAAATAATGTCACAAAAATGGGCTTGGTCAGAGGTCTACCCTTAAAAGTATACCAGTGTCAAGAACACTGTGTATCCTGTTTAAAGGGTAAACAGCATAAGTCCTCTTATAAGTCTATTGAAGAATCAAAAACAACTGCATGTCTTCAACTACTCCATATGGACTTATTTGGGCCTGTAAAGATCATGAGCCTTGGTAAAAAGAAGTACTGCTTAGTCATCATTGATGACTACTCAAGATTTACATGGGTAATCTTCTTATCTTCCAAGGATGAGGCTGCTGAAATCATCAAGTTCTTCATTCTACAAGTAGAGAAGCAATACTCTCTACCTGTCAAAACCATTAGAAGTGATAATGGGACAGAGTTCAGGAACAAAACTCTAAATGACTTCTGTTTGTCTAAAGGGATTATTAGACAATTCAGTGTTGCCAGAACTCCTGAACAAAATGGTGTGGTAGAAAGGAAGAACAGAACTTTAATCAAAGGAGCAAGAACAATGTTAGCTGATTCTGGCCTACCTTTATACTTTTGGGCAGAAGCAGTTAACACATCATGTTATGTTCAAAATAGAGTTCTTGTTGTCAAGAGACATTCAAAAACTGCCTATGAAGTTCTTCATGGCATGAAGCCCCTTATCTCCTTTTTCAGGGCTTTTGGATGTCAATGTTTCATCTTGAACATCAAGGAATCTATTTCAAAGTTTGCTGCCAAAGTTGACTCAGGTTACTTTCTTGGTTATTCATCAACTAGAAAAGCCTACAAGGTTTTTAACTCAAAAACCAGGATAGTAGAAGAAACACTGAATGTCAAGTTCAATAAGTCAAAACACACTCTCATTCCAGCACATCCTGCTGAACTCTTTGACCTTGACAACTTTCATTTTGAACCTGAAAAGACTGTCACTTTATCCAAACCTACTTATTATGGTGATCAAAGGTTTGATGATGAGGATCCAGCACCATGGACTCCTCAAACAGTCATTAAGTCAACTTCAAAACCATCAGAAGTTTCACAAACTTCTGATTCAACAAATACTGAAGGCCAAACTCAAACATCTGCTTCAGCACCTGCAACTACTGAAGACACTGAAACTGCTGAACCAGATATAATAGACCTCAGTAGTTTGTTTGAAGAACATGAGCCACCAACAACTGATCGAACACAAAGATCATCCACTTGATCAAATCATGGGTGATATTGTATCAGGTGTTCTTACAAGAAACCAGCTTTCCAACTTTTGTCTATTCACAGCTGGAACCAAAGAAGTACCAGGAAGCCCTCAAAGACAACAATTGGGTGCTGGCCATGCAAGATGAATTGCTTCAATTCAACAAGCAACAGGTATGGGAAATCTGTCCCTTACCACCAAACAAGCAACCAATTGGCACAAGATGGGTTTTCAGGAACAAACAAGATGAAGCTGGTATGATAATAAAGAACAAGGCAAGACTGGTAGTACAAGGTTACTCTCAAGAAGAAGGCATTGACTATGATGAAACCTTTGATCCAGTTGCAAGGCTTGAAGCCATCAGGTTATTTCTGGCCTATGCCATTTCCAACAAAATAAAAGTTTATCAAATGGATGTTAAAAGTGCATTTTTGTATGGAAAGATAAAAGAGGAAGTGTATGTTTGTCAGCCACCTGGGTTTGAGGATCCTTCTCATCCTGAGTGGGTGTACAAACTAGACAAAGCGCTTTATGGGCTCAAACAGGCTCCAAGAGCCTGGTATGATACACTTTCAACCTTTTTACTCAAAAATAACTTCACAAGAGGTGCCATTGATAAAACACTTTTCATAAAACATGTTGGAAATCATATCTTACTTGTTCAAATATATGTTGATGATATCATTTTTGGTTCAACAAACACAAAATTGTGTGATGAATTTAAGAAACTCATGCAATCCAAATTTGAGATGAGTACAATGGGGGAACTGCAGTACTTTTTGGGACTGTAGATTAAACAACAAACAAATGGAACTTTTATACATCAATCAAAATATGTTAAAGAATTATTAAACAAATTTTCTTTACAAGACTGTAAATCATGTTCCACCCCCATGACACCAACCACACAAGTTGAACCAGATGATCAAGGAAAACAGGTTGATCAAACCATGTACAGATGTATGATAGGTTCCCTTTTATATTTAACTGCTTCTAGACCAGATATTATGTTTTCAACATGTGTCTGTGCTAGATATCAATCAGCTCCTAGGGAATCACACCTTATTGCAGTCAAAAGAATTTTCAGATATGTGAAAGGAACTCCCACACTTGGAATTTGGTATCCTGCTTCAAGCAATACCAAGTTATCAACTTTTTCAGATAGTGACTATGCAGGGTGTAAAATGTCAAGAAAATCAACATCTGGTGGTTGTCAATTCTTGGGAAACTGTCTAGTGTCCTGGCAATCAAAGAAGCAAACATCTGTTGCAACTTCAACTGCTGAAGCTGAATACATTGCAGCTGCAAGTTGTACATCACAGATACAATGGCTCCAATATCAACTTCTTGATTATGGAATCAAAGAGACCAAGACACCATTGCTTGTAGACAGCAAATCTGCCATTAGCATCATTCAAAATCCTGTTCAGTTTTCAAAAACTAAACACATTGAGATCAGGTATCATTTCATAAGAGATTGCTATGAAAAAGGCAAGATTGAAGTGAAACATGTAGCAACAGCTAATCAAATAGCTGACATTTTCACTAAACCCCTTGACACATCAACATTTCAGAAGTTAGTATCTATGCTAAGGATGCTAAATTTGTAAGTGTTTCTATTTATTTTTCTGCACATTTTTTGTTTTTCACTTACATCTGTTTTCAAACACTTGAAAAACTTTTGAAAAGAGAGAAACTACTGATGAACAAAACATCAGTATGGGGATAAATTTCTGAAAAGTGATTAACTTCTGATAAAATAACCTTCAGAAGTTATGAATAAAAGTATTTATCAAGTATTTCTCATCAGCTGTTAAAACTACTGAAGAGGAAATGGGAACTACTGATGAAGATAATCCTTCATCAGCAGTTTAGTCAAAAAGGACAAAACTGACTTTTCCCATCATTAGAAGTTTGACCTAGTCGGTTTAAAACTTCTGATAAAGAGATTTTTAACCTAGGCGGTTTAAAAACTTCTAATAAAGAAGATCCAAGCGGTTAAAAACTTCTGATAAATATCTTTTTTCAACACTTATCCTTTCAAACACAAAAAAAAAAATCCCTCCTTCTCTCTCAAGAAAGCTCTCAAACCCCTGAACCTGCAACACAAAATCACTGTTCGATTCATCAACACACACAAACCACATGGCTTTAGTTCTCAAACAGGGACACAATCTCAGAGCCTACTTAGAAAAACAAGAAGGCTGGTCCCAATACGATGAGATCATTGATCTCGTCGTCAAATTCCAATATTTCACCGCTCTCACCATAGACCCACCAATTCATCCTGAAACTCTAAATGAGTTCTGGGCTAATGCTGAGACAGTGATGGTGGATGATGAAGTTATCTCCCTCAACTCAACAATCAGAGGAAGACAAATGGCCATTACACCGGCCATACTTGCAGTCAGACTGGGGTTGAATGATGTGAATGCCCCTGAGAAGTTTGACAACTCTGCTATCCACCTAACCATGACTGAGTGTGGTTATCAAGGTACTCTCTCACAAGCTACAATCTTTAAAAAGTATTTTGAACCAAAATATAAGCTTTTGTTTCATTATATTATTATGTGCTTGAGTCCTAAAACTGGGTCTTATGACCAGATGCCCTCAACCTTTCAACCAATATTTCATTCCATTGTGAATGAAACAAATTTTAGGGCATCAAAACTTTTCTTTAATGAGTTGGTGTTACATCACAATAACACTAAGAAAAAGTTTTTGTTATATACAAGGTTCATTATGCAGTGCATAATATCTGAACTGGGTAATGAGGTGCTTGTGGGTAAAATTGAAATTTTGAAACCCTTAACCTCACAAGCATACTCAAGGCACAACAAACAGGCTGCCTGGCCAGAAGATGACCAAGGGGAACAAGCACCAGTCCCCATGGAACCCTCATCTTCCAAACCTACTCCACCAAAGGCCAAGAAACCCAAGATAACAAAACAAAAACCCACCAAACCTAAAAGAAAAGCTGTTCAGGAGGTTGAGATGCCTGAACAGACTACTGTGCAATCTGCACTTCTTAAAGATGTGACTGAAACATCCTCTCAGTCTCATCCATCTCAAACCCCACCAAGAGCGCCAATAACAATCCTTTTCAAAAGAAAAAGACTTAGAAAAACTATTCCAATAGATTCTTCTTTTGAAACTGCTGAACCCACTGCCCAAACTACTGAACAAGCACCCCAAATTTCTGAACCAGACATAGAAATAGCCAAACTTCTCTCCGGGCTAAAAGAGAAAGTCCCATCAACACATGTCAGTCCCCATCAACCACATCAAACAGGGGACATAGACTCAGACAGTGACATGGATGTGGACACTCATAGCCCCAACCAAAGAGATGAGGATGAACCAGGGTCTCTAAGCCCAAACTTAGAAACCTTTGGTACTTTTGAGGCTTCTACTACTCATTTACCACCCAGTGGTGGACCTGAGGACAGAAGTAAAACAGCTAAGACCTCAACTGTGGCAACTACTGATGAAGGCTTAATGCCTGAGGTAGGAAATCCTCTGTACCAAGAACAAGAGGTACATGAGACAACTGAGTTGGGCTCAGCTCATGATGTAACTGATACAGTCCTCATTGAGGATGTAATCAGGGATTCAGATGATTCCATTAATTTGGATGATGTTTCAACACTCAAAACTACTGAATTGACGGCTATAAGTGAAGGTCCTGCACCTGGTGTCTCTAAGCTCAAGAAGCTAGTCACACCATCTCAGGTTAAAGCCCACTCAATCCATGATTCCCCTAGAGTGGCATATCCTGTACAACAAGGAGATCAACCAAAAACACACCCCTCACTACAAATGCCTACCCAATTCCCTGGGCAACCTAGCATAGATCTGAACCAACTATGCAGCCCAGATGGTCCCTTGTATCACTTGATGAACACCCTCATCAAAAATCACATCCAAACATACACAGCTGACTTGGAGCAGTCCATGAAGAACCAATTTGGAGTGATACAGACGAAGATGAATGATCTGTCCAACAAGATTGATCACAACAGCAAACAGATTGCTCATCTTCAAGGTCATTTCTCCCAAGCTTCAACTTCCAAAGGTGATAAAGCCAAAAAGGGGGAGAAAATCAAGGTACCTATGGATACACTTGAAGCCAGAAGAAAGGCAAGAGTGGCTATCCTAGCTAGAGATCAACAAGATCAAGCCAGAAAAGAGAAACTGGCACAACAGTTTGGTGTCTCTATTCAAGAAATAGAAGATACTGAAAAGGCTGAGGAAACCCAAGGGCATAATGAAGAAACCTCTGATGGCCAAAGTTCTGATGAAGAATCAGAAAGTACTGAAGACAATCCTTCAGTAGTTGACAAACCTTCAGAAGTTGTCAAGCCATCAGAAGTTAACACTTCCAAGACTCAAACTGCTGACCCTTCCAGAACAACTGCTCCTATTCAACCAACATCTGCTCCTATCAGGCCTACTACAACAGTTACAACAATGACTGTGCTAAACCCTTCTCCAATCTCTCAATCAGCTGAATTACTAGAGAAGAGTTTAGTTGCAGCCCAAAAGAAGGCCAGAGAAGATTTGATCTGGAAAAATCTGGAAGAAAGGGATGACTTAGACCTGAGCCATGAAGAAACACTTCAGGCTTATGAAGCTGAACTACAAAGGCATGCTAGCCTTGATGAGATTGCTGAACAAGACAAAAGACATCAACTGATGTCTTACATTATGAAGAACAGCAAAGTCAAAGCCCATACATTGAAGAGACTCTCTGTGGAAGAGCTGACAAGAAGAGCTCAACTTGTTGCAGATAAACTTGCAACAGGTAAAGACACAAAGGCCAAGAGAGCTCAGATGATAGAAGAACTGGTAGCCAATGGTTATGGTTCAAAAGCCTCAGTGTCCAAGTGGAAAGAAGAAAGATTGGTGGACACATACAGAAAATACAAGGCTGCAAGGGCTGCTAATCCAGAGAAGTTTCAAACTGCTGAAGCTTCAACTTCAGTAGTTAGAACTTCTGGTGTTCAAAGAAGACCAGCTACCCAAAGAAAGAAGACAGAGGAAAAAGTAAAGACTGATTTCAGAATGGTACTACTAGAAGGTAGTACAGTAGTACATTCTGATTTTGACATAGAAGAGAAGCCTCTGCTAACACAATTCAGGGATCCTTCCACCTTTGCATATCAAATCCAGAGGACCATCACAGACAAACTGCATACTAAGGTAACTACTGAACATCATTTGCCAACATTTCAGATACCTAATGTGATGGAACAACAGAAAGGAGGTGAATCCCACCTGAGAGTCACTGAAGTTGAAAACATTCAACACTCAGGAGAAACCCAGGGTACCACCATGGTTCCCTACACTGCAGACTTTGACAAGTCTAAAGTACCAGTCATCAGATGGTCCTTTACTGATAACAACTCAGTACTTGTGACAAGAAGAGATCAAACAAGCAGGGAATATAGGTCGATGAAAGAACTGAAGAAACTATCAACCAAAGACCTACTTACAATCCAACACTTGGAACCAAGACAAGGGTCTCTTACTGATGACCAACTCAACCAGCTCAAGAATTCCATGTTCAAAGGAATATGGAAAATTGTGAAGGACAGAAAGGAACAATAAGGAATTAGTAAGGTTTTGGCTTCATCAATCCAGGGGGAGATTGTTAGGACAAAAAGGATTGGTGAAACCACTTTTGCAAACCTTAGTCTAATTCACTTTCTGTCAAAATACTCTAAGTATGGAACTGCTGAAGACAAGGAATCAAACTGCTGAAGAAGAGATTCAGAAGTACTGAAGAAGAAGTCATCAGAAGTTCTGAAGTTCAAACCAGACACTTCAACTGAAGAACTGCTGAAGACAAACTACTCATCAGTAGTTTGTCATTCATCAGTACTTAAAGAAGATCTTTTCCACCGCCCTTGTATATCAGTAGTTTAATACTTTAGTATTTCTTTTTACTTTATGTACAAGTTCCAAGACTGCAACTTGTTGCAACTTGTTTCTGAACTTGCTTTTTGGCAAGGTTCATGTATTTGTAAAGTCTATAAATAGGAGGATTCATCCTTCTGTTTTAGACATTGATTTTAATACAAGAAATCCTTCAACACTTATTATTGTTATTTCCATTTCGTGTTTACTGAGAATCTGTCAAAGTATTTCATTCTCATTCAATACTTAGATTCTCAATAAACACTTCTCATTTATTAGTTCTTGATTCCAGGGGGAGTAATAACTCCTGTTGATAAGTGTAGTTATAAAACTTATAAACATTCCGCTGTGCTAACACTCACAAAGAACTTGCTAAACACTTAAGTGTCAACTAGCAAGTTCAAACCAAAAGAGCAGACTATACTGATCCAACAAGTTTTTCTAATGATTCGCCGTCTAGTTGCAGAGTGTTTGTCCCCAATTGGACGCTGACTCCTGACGCTCGGTTTTTGGACGTCGAAAACTGTCGCCAATTTCTGGCCAATCTTGTCCCTCCGGCGGAGCGTGAACACCAGGCCATTCGCCCACGCGGTGATCTTTTGGATGATCACATTATGAGCGTGGCGAATATGCTATCCACGTCTGCTGAGATTGTTCGTGAATGGGGGTCGATGGCTCATGATCGCAGCAAGTTTCATCAGGATTTGAAGCGTATGACTAAGGAGCGTGATCAGATGCACAAGGATTTGAAGCGTGAAAAATGGGATGCTATCACTTTCCGCGATGAGCGGGATAAGTTGAAGGAGCACATATCTGAGAGGGAGCAACAGTGGAAAGTTGCTTGTGCAAAGACCAACGCTAAGTTGGAGGTTGCGGCGAAACGAGACAGTGACGCGGCGCAGAAGTATAAGGAGGCGTCTGACGAAATCTGCGTTTAGAGGGTGTGTTGAGGCAGCGCAACAATTTGTTGATTGAAGGCTGGGATAGGTTGAGGGAGAAGGATGCTGAGATTGCTTAGTTGAAGAAGGAGAATGATTGTTTGGAGAAGGATAACTTGCTATTGCAGCAGCAAAATGTTGACCTTGAGGGGGAGGCGTTGGACACCCGTGAAGAAGCGCATTTAGCGCAGGAGGATCGCGAGTGGCTGCTCACCTGCTGTGTCCCTGAGGTTTGTCTTAGTCTTCCCCGTTATTTTCCTTGTCACCGACACTCTTTGTATTAAGTGTTTTTGCTTCGATGTTCACAGGTTGCGCATTATGTTAAGAACTGTAAGGAACCTTGCGAGGCTGTGGCAGCAGTGAATGCTGCTGCGAAGCTAGTTGGGGCAAAGCAGGTTTCTTATAGGGTTATCAACACGCGAAGGATGGTAAGGCGCCTGAACAGTTTGCGCTACACGGTCGGGACCTTGACGCTATGCTTGAAAAGAAGGTTGCGGAGTATGATCACTTGAAGTTTGAGTTGGTGGATTTCATTGTTAGTCACCGAGATCAACCATCATGTTATGAACTGAAGCAATCATTCGAAAAGCAGGGTCTCGTGCACACGAGGCGTCAGTATGCCATTAGGAAAGCGTTGAAAGAGCCAAGGGCCGGGGCAGGGGTGACCAACCTGAGGCTAGTGAGAAGTTGGATCTGACGGACTTTGAGGAGGAGGAGTACAGCGATGCTTCGTCAGATTTCAAAGATTGAAGACCCCTCTTGCTTTATTTGTTTTGTCTGTAATGTTATAAAACAATTTTAATTTTCCTGCGAATATCATATATGCGATCTATGTTTTGAAACAGCTTATATTTGAATGCAAGTTCTGCATAGTTTTTACTCTATATTTGTTGTTACTATGCTTTGCGTGTTTGCCATGTATGATATGTAGCTTAGAAATTGCATTTTAGCCATGCAGTTCGATTTTGGATGTGGCATTTTAGCTATGTGATTTTAGTGTAAGGCATTGCATTGTAGCCATGCAATGTTTAGTTTGGGACATTGTATCTTAGCCATACAATGTCAAGTTTAGGACGTCGCACTTTAACTGTGCAACGTTTAGTGTGCGCAGTACATTTTAACTATGCACTGCGCGTTTAAGGAATTGCATCTTAACCATGCAATGTTTAGTTTGGGACATTGTATCTTAGCCATACAATGTCAAATTCAGGGATTGTGCTATGTGATAATGTTGCTAATTGCTTGTATGTGCCATGAACGAATAATTGTGGAGTAGATGTTTAAGGCCGAAAGGTTTTCAGTGTTCATTCAATAAAGTGGCTAAACAGCCTTCATTACAAGCATAAGATCAACTACATGTAACATTTTCGGAGCTGCGCTGCATTCCATGCGCGGGGGATAGGTTTATCTTCCAAAGTTATCAGTTTGTAGGCTCCTTTGCCGAGGACTTCTGCGACGCGGTATGGTCCCTCCCAAGTAGGTGCCAGTTTACCTTGGGGCACCGCGCCGCTTGCCTCATTGTTTCTGAAGACGAAGTCCCCCGTGTTAAAGGCGTGGGGCTTGACCCTCGTGTTGTAGTACTTTTCCAGTTGCTTTTTGTTAAATTGCTTCCTTTGCCGCTGCCATGTCGCGGCGTTCTTCTATCAGGTTCAAGTTTATGCACAGCTCTTGGTCATTGTTGGTACGGTTTGCCAAAAGAACTCTCGCGGACGGGCACCCAATCTCTGCTGGTATCATAGCCTTAGAGCCATATGTTAAGCTGAAGGGAGTCTCACCGGTGCTCGTTTTTGTTAAAGTGCGATTAGCCCATAGCACGCTCGGTAACTCCTCCGCCCAAGATTTCCCTTTGTTACCCAGCCTTGACTTGATGCCATCCACCAAGCTGCAGTTTGCGCGCTCCACCTGGCCATTGCCTTGTGGGTGTGCGACCGAGGTGAATACTGGTTGGATGTGTAGGTCCGCGTACCACTTGAGTAGCCATTTGTCTGCAAATTGAGTCCCATTATCTGTGACGATTGTCATAGGTAAGCCGAAACGACAAATGATGGACTCCCAAATAAACTTTTTTACGTGGTTGGCTGTGATTTCAGCAAGTGGCTTGGCGTCTATCCATTTTGTAAAATAGTTAGTTGTGACTATTAGGTACCGTCTCTTTCCGGTGGTCATTAGGAATGGTCCCACAATGTCGATAGCCCACTTCTGAAATGGCCATGCGGAGGTCACTGGTGTGACACCCGACATATTTGGCTTAAACATTTTAGTAACACCTAAGTCTACCTTAGCGGGAAACATTTATAAACGGACTTAACTAGGTTAGTTGAGTCGGGTCAGGATAGGATTGTCCAGGATTCAATGATCTGGAGGATCATTAGGAGTCGTTTTGGGAATACACTAGTACCGGGTCCCGTTGTTGGTGAAATTACATAAACTAATTAAGTGTTATGTGTAGATTAATGATTATTTGGTGGATTATATGCAAAGACGTGTTTAAACGATGTGTAGATAATCATCCATGCTTAAATATGTTAAACATAGACTAAGGTTGCATGTTCATGTGTTAGGATGCGTTAAAATGCGTTAAACACGACAAACTGGAAAACTAGAAAAACATAGGTCCAGGTTCGAGCACAGCGTGGGGGCGAATCTGGAAAATACTCTTGGTTCGACCCTTACTAAAGGGGCGAACCTGGAATGTGGAAATGAAAGAATTCCATTCGACCAGAACAAGGTACATTTGACCCTGTGAAAGGGGCGAATGTGGGTACATTCGCCCAGGTGAAAGGGGCGAATGTGGACTAGTATAAATACCAAACTTTGTCATTTTTCACCATTTCACAAACCCTAACTGTCTCAAAACACTCTCAAACGATTTTAATCACTAAGGAAGGAGTTTTTGCTCTTATTTTTCATAATCTAACCTATCAACAACATCTAATCAAGAATCCAAGGTGTGTTCTTAATCCTAAACCTTTTTCAAGTATTTTAATTCGTTTTTATCTAACCCTAAAGGTCCAGATCTGTTGTAAGGATGTTTTTGTTGATAAAAACCTTTTAAACATCTTCCTAAACTTAAACCCTATCATTAAACATAGGTTTTCATATCAATAAACATATGTTAATTATGTGTTATGTGATATTATGTGTTGTTTAATGATTTGCTGCTGTGCTGATGATAGAAACATGATCTAGGGCTGCTATTGATGATAAATTAGGATTATTGAAGGTTATAATTAGATAGATGATGATATCAAGTCTAATTTGGGGATTTTATGGAATCTAGGGCTTGTTGCATGTTGGTATTATTAATAGAACTATTAGGGGTTTTCAATTACATGATAAACTAAGCATTTTAAGATGATTATGGATTGATTTTGAAAAGTTTCCAAATTGGGTAAAGATTACATGCATGATGTGACACTTCCATAATCTTTGCCATTTTGGGAAAGGACTAAAACGAATAGGTTTTGGGGCAAAATTGGTGGGGGTTTTGTGGGGATAAGTTATTCATGCGTAACTGCTGTGTTTGATAATGTTTCGGGATGTTTTCGGATGTTTTTGAAGCGTTTTTTGGAAAAGTATTCTGCCAGGGTCGAACCTGGGCACATTCGACCGGTCGGTTGGTAGAATGTGGAATCCCAGGGTCGAACCTGGACAGTTTGGTCGAATCTGTTTAAAAAGGGGCGAATGTGGCTTTCAAACGGTCGAAGGTGGCTTAAAAAGGGGCGAAGGTGGATTTATTTTCCTGGTTCGACCCTATTGATTCAAAAATGAGATTTTTGATACAAACTAAGTGTTTTATGCTTGAACCTTGTGTGTAATCTATGTGTACTTGATTAGTTAGGGTAATGAGTCACCAACTGGATGTCGGGTCGGTCTGGTGTGTCGGTTGAACACTTAAACACGTTTTAAAACATACTTGGTCACGATCTGGACAATCGGGGACTAGATAACCTTATGATTATTAGTCGGAACACTTATGTGAACATTTTGATAGATCTCCGGTAGTGGGATTATCAAGGGCTTAGCTTTCTATTATTTACTGAAGAACGCAATCTAAGGTGAGTTCACGGCCCCACTTTTACTGCTTTAACTTTTGGGGGAGAAAACATGCGCTAAACTATTTTGGTAACATATGTCATACTATGGTTTTAACTTTGCATTGCTATACGATCTTTTAAAGTCCCAGGGAAAACCATGAATGTGCGGGATGCACAATGGGGGATATGTGGATAGATCTATTGGGCGTGACCTGCCCCACTCGTCGGCTTGGAGGGTCGGGAGGGTGCATATTGTCTCGAACTGGTAACATTGGTAACATGCTGAACATTCGGGCTGAACATTGCTAAACATTGCTAAACGTGTCTAGTAATGGTTTTCCAATCGTAGTAGTAATAAAACATACGCCTAGCTAGCGTACTTGGTATCATTGGTATAGTATGGACATGGTAACGCTTTGGTAACACTTGGTAACATATTGAACAAACTTGTGAACTCACCAGCATTATATATGTTGACGTCTTTTTGGCATGTTTTTCTCAGGTCGCTAAGGTAGCATCGGTTGGACTAGGCGCACGGGTCTGCATTGGCGTCTAGGCTTAGTAGCATATTTTAAATAAGTGTCTTGAATATTTTGGAACACAGTTTTGTAGTTGATTAAATCTTTAAATGCTTCTGCTATGGTTTAATGGTTTGATAACCAATTTTTGAGTTTACGTATTTCATATAGTGTTGTTTATTGTGACCGTTGACTTGGATCCTGGTTTGTCATGCGCCTCGCGGTAAATCTCCGCAAGTGGAAATTTGAGGGTGTGACACTGGGATCAAGTCGTTCTTGGGGCGCAAGGTATTGGGTGCGTGACGCTGGCAAGAGTCATAACGGCGGATGATTTTCAACGCGTCCAGGTGCATGCCCGGCCAATAATATCCAGCATTCATGATCTTCGCTACTACCATGTGTGGCCCTGCGTGTATCCCATATATTCCTTCGTGTATTTCTCGCACTAGGTAGTCTGCATCGACCGCATCTACACATTTTAGCAATGGCCCCAGATAGGATTTTCGATACAGCACCCCGTCTTGCATTTAGTATTGTAGGGCATTGTGTTGTATCTTCTTGGCCTCTGCGCCTTGGTCTGGTAGCGCGCCGGTGGTGAGGTAAGATACTATCGGGGTCATCCAGCTGTTAACACCCGTTTGGATTACATGAACCTCTTTGGGTGGAACAGACGATTCGTTCAGAACTTCAACTCAGACCTCTTTTGCTAAATGGCCAAAGCTTGTGGATGCCATTTTGCTTAGAGCATCCGCCGGCTTGTTTTGACTGCGGCTGATGTGGTCGATCGTGCAGCTGGGGAAGTTGTTCATGAGCTCTTTCACTCGTTGGAGATACATGATCATGGAGGGTTCTTTAGCTTCATACTTTCCTGTGATGTGAGTTGCCACTAACACTGAATCGACGTGCGCGAATATGTGCTTGGCGCCTAGCTTCTGCGCGATGCGTAGTCCGGCGAGGAAGGCTTCATATTCGGCTTCATTGTTAGTGGTTTTGAATTCTAGCCGGATTGCATATGTGAATTCTGCTCCTTCAGGACTAACGAGCTGAATCCCGGCGCCAGCGCCATCTTCGTTTGAAGCCCCGTCTGTGTAGAGGTTCTAGATGGCTTTTTCGTCACACGTCGGTTGCGGGTCTTGTTCTTCTCGGCACTCTTCTATTTTTTCTTGAGGTACCTCGGCTATGAAATCTGCTAGAACTTGCCCTTTGATGGCTGGGCGAGTTTTGTAGAAAATGGTGTGCTCACCTAACTCGATGGCCCATTTTGCTAGCCTCCCCGAGACCTCTGGCTTAGACAGGACATTGTTCAATTTGTAGTCACTCAGCACATTATTGGGATGGCCTTGGAAATATCTGCGCAACCTGCACGAAGCATGAACAAGTGCCAGCACTAACTTCTCCATAGTTGTGTACCGTGTTTCTGCGTCTATTAGGACTCTGCTAATGTAATAGATGGTAGTTTGCACCAGCTTTTGATCAACCATTAGCACGGCGCTTACTACCTTTTCCATTGCACAGAGGTAGATCGTTAATGGTTCCCTTGGGAGTGGGGCAGTAAGTGTTGGTAAGTCCATTAGACATGCCTTCATATCCTGAAATGCTTTCTCTGCCTCGGAGGTCCACCTGAATTGATTCTTCTTCATACAACTTTTGAGTGTTTCGATGAATGGGATGGATTTGCTCACGTGATGTGACAAGAAGCGGTTTATCGTCACCAGGCGCCCATTCAGCGTTTGTACTTCTTTCAGAATGGATGGGGAGGGCATTTGTGCTATAGCTTGTATCTTCTCGGGGTTTGGGCGGAAACCGTCCTTAGTGACGACTACGCCCAAAAACTTTCCCTCTTCCATCCCAAATGCGCACTTGCTTGGGTTAAGTTTCATGTGTATCTCTTTCAAGTGCTTGAAGGTTTCTTCGATATCCTTCAACATTTGATCCTCTTCTCTACTCTTGATGACTAAGTCATCCACATAGACTTCTATGTTCTTCCCAATCTGTTTTGCGAATGCGCGGTCCATTAATCGTTGGTACGTGGCACCCGCATTCTTCAGACCAAATGGCATCTTGGTGTAGCAGAAGACTCCCTTGTCTGTCCTAAACGCTGTTTTATCTTCATCCTCTAGCGCCATCCGAATTTGATGATAGCCTTTGTAGGCGTCCAAGAAACATTTGAATCTGAAAGGCGCTAGGGAGTCGATTTTGAGGTCGATTTCTAGGAGAGGGTAGCAATCCTTTGGGCATGCTTTATTGAGGTCAGTGTAATCTACGCACATCCGCCGTTACTCTTCTTGACCATTACTGGATTGGCGACCCACGTCTGGTATCTTGTTTCTCTTAAAATGCCAGCCTTTAACAACTCACCTACCTGCTCATTCATTGTTTGTGTTTTTTCTGCGCCCATGCTTCTGCGCTTTTGTGTGATTAGTTCGACTGAACGGTAGGTGTTTAGCTTGTGTTGGGCGAGTTCGCGTGGGACTCTAACCATGTCTGATGGTTGCCACGCGAAGAAGTCCATGTTCTTTTTGAGCAGTTGTTTGAGATGGTCTCGGATATTCTCTGATATTGTTGGTCCCAAAGTGATGGTTTGCTCCGGGAACTTTGGGTTGAGGGCCCATTTCTCTGGTTCTGTGCGTGAGCATGGCTTTAGCATTTTTGCTGGATGGGACTCCGTGGTCATGGCGCATTCTCTGTTGGCCCATACGATTGCCACACCGTTTGGGGTGGGGAAACTGATGGCACCGTGGACTGTTGAGGTGACCATGTTGTACGCTGCCATGGAGTCGCGTCCCAAGATGATGTCATGCTTGGATTTCGTTGGGATAACAAGAAAGGTAACCTCTTCAGTTCTTGAGCGTTTGTGCGCTCCTAGGGTGAGAGGAAAGGAAATTCCCCCCAGTGGAGTTACCACCTCGTTTGAAAATCCCATGATTGGAGAATTGATGGGACGCAGGCGTTGTTTATCTTCGTCATCCAACAGGTCGAAACACTGCCCGTACATGATGTCGGAATTGCTTCATGTATCCATGAATGTCCGGGTAGTTCGGTAGTGGTTGAAAATAGCCGTGATGATGATCGCACGGGTGGAGGAAGGTCCGCCTTTGACTATTGGGAAACATACTTGTTGTTCTTTCCACTCCGCGGCGTTTTCAGTTTTACGCTTCTGGTGCCGGCGTCCACCACTGTTGATCATCAAGCTTACGTTCTTGATCTTTTTCGGTGGGGGCCTCGTAGTTTGTTTGCGCTCGACATTTTGCAGTAGATGTCCGAGCTTGCCAGATTTTAGAGCGTCTTCGATGGCTTGTCTCAGCTGATAGAATTTGTCTATATCATGGCCTATGTCTTGATGGTAGGCGCAGAACTTGTTGTGGTCTAAGCCTTCTCTTCTTTTTATGACCTTTGGTTCTGGGAGGTCTATATTTTCTGTAGCCAAAACTTGCGCCGGTGTTTTCGTCAGTGGTGTCCAGTTGTTTTGGCTTCTTCTTCCCGATCTATGAGCAAATGATGTGTTGTGTTTGTATTCTTGAACCTCAGCGAGCTTGGTTTCTGTCTAGGTGGCTCCTTGGAGCCTGGTTCAGACAGAGCTCCTACCCTTTCTTTCATGCTTGTTGTTACGATTGCGCACAGCTTGGGCTTGTGTGTCTGTATATTGTGGTGCTTGGATTCTGCTCCAGATAGACAACACCCTTTCAGTTTTAGCATAGTTTTTCGCGCCTCGCATAATCTCTTCCATGTGTTTGGCATCCCTGTACATCCAGCCAAAGTGCGGATTAGTGAGTCGCACCGCACTCCTTGCGTGAAGGCTGTCTTCATAAGCTCGAAACCAATTGGTCTAATTTGGAGAGCCTCTCGATTGAACCTAGTAATGTAATCTTCAATGGATTCATAGTCACGTCTCTTAACGTGTAAGATGTCAGTGGAGTCACACTCTATTCTTTTGTTTTGGCTGAAGTGGTTAGAAAACTTGTCGGTTAGTTCCTTCAGGGTGTCTATTTTACCATTCGGTAGGCTATCAAAACATACTCGCGCATCACCCGTGAGTGTCTGCGCGAACATGTGGCACCATGCGGGCAAGATCCATCCCGCACACTTCCCTACGATTTCGAAACTTCTTAAGTGATCATCGGGGTCACCTGTACCATCGAACTTTCCCAAGTTGCTCGGTATCTTTGTTCTTGGGGTAGCGGAGTGAGCGTGATGCGCTATGTAAACTTTGACTTCTCATTGAAGGACGGAGGGTAGTATGGTTGTGTGAGGTCGTCTTCACCGGACAGCAAGTGCCCTCGATCAACAGTGTTGGTCAAGAACTCGCTTACGTCACGGTGGAAACGACTTTGTGACCCGTCGGAGTCTTCCCTCCAAGTGGGGTCAGTCACATGGTTGCTCCCGCCGGTGTGTCCTGCAGCTCTGGATGGCCCTTCCGATACGGTGATGGGCCTTCCTTCGCTGAAGGAAAGCGCGCAAGATGCCTCTCTGAGTTGCTGTTCTTTTAGTTTTTGCATAAACGCTTGCTTCAAGGCTTCCTTCTGTTGGGCGTACCACACCTCCGGGCTAACCATCGGCGTGGCACGACCAGCTGGGGAAGTCTGAAGATTATCTGTGATGAAGTGGAAAGATGGGGTCTGTCTGGTCTCGGAGGACGGAGTGTGACCAGCATCTATGACGTTTTGTTGTTCATCTGAGGTATCATTAGGCTGGCCGGTGCTTGCCTGAGCAGCACCGGTGCCTGATGTACCTCCAGTGAAAGTGGGTGTTGCAGGCAAAGAACTCATAGCTGGGTTTTAGAAGGATAGAAGTTTTTTAAGTTTGTTGTTCTTAATATGCTCAAATCACGGATGACGCCAATGAAGAAACACCAATTTAACAATCAATATATATTTGAGCACAAGTAAAGATATGATTCTTATTGATGACAGCGGGACAATACAAGACTCAAATATAAGATCGTTACAGAGTTTCAACTATAATCTATCCTTCACAGCCGTATGACGAATTCTCTGTTGCCGATTGAATACCTCCTTCCTGTGACGAAGGTGGGTATTTATAGGCCCCTGAGGTGGCCTATGATTGGCTGCAAGAGGAATGACAGCTGGCCTGTACGATCATGACCGTTGTTGGTGTTGGCGCTGTCGCTATGTGATTGGTCCACGTGTCTTGTAACTGTCCTTTCCTGTACCTCGTACCTGCAGGAGATTGTGGAGTAGGGAATAAACGCCTCTGATTGGCTGTAGGTCCCTATCATTGTCGGGTGACACCTGTCACATACGAGGTAACGTTCGCCGGCTTCTAGAACTCCACGTCAGCATATTGTGTTGACGTGTATGTAGATGTGTGACCGTGCGCACGCACGGGTACATATCTCTTTAGTAATTTTATTATATCTTTAATTATAGAATGGTTTATGAACAATTGAATCTAAACTATATACATTAATACATAAGTTTATAGTCCAATAGAGTCGTTCTAATAATATATAAATACTCGTAGAATAATAATTACTGGTTGTTTGGTTTATCCGGGTCAAATTATCTTACACAGTGCAAAATAAATGAAAAATGTGAGAATGATACAAAAAAACACAATAAATAACGAAATATGACACAATGGTTCACAAAATATAACAAAATGTCAAAAAATATAACACAATACTGAAGAAAAAAACACAAAGAATCGCAAAAATGATACAATGACGAAAATAAGAAAAAGACACAATGTTACATAAAAAACACAATGATCTAGCAAAAATTCTAAAAATTACAGGCTAAAAAACCAAAAGAGCGAAAACCTAATGACTAAGATCGTATGGTTCGATGAGACGATTCCAATGTCGCTTGAATGAGTTTAATCGGAATCCGTTTGATATCATTCTTACGACTTCCAAATTTTCTTTTACCGTGTATTTTATCATAACCTCTGGTTTACTCTATTTATTCTAAATTCTACACTATTCACTGAATCATAAAGAAATAATCATCAAAGTTGGGACCGTAAAATATAGAATGAACTATATATGTTTCTAACAAACTAAGTAGACGGACTTGACTCGATTTGAAGGCGGAAGCTAGAAAGGTTGCTAAGCACGAGGCAGCGTGTTTAGAGAATCAGCATGTACTCATTCCCTTTGCCTTCGACACTTTTGGATCCCTAACCCCTGAGGCAGTTCGCTTTTTGGAGCGGGTGCAGAAGGTGGTCCACAGTGACTCGCAAAGCCCGAGTAACCAAGGGTTTGTATTTAGTAGAATAGGCTTTGCGATTCAAAAAGGGATAACGGCACAACTTGTTGCTCGTTTACCCATTATTCAGATGTAACTTGGTTATTATATTTTAAGTTTTAAACTATAAGTATAAATTGATCAATACACTCTGATAACCTTCTATAGTGCGATATACTAAAAACAAATTAATATTATCAGATCAAAACTTTATGATGATTAACCAAAAAAAATAAGACAATACTTTTCAAACTAATCAGAAATGAATTGTATAAATAAATCATATAAAAGATGAGTAGGAAAAATAACTTTGCGGGTTAAATTAAAACGACAAAAAATAAATTTTATGCTAGACAAAAATGTTTATTTATTTATTTTATTTTATTTTCCATAATTGGATTAATTGCCCATACTTATGTTTTTTAATGGCTTATCACGAAAAGTTGTTTCGCGAACAACTTCTAAGACCCCACCAAATAGAACCTAATCCTGACCCAATACATTTTAGACCACCAAACAAAGACACTTCAACACATGCCATGTGCAATTAGGGGACATGATTTTATTATATTAGTGACATCTTTAATTGACTTATTAAAAAACTATGTAATATGTCTACAAAGTATGTATCATACTTAGTAAGTGACTCTTTGGTTGATTAAGTATTGAATTATTAACATGTCTGAATGGTTAAGAGGCTTTGAATGATTAAATATTGAATGGTTCAGTTATACCCTAAGTTTGAATGGTTCAGCTCTTAACCATTTTTTCAACGCATTTTTTAGATTGAAACAAACAGTCTGAATACTGAATCATTCAGAGCTGAATAGTTCAGAACCTCATTAAAAGGGTGCCAAACAAGCCCTAAATCACAAATTATTGCTCAGTCTAGTGGATTGAATTATAACCACCATAAAAACTAACGTACTTTCTATATTCCTTTATAAAAGTCTCAGAGAGAATTTTTTCACACAAAATACTAACATGCTGTTTTTTATTCACAAACAATTTTATACACTGCAAGTCCTTACACAAGTTTAATTTGAATAAAACTTTGATTTATTTTTACTTTTTTTTTTAGAACGGCCAACACAACATATTATGTCCGACTCCCAACGGGAGTTTTTTCTACAAATCTTACTTACATTAGGAGCCAGATCCCACACGTGGTTCCCAAACCGGGGAAAACCCAATCCCCCACCCGTTCAAAGGCACGATAGTGAGAAATTTGTAAAACCCGGGTAAGATCAAGAATCGAACCATTTTTTGTCTCATACACATCTAAATATTTCTTATTATGTCCATTTTTTAAGTCAATATATGCATAAACCTACTCAGACTTTATTTAAAATTGCTCTTAGAGTTTTTAGATATCTTAAAGGATCTCCTTGAAAGGGAGTTTTGATCAAGAATAGTGATAGTTTTGACCTTAAAGCTTATTCAGATTCAGATTGGGCAAAATGCCTTGAATCTAGAAAATCTATCACTAGTTATTGTGTGTTTCTAGGAAATTCGTTAATTTATTGGAAAAGTAAAAAACAAACTACTATATCTAGATCATCAGTCGAGGCTGAATTTAGAACTATGTGTGTAGCCACTTGTGAGGTGATCAAGATTAGTAATCTACTTCAAGAGTTAAATGTGAAAGTTAATTATCCTATTACACTATTTTGTGATAACAATGCAGTAATGGCAATTGCTACAAATCCAGTTTTTTTGTGACCGGACAAAATATTTAGAGATTGACTTATTTTTCCTTAGAGAAAAAGTTGCCAAAGGTGTAGTCAGGACTATGTATATCAGTTCAAAGTCACAGTTGTCAGACATTTTTACCAAAGGGTTGCTTGTTAGTCAACCTAAAGAGGTATGTAATTCTCTTTCACTGTTTGATATGTTTGCTTATTGAACCGGAGGGGGGGGGGGGGGGGGGGGGGGTTTGAAAAAATATTTCTTGTGTAATTCAATAAGTGTTATAATATAAGGTGTTGGTTATACTTACAAGTTTTATAATTTGTTTTGCATGTTTGTGGCTGATATGTTTGAGTGTTGGGCATCAAGTTCGTGGGCTTTTATTGTTGGGCTGATGGATGCTTTGGGCTTGCAACTGCTGAATGGGATTGCTCGTGGGTCCAAGGCCCACTTGTTGGGTTCCGACTTAGCCTTGCCTATATAAAGGCTTGTGATATCAGTTGTTACACTTGATGATCTTTTGTTTATTTTCACTTTCTCAAGAGTTCTTTATTCTATCTCTTAGGGTTTGTGTAGATCATCTTGTTTGTGAGTCGGATCCTCTCTGATATTCGTGAGTTTAGATCCTCTTTGATCTTTGTGGGATCTTGTTTGTTTAGGTTTTCTCTGACAACAAGTTTCTTGTTAGAGTTTTTGGTCTGTTTTCTGAGTCTTGTAGATTAGAATAGTTTAGTTTTTGTTTTGGAGTTAATAGCCATTTTCGTCCCTGAGGTTTGGGCCAGTTTGCCACTCCAGTACAAAAGTTTTTTTTTTGCAATTCCTTCCCTGAGGTATGGATTTTTTTTTGCCAAATTCGTCCTTTTCACTAACCCAGTTAAAAAATCTCGTTAATGTCAGGGGTAGGGTCGTCTTTTTACCTCAGGGACGAATTTGGCATTTAAAGTTCAACTTTATCCCGCACCCACAACCCTCGTTAATGTCAGGGGTCAGGTGACCGGACAACCAGCACCGGCCGTCGCCGCCCATCTCTCCGGTAACTTCCTCCTCCTCTTTAGATCCAATAACCACAACCCTCTCTTCTGTCTGGATTATGAAACCCGATCGAACCCCTTCACCCCTTCTGTTTTATTGAACCGGTTATGGTACCGGTGAACCCTTATTTGGTTTCGTTATAAACCAGTCGAACCCTTGGGGACCCCTCGTTATTTTCCGACCAGGTGAGAGTATCACCGGTCAGTTATTATTAGCCAAACCTGAGCCATGTTCTAATAATAAATCCATTGTCAAGAAACCAACCCGTAACCCGGTACCCTTCTCAGTTCGGGTGACTATCACGAAGAACCACTCGCTAACCATCTTTGTGTCGTATCTTCTTATTATCATACCCGGTCAGTCACCAAGCTATGGTGACTGTCAACTGGCTGTTATAACCATCGAACCATCCTTCAAATCGAGTCCCAAACCATAAACCTTTGTATCAGTTGTGATTGAATTCCGAGAACCATCCTTGTATTCTGATCGGTGCTCGATAAGCCACCGTAACCCAAACCAAACATGGAAAAATATTCAACAAATTTCTGCCAGAGAGAGAGAGGGAGGGGGGTGGGGTGGTTGGGTTGGTGTGGGGTAAAGTTGAATTTTAAATGCCAAATTCATCCCTGAGGTAAAAAGACGACCCTACCCCTGACATTAACGAGATTTTTTAACTGGGTTAGTGAAAATGACGAATTTGGCAAAAAAATCCAAACCTCAGGGAAGGAATTGCAAAAAAAAAAACTTTTGTACTGGAGTGGCAAACTGGCCCAAACCTCAGAGACGAAAATAGCTATTAACTCTTTTGTTTTGGTTGTAGTATGTTTGTTCTTCAAAGTTTGTTCTTGTATTTTGGAGACTTTGTATTTGTTTTTCATTTTGTTAATAAAGTGTTTTGTCTTTGTTTTCTGTTGATACCTGAATTTTGACAAACGTGATTTTAGTTGGAAAAAAGGTCCAAGGACTATATGTGTTAATAATGAAACACAATAACATGTTCGTGACTTTATCTTAGTTATTGATTTACTTTAACAATTAAGGTGCTATTTGTTTTTTCTACAAGAAAAGGTCTGCAGTCTGCGGACTATATCAGCAGACATCTGCATGAGAAGAGGTGGACCAAAGGTCTGCAGTGTGCAAGAAAAAGACTATTTGTTTGTCAACGTCTGCAGACTGCTGAAATAAACTGAAATTTAAATAAACTGATTTTTTTACAGCAGACTGGTGGTGGACCGTGGTGGTGGTGGCCATGGTGGTGGTGGTGGACGGTGGTGGTGGTGGACGGTGGTGGTGGATCGTGGTGATGGTGGATGGTGGTGATAGACGGTGGTGGTGGTGGTGGACGATGGACGGTGGTGGTGGATCGTGGTGGTGGTGGACGGTGGTAGTGGTGGTGGACCGTGGTGGTGGTGGACGGTGGTGGTGATGGTGGACGGTGGTGGTGGACTGTAACATTACGTATTTAAACTTGTACGTTACACGTTCGTATTTAATAAAAACGTCAAGTTTCATCTTATATGCTCGCATTTATTATTTTTGTCGCATTTGTGGAACCCTAATACTATATATATATATTATATATATTATAACATTGTAATAATATCAAAAAAATATATTGTCTTGGCCGGGAATCGAACCCGCGCCAAGACCGGGTCACACAAACATCACCATCCAACCAGCTGGGCTAGCCATTCACTTGTTATAAACCCGGGTGCATTATAATTATAAACACGTTTTAAAACCTTCACAGTTGACAAGGAAAGTCAACTGTGGGTTAACGTATGGATCAATCTTGTGTTTTAACTCGTGATTGATCTAAAATTGGTAAATTCAGTTGATTGCCGGCCTTGTATTGCACGATTACACGTCAATTACAATCAAATCGTTGACTAATTTTGAAAACCCACGCGTCTACAATTAATCGTGGTCAAACCTTCCAATTAACCAAACCCTTTGATCCTCAGTATAAATAGACCACCTACGGTCATTCACAACTCGCTCACAACTCTCTCTCAACCTCCAATTATCTCTGAAACACTCTGATTTTAATCATCTTGTTCGTTGTTTGACTTTGGCTTTGACCCGACAATTATACTCGAAACTACAATGTGAGTTTAATTATTTGTGTGGGTTATGTTCATCGGCCATCACACATCAATAGCCCTATGGTCAATTAGGCTATTGATGTGTGATTTGTCCAATTGCAATTTCTAGGGTTCGTCGTGTATAATTGGGGATAAATTGAATTGGGCACATCGTATTTATTAATTGTTAATCAGAGGATATCACAACCACTGGCCTAGGCCAAGTGGTTGTGACCTGGGCTTGCTACACAAGGTACCCGGGTTCGAGTCCCGGCTACTGCCCCCTTTTTGCTTCTTTTTTTTTCTTTTAAACAAAGCTTATTATATATATATATATATTAAACATTTTAAACTTATAAATTCATTCATAAATATTAAAACTATTTTATAAATTCTAAAAAAATTATATTTGTTTAATCTGAGATAAAAGTTTTATTTACAATTTTTATTTTTCAGAAATTCATTTATTTAATATTTATAATAATTAAATCATTTTTATACTATTATATTTATAAAAATCCATTTATATATCAAAATAATTTTATTAAATTCTCCAAAAATTATCCTGACTTTTTATAAAGTTAAACTTTACTGAAATAATTTTTAATTCAGTAAAATCAATTATTTTATATTTTTAATCAATTTTTGTTAGATTTAATCATAATTAAATCATAATAAATCCAATTTTCATCATTTTTGCACCAAAATTTTATACAAATTATTTTTAATTATTTAGAGCAGAAATATGATTTTTAAAATAGAAATTCTTTAATTTTAGTATTTTTGAATATTAAAGTTAAATATTGGCTATTTGTAATAAATAGATTTAAAAATCTATTTTAAATGAAATAATTTTATAAAAATTATTTTTATACTTCAAACACTTTAATGTGTACATTCAAAATTCAAATTTCATAAAAAGACTTTCTCTTATTAATTATCAAATTTTCCTTTATTAATTAACATTTTAATTTGAATTCAACAATTGATTATCCCCAAATCGAAACCCTAGGATACACTTATAAGTTAATTAGACTTAGACTTATTATATATTACCTTATTATAGGGTGATATTTGGAATCATTTTGGGCAACACTATTATTTCATCTTTTCAACAAGTTTAACATTTGCTAAGGTGAGTTTTACATAGCCCCTTTTATTTATCACCATTTTTGGGGTGAAACATGTTATAACATTATCATTGCAATTCAATCATCAATGTGTCTATGTGTTTTCTATGTTGCATTATGTCTTGAGCATGATTAGAGTAAGCACCATTCTAGCATAATCATTAACTCCGTACAAGCCGACGGTATACATTGATAGATCTATTGGACTGACAATCCCACCCGGATACGTGCCTCCTACAAAGGTTACGTGGGTGTTTGTTATCGCATAACATATTCAATTGGACCATGAGTGTATGGTATGTATCATTTTATAACAGTCATCAGGGTTGATTATGCACTCGATTTATTTCTAGTATGTTCTCACATATGGGCTAGATTGACATGACACATGAATTGCACAACATTTTATTCATTTTATTATCAAAAACCTATGTAATTCTCACCAACTTTTGTTGACCCAAAATACTTTCAAAATTAACATGTTTCAGGTAACAATGAAGCTGAGGCTTGAGTTAGCATGAGGATTTTACTTGAAGTTTTATTTGAAGTTTTTGAAGTTGTTATTTGATATCATGTATTTGAATTCTTAGACATCATTTCATATTTTGGATATTATGTTTGAATAAATTATTTAAAATTTATATTATACCATGTGCTACTGAAAACAATCATCAATACGTGGCACCCCGATGTTTCCGCCATCGGTTGGGGTGTTACAGATTGGTATCAGAGCCTTGGTTATAGGGAATTAGGTTATTAGAAATAATCTAGACTATAACCTTAGGGACTTAAACAGTACTTGCTCCTCTTACTTGTAACCCTAATTGCTTCCCTAATCCTATCCTTATCCTATGCCTTATAACCCTAAACCTACATGTGACTACTCTTATTTGTCTGCTGCAATCCTGATCCACCATTAGATTTATAGGACAAAATCCTCAGGTTTAACCTGAACCCCCTTGAGATCTCGTCGAAGTTCTAGATTTTAATAACGAACACGTGCAATCTGGAAGGGTGAACGCCTGTATTCTGAGTCTTCTGTCTAGGCTGGCATTGCGCATATATCCCAATCAGACGAGGGACCCGGATGCCTACCTGGGAATTCTCGGGATGAGTGTTCACTTATAGGCTAAAGCATGTCTTCATATGTTATTAGAATTTAGAATCTTTGATAAGTCATCGTTTTCGTTTATTCGTTTTAATTAATGAATAAATGATTACATTCCTTATATAAACTCTCATTCATTTCATTGTGTCTATTACAGATCATGCCTCCTCGTCGCAGCACTCGCAACAACAATGGTGAGAACCACGAAGAAGGTGGTGATAACCATAACCACAACCATGACCAAGTTCCTAACCACAACAACAATGGGGTCGATGCTCAACTGGCTGCGATCATTTCTCAACAAATGGCGCAGCAAATCGCAACTCTGGTTCCCAATTTACTCGCTCAAGTCATCCAATTGAACGGCAACGGGAATGGTCACAACAACGGGAACGGGAACGGCAATGGCAATGGAAATGGACCCCAAGTCTGCACCCTTAAGCATTTCAACTCTTGTAACCCTCCAAAGTTTAGTGGTGAAGAAGGAGCTACTGGACTCCTCCAATGGTTTGAGGGTATTGAGAATACCTTCATCAACAGTGAGTGCCCCAACAACTTCAAGGTTCGTTACGCCATGAGTGTTCTCCATAAACGAGCACTCACATGGTGGAATGAAGAAAAGCGTACTCGTGGGGCCGAGGTTGCTCTTGCTATGACATGGGACCAAGTCAAGGAGGTCATGAAGGAAGAGTTTTGTCCTCGCAATGAAGTTAAGAAACTTGAGGATGAGTTCCACACCTTAGCTCAAGATAGTGGGGAAAACCTTGCCTACAACACCCGCTTTCATGAGCTTAGCTTATTGTTGCCTCACAAAGTTACTCCTCTGCCGGTAGCCATCGAGAAGTACATCGGTGGTCTGCCCATGCAAATCCAGGACACCGTTTGGGGTAGAAATCCTGCAACTCTGGAAGAGGCCAAACGTCTAGCGGCCACTCTTACTGATAATCACGTGAAGAACGGTACTCTCGTTCTCAAGGGCACTAAGAAGACTGTTGCCAAAGACACTCCACAGCCTGCAATTGAAGTCAAGCCTGAGACCTCAAGCAACAAAAAGCGCAAGGCTAGAAACTATATGGTTGCTGCTACTCCACCTGCTGCCCAAAACCCAGCCAAGAAACCATACACCGACCTCACCCTTTGTGCAACACTTGCAAGTACCACCATCCCACACAGGTGCCATGTCGATTTTGTACTAAGTGTCAAAGATATGGTCACCTGGTGAACGTCTGTCGATCTCCTACTACCCAAGACAACAATAACCCAGCTCCCAACCAACAAAACAACAGGCCTACTCGTGGTCAATGCTACGAGTGTGGTAACCCTAATCACTACATCAACAACTGCCCTAATCGTAACCGTAACCAAAACCAAAATCAGAACCAAAACCAAAACCAGAACCGCAACCAGAACCAAGGTGCTCGAGGTCGCGCCTACAATCTCAACGCTAACCAGGCTCGTGACAACAACGAAGTGGTGAATGGTACGTTTCTCATTAATAACCACTATGCATCCATATTATTTGATTCAGGAGCTGATAAGTCATTCGTGTCACTGAAGTTTGAACCTTTACTTAACTTACCCCACACTAATCTAGAAGAACCTTTCGTGGTAGAGGTAGCTAATGGGAAGTCTATTTCGATTGACTCTATTATTCGTAACTGCTTGTTGAACCTCGACAATCATACCTTCCCTATCGATCTCATCCCCATGCATCTTGGTAGTTTTGATGTTATAGTAGGCATGGACTGGTTGTCAACTCATCGTGCCGAAATTCTGTGCTTCGAGAAAGTCATACGCATTCCTCTCGAATCTGGTGAGATTTTGAAGATTTATGGTGAGAAACCCTGTGGTGAGCTTAAGCTTATGTCTTGTACTACTGCCCAAAAGTATTTACGAAAGGGGTATACAGCCTTCTTAGCTAACGTGATAGAGAAGAAGGACAAAGGCAAAAGTATCCAAGACATTCCTATTATTCGAGACTATCCTGAAGTCTTTCCAGAGGATTTACCTGGTTTGCCTCCTGCTCGACAAGTGGAGTTTCGTATTGATCTTGTTCCTGGTGCTAATCCTGTCGCTAAAGCTCCTTATCGTCTTGCACCCTCTGAGATGCAAGAACTTGCCAGTCAATTACAGGAACTTTCTGATAAAGGGTTCATTCGCCCTAGTTCTTCTCCATGGGGAGCCCCTGTCTTATTCGTTAAAAAGAAGGATGGTTCTCTTAGGATGTGTATTGACTACCGTGAACTCAACAAACTCACCATCAAGAATCGTTATCCACTTCCTAGGATTGACGATCTCTTCGATCAACTTCAAGGAGCAACCCACTTCTCGAAGATTGATCTCCGTTCTGGTTATCATCAGCTTAGAGTCCACGATGAAGATATTCCCAAGACGGCTTTTCGCACTCGCTACGGTCACTATGAATTCATGGTTATGCCTTTTGGGTTGACCAATGCTCCCGCAGTATTTATGGATTTGATGAATCGGGTTTGTAGACCCTATCTCGACAAATTCGTGATCGTTTTCATCGATGATATTTTGATTTACTCTAAATCAAAATCCGATCACGAGCAACATCTTCACTCTATCTTGAGTCTCCTAAAGAAAGAACAACTGTACGCCAAGTTCTCAAAATGTGAATTTTGGCTTAAGGAAGTTCAATTTTTGGGACATGTCATTGATATGAACGGAATTCATGTTGATCCTGCAAAGATCGAAGCTGTGAAGAATTGGAGTGTTCCTACCACTCCAACGGAAGTCCGTTCTTTTCTTGGGTTGGCTGGTTATTATCGTCGATTCATCGCCAATTTCTCCAAGATCGCTGTTCCTCTCACTACCTTAACTCACAAGGGTAAACCCTATGAGTGGGGACCTAAGCAAGAGGAAGCATTCGAAACTCTTAAGCTGAAACTCTGTGAAGCTCCTATCTTGTCTCTACCTGATGGTAATGATGATTTCGTGGTCTACTGTGATGCATCGAACCAAGGTCTTGGTTGTGTTCTCATGCAACGAGGAAAGGTTATTGCTTATGCGTCTCGACAACTCAAGACTCACGAAAAGAATTATACCACCCATGATCTTGAATTGGGCGCTGTTGTCTTTGCACTCAAGATTTGGAGACATTATCTTTATGGGACCAAATGTGTGGTGTTCACGGACCACAAAAGTCTCCAACATGTCTTCGATCAAAAGAATCTTAACATGAGGCAACGACGTTGGGTTGAATTACTTAACGACTATGATTGCGAAATTCGCTACCATCCTGGCAAAGCGAATGTTGTGGCTGACGCACTTAGTCGTAAAGAGCGTGTCAAACTACAATGTGCGAGAGTTCGTACTGATCTTCAGGATCGCATTCTCCAGGCTCAACACACATCAGTCACCCAAGGTAACATGTACGATGAAATGTCTTGTGGTGCTGAAACCAACTTGAAACCAAACCCGATGGTCTTCTTTATTTCCTTAATCGACTGTGGATTCCCGACCGTGATGATCTTCGTACTTTTCTCATGAACGAGGCTCATAAGTCTCGTTATTCTATTCATCCTGGAGCTGACAAGATGTACCAAGATCTTCGTTATTCTTATTGGTGGCCTGGTATGAAGAAAGACATTGCTCTATTCGTTGCAAAATGTCTCACTTGTTCCAAGGTCAAGGCTGAACATCAACGACCATCTGGTATGCTTGAACAACCAGAGATTCCTGTCTGGAAATGGGAGAGCATAGCTATGGATTTCATCACCAAACTCCCACGTACACCCAAAGGTTTTGACAGTATTTGGGTAATCGTCGATCGTTTGACCAAGTCAGCTCACTTCCTACCTATTCGTGAGAAGTATTCTGTGGAAAGGTTGGCAAAGATGTACGTAAGTGAAATCGTATGTCGTCACGGTATACCTTTGGACATTATTTCTGATCGCGATGGTCGTTTCACCTCTCACTTTTGGGAATCTCTACAAGATGCTTTGGGTACCAAGTTGAACCTGAGCACTGCTTATCACCCTCAAACGGATGGCCAGACTGAACGAACCATCCAGACACTTGAGGACATGCTCAGGGCATGTGTCATCGATTTTGGTGGCGCATGGGATTCTCATCTTCCTTTGGTTGAGTTTTCATACAACAACAGTTATCACGCCAGCATTAACATGGCTCCTTTTGAGGCACTCTATGGTCGGAAATGTCGTTCACCTGTCTGTTGGACTGAGGTTGGTGAAGCTCGTATTACTGGACCCGAACTAATCCAGGAAACCACAGACAAAATTCAGCTCATTCAGGATAATCTTCTCAAGGCTAGAAGTCGCCAAAAGAGTTATGCTGATAAACGTCGTAAACCCTTGGAATTTCAAGTTGGGGACCTTGTGCTACTTAAGGTATCCCCTTGGAAAGGAGTTATTCGTTTCGGTAGAAAGGGAAAACTAGCTCCTCGATACGTAGGCCCCTTCAAAATTCTTGACAGAGTTGGAAAAGTGGCTTACAAACTTGATCTTCCACCTGAGCTAAGCAATGTTCATCCGACCTTCCATGTTTCGAATCTCAAGAAATGCTTAGCGGATGAGAACCTTCATGTTCCTCTTGAGGATGTGCAAATCGATGAAAGCATGCACATTATCGAGAAACCCGTCGAGATTGTTGACACTGGAGTCAAGAAACTCAAGCGCAGTCGTATTCCGATCGTTAAGGTTCGTTGGGAATCTAAACGAGGCCCAGAGTTCACTTGGGAACGTAAAGACCAGATGAAGTCGAAGTATCCACATCTTTTCCCACCAGACTCTCCAACTCCAACTTCGGGACGAAGTTCCTAAAAGTAGGGGAGACTGTAACATTACGTATTTAAACTTGTACGTTACACGTTCGTATTTAATAAAAACGTCAAGTTTCATCTTATATGCTCGCATTTATTATTTTTGTCGCATTTGTGGAACCCTAATACTATATATATATATTATATATATTATAACATTGTAATAATATCAAAAAAATATATTGTCTTGGCCGGGAATCGAACCCGCGCCAAGACCGGGTCACACAAACATCACCATCCAACCAGCTGGGCTAGCCATTCACTTGTTATAAACCCGGGTGCATTATAATTATAAACACGTTTTAAAACCTTCACAGTTGACAAGGAAAGTCAACTGTGGGTTAACGTATGGATCAATCTTGTGTTTTAACTCGTGATTGATCTAAAATTGGTAAATTCAGTTGATTGCCGGCCTTGTATTGCACGATTACACGTCAATTACAATCAAATCGTTGACTAATTTTGAAAACCCACGCGTCTACAATTAATCGTGGTCAAACCTTCCAATTAACCAAACCCTTTGATCCTCAGTATAAATAGACCACCTACGGTCATTCACAACTCGCTCACAACTCGCTCACAACCTCCAATTATCTCTGAAACACTCTGATTTTAATCATCTTGTTCGTTGTTTGACTTTGGCTTTGACCCGACAATTATACTCGAAACTACACTGTGAGTTTAATTATTTGTGTGGGTTATGTTCATCGGCCATCACACATCAATAGCCCTATGGTTAATTAGGCTATTGATGTGTGATTTGTCCAATTGCAATTTCTAGGGTTCGTCGTGTATAATTGGGGATAAATTGAATTGGGCACATCGTATTTATTAATTGTTAATCAGAGGATATCACAACCACTGGCCTAGGCCAAGTGGTTGTGACCTGGGCTTGCTACACAAGGTACCCGGGTTCGAGTCCCGGCTACTGCCCCCTTTTTGCTTCTTTTTTTTTCTTTTAAACAAAGCTTATTATATATATATATATATATATTAAACATTTTAAACTTATAAATTCATTCATAAATATTAAAACTATTTTATAAATTCTAAAAAAATTATATTTGTTTAATCTGAGATAAAAGTTTTATTTACAATTTTTATTTTTCAGAAATTCATTTATTTAATATTTATAATAATTAAATCATTTTTATACTATTATATTTATAAAAATCCATTTATATATCAAAATAATTTTATTAAATTCTCCAAAAATTATCCTGACTTTTTATAAAGTTAAACTTTACTGAAATAATTTTTAATTCAGTAAAATCAATTATTTTATATTTTTAATCAATTTTTGTTAGATTTAATCATAATTAAATCATAATAAATCCAATTTTCATCATTTTTGCACCAAAATTTTATACAAATTATTTTTAATTATTTAGAGCAGAAATATGATTTTTAAAATAGAAATTCTTTAATTTTAGTATTTTTGAATATTAAAGTTAAATATTGGCTATTTGTAATAAATAGATTTAAAAATCTATTTTAAATGAAATAATTTTATAAAAATTATTTTTATACTTCAAACACTTTAATGTGTACATTCAAAATTCAAATTTTATAAAAAGACTTTCTCTTATTAATTATCAAATTTTCCTTTATTAATTAACATTTTAATTTGAATTCAACAATTGATTATCCCCAAATCGAAACCCTAGGATACACTTATAAGTTAATTAGACTTAGACTTATTATATATTACCTTATTATAGGGTGATATTTGGAATCATTTTGGGCAACACTATTATTTCATCTTTTCAACAAGTTTAACATTTGCTAAGGTGAGTTTTACATAGCCCCTTTTATTTATCACCATTTTTGGGGTGAAACATGTTATAACATTATCATTGCAATTCAATCATCAATGTGTCTATGTGTTTTCTATGTTGCATTATGTCTTGAGCATGATTAGAGTAAGCACCATTCTAGCATAATCATTAACTCCGTACAAGCCGACGGTATACATTGATAGATCTATTGGACTGACAATCCCACCCGGATACGTGCCTCCTACAAAGGTTACGTGGGTGTTTGTTATCGCATAACATATTCAATTGGACCATGAGTGTATGGTATGTATCATTTTATAACAGTCATCAGGGTTGATTATGCACTCGATTTATTTCTAGTATGTTCTCACATATGGGCTAGATTGACATGACACATGAATTGCACAACATTTTATTCATTTTATTATCAAAAACCTATGTAATTCTCACCAACTTTTGTTGACCCAAAATACTTTCAAAATTAACATGTTTCAGGTAACAATGAAGCTGAGGCTTGAGTTAGCATGAGGATTTTACTTGAAGTTTTATTTGAAGTTTTTGAAGTTGTTATTTGATATCATGTATTTGAATTCTTAGACATCATTTCATATTTTGGATATTATGTTTGAATAAATTATTTAAAATTTATATTATACCATGTGCTACTGAAAACAATCATCAATACGTGGCACCCCGATGTTTCCGCCATCGGTTGGGGTGTTACAGTGGATGGTCGTGGTGGACGGTGGTGGTGGGTGGTGGTGGACGGTGGTGGTGGTGGCGAACGGTGGTGGTGGACCGTGGTGGTGGATGGTGGTGGTGGTGGTGATGGATGGTGGTGGTGGTGGACCGTGGTGGTGGATGGTGGTGATGGTAGATGGTGGTGGTGGACGGTGGTGGTGGTGGCGAACGGTGGTGGTGGACCGTGGTGGTGGATGGTGGTGGTGGTGGTGGTGGACGGTGGTGGTGGTGATGGACCGTGGTGGTGGACCATGGTGGTGGTGGACGGTGCTGGTGGATCGTGGTGATGGAGGACGGTGGTGGTGGTGGTGGTGGTAGACGGTGGTGGTGGTGTCCGCTTTTTTTTTTTCTATTTCAGGTTATCATCGGACTTTCATCGGTGGGGCAGGAGAATGATGGCGACGGCAGCTAAAACTAGGGTTTCCACTTGACGATGGAACTGTCCGCTTCGTGTATTGGAGGTAAATTAATCTTTCGAAACTTTTTAAATTGTCTATTAAGAAGGGAGACCAGTAGCTAATACACATGAATGGCGTGATGTCTTCTAACCATAGACAGATTTACTGTCAGGTTTCGACGGTGCCATTGTAGCTGTCGCTAGCACGGTAGCACCGACGACTTATGTTGTTGATGATGGTGTCCTGCTCTGACTTTTACAAGCAAAAGAATAAGTTTCTACACAGGCACCCTGTACTTTGCAATTAGGCTTTTACAAATATGCTAAAATGCTACAAAGATCAAGCAGGTATTTGGGGTTAATTAGGTTTAGTGTTGTTGGCTTATATTTCTATGATTTTACTCCATCATGGATCATTGTATTGAAAGTTGCAAATACTATAGTGACAATTATTCATGGATCTATGTTAGTGCTTTCCAAGTGATCTTATAGAATGAGAGATATAGGTAATATCAATTACAATTCAAAAGCTTAGTGTGTGCAATAAAGTTGTAAACACCAAGTTGTCGCGGCAACGTGCGACATCGGTAAAATACTAGTTGACAATGTTATACAAAAATTAATAAAAGATCACGATTGACATGTAGAGTGACACGACAGCTCAAAATTTGTGAAAATTAAGGTAGTTCAGTGGAGTTTGAGGTGATGCCTAGGGTTATTCACGAGTCAAGCGAACTGAGCGGACCTTTGCTCATGCTTGGCTCATTTACAAACCGAACCAAGCTGATTAGCTCGTTTACAACCGAGCCAGAAACAGAACGAGCATTGTTCGAGCACACATTTTTTCGAGCGAGCATCGAGCAAGCGACGAGTAGGGAGTTTTTTTTTTTTTACAACCATAAATTTGGGATGTTTCCTTTAATGTCCTCGTTGCCTAGTGATGACTGAAGTTCGACCATTCGAGGATGACACTAAGTCTGAGGTCCGATTGTCCGAGAATAAGGTTCAGGTTGAGGACAATGATGTGATGAGCATACTACATAGAACAATTGGTTGACTAAACCAGTAACTATAAATATAATTGTATATATGCATATATTAAGTCAAATCCGATAAAGTGGCGTGTATAAAATTATAAATATAATTGTAATTAATGTGTGTATATATAATTATATGTATAATAAATTAATAAAAATTATATCGAGCTGAGTTGACTTTTGCTCATATTTGGCTCGTTTACAAACCAAATCGATCTGGTCGGCTTGTTTACAACCAAACAAACATTTTCCAAGCAAATTACAAATGAGCGGCAAGCGCCCAACAATTTTAACAACGCTAGTGATGCCTGTCACCCATATTTTTCCAACTCAATCCTTACTTTTTTCAATATCTTTATATTACAAAAGAAAAAGAACATCACATGGATCGCAATCCATATCCTACCTCAAAACATAATCTCCACCGTCCATTCAAAACATCACCAAATCCAACGCCCCTAATTCCCTCTCACTACTTTCCCCCCAATATATTTTCAAACATCCACAAACTCTTATAAACACACACATCTCCTTCTCAATAACCCACAAATCAACCAATTCAATCCAATTTTACCATCAAAACAACCCAATAATGGCCCGAACAAAGCAAACTGCCCGCAAATCGACCGGCGGAAAAGCCCCAAGGAAACAACTGGCAACAAAAGCAGCCCGAAAATCGGCTCCAGCAACAGGAGGGGTGAAAAAGCCGCACAGGTTTAGGCCCGGGACGGTGGCGTTGAGGGAGATAAGGAAGTACCAGAAGAGTACGGAGCTGTTGATTAGGAAGCTTCCGTTTCAGAGGCTAGTGAGGGAAATTGCTCAGGATTTTAAGACGGATTTACGGTTTCAGAGCAGCGCGGTTGCTGCGCTTCAAGAGGCGGCTGAGGCGTATTTGGTTGGGTTGTTTGAGGATACGAATTTGTGTGCGATTCATGCGAAGAGGGTTACGATTATGCCTAAAGATATGCAGTTGGCTAGGAGGATTAGAGGGGAGAGAGCTTAGAGGTTTGGATTAATGTTTAGGGGAATGTTATTGTTGATTAATGGTGATGAATGTAACTGGTTTAATGGAATCTAAATAGAGTTTATGTTCAGTTTTTTTTGTTATTTATTTATTATTATTATTTTTTTGTTTGATTGGATCTTGCAACTTGATCTAAATGTATCATGTTATTATTGTGGAAGGGTTGTTAACTTGGATGGGCTGAGTAGTGTGTGATTAGACCGAGTACCAAAGGCTACATTAGGGGTGCAAATGAGTTGAGCCGAGTCTCAAGCTTGAGCTTGAAAAAACTGATGAGAGCTTGAGCCTGGCTTGTTTTAGAGCTTTGTTTTCAAAACTTGATCTTGGCATGTTAGAAATTTATTAAGCTTGGGCTTGGCTTGTTTGCTATCCATTAGTTAATACTAGCAGGAACCCGCGCGTTGCGGCGGGGCTGGACGATGTTTGGATATACATAATTGGTATATATATGTATAATTGATATGTTTAGCTTTAAGACTTGTTTTATTGGCAAAAAGATATAACCATAGGGGATATAGACATATAGTGATGACATATATTACTATTACTACTACAACAACTACTACTACTATTATTATTATTACTACTATTACTAAATATTTTTTAACGAATAAAAGGGACTATTTAAAATAACTGATTGTGTATAGTAAGTAAAAAAATTAAATACTAAAATGTTGAATTGGTTACCATTCATCTAAATATGTATACGAAGAGATACAGAACCCATCTTATGTTTTTTATTTCATATGAATTATGATATTTGATAAGGTTCAAAATTGCATGGTATGTATGATTTTTATGTGTATTCTGCAAATAAACTATAAATTATAGTTGAGTGATATTTTTGTCTTTCTTCAAGGTTCATTGAATTTTCTTAAGTTCAATCAGCTGGCCGGTGAATCTAAAATTAACATATTGCAACATGATCTCTTTATAATTTTGTAAGAAATAGAAAGATAACTTATTTCTAACGTGATAATCTATACTATATGTAAACAGAACCGAAACACCAAGCCGAAGTATGACCATTTTTTCAACATGCATCAACAAATGTACCTTTGTGAACATAACCATGTAATTAATAACAAGTTCTTCTGGTCGATTATTGTAAACTGACCGAGGTAACATCTCATCAATGAAAAAAAATATCATTCTAATCACTACATGCTTCTCGTCTTTCACTACAAATTGTTTCTACTTGTCTAAATTGAACTTTATTAAGGAAAAGTGAAAAATTAAACCAAATAAATTCTACACAATCAAACACACACAGTAAATCTATTTAAAAAACACTCCTTTTTGTTTCATATTATTTTTTTAACATACATGAAGTTCAAATGGTTTTTAAAGATTCTCTCTCCTCGTTTGCAAATTCTTGTTTTGATTCCATTTTCTTATTCTCCTGTCCATATCTCTCCAAATCATTATTCATTTCCCATCTCTCTCTCTCTTTCTATCTCTGTCTCTACCATCCCATTAACCCTTTATATTTTGTTTACATTTTACTATCAAAATGTAAACATAACTAACAATCAAATTTTGAAGGGTTACTGGGCGTACCAAAAATTATCAAACTGAAAGTTGGATGATAACCGGTGCGAAAAGTTGGCGGCGTTGGTTCTGAGTCGTACGGGAGCCGGAACGGTGGTGGTGGCCGTCAGATTGCTGCTGGTTTTGGTGGTGTCATTCGCCGGCGTCGGTTTCGGGCCTCCGGTGAGTGGTCGGAATAACAGAGAGAGAGATTCGAGATGGTGTCGTGTTTGGGTTTTAAACTCATCCTGAAGTTAATGTCGTTTGAAGGTGCCCATCAGTTTCTTTTTGTTAATCAAATGTGTTTTAAGGTTGTTAATGTTAATTTAATGTCAATAATTGTGGTGTTGAAGGTCTCGGTTATAAGAAACCGAAAGAAAAGAAACGGAAGGTACAGTAAAGGAAAATAGAACAGGAAGATGGAAGGTAGAGTAAAGTTCACCGATAATTAGTTTTCTATTTTTTATAAATAATTAAATTATAAAGGAATACAAATTCTCTCATTTTTTTAATTCAACTTAATATATATTTTTTATGAGACATCGTAATTATTTATAGCGACACAATATTCTATGATCTAAATGATTGTTGAGATCCATCATGATATCAAAGTATATTTAGAGATATTTCACCTCTAAAATAATAGAGGCATGATATACTATCTTCTTGTGAAAATAATATATACTGTAGTTTTTTAGGTTCTGTGTCTTCAAGTGGGGTTTGAGAAATGGGTTAGTCTTTCTGCTTTTGAAATCAGTATCTCAATTGTGAGGATTGTAATAATTATTATAGCAGGTTGAATTTTTATTTTATTTTTAAAATAATGATTGTAATAATATTTGAGCTAAACTGATGTGTAACCAATACAAATTGAGCAAAAACAACCCAACTATGAATTGATCGAGAAGGAGACCCATCTAATAGTATAATTTAAAACCTTACGTAACCAACAACGTATGTGTATGAAACTATGAATTGATCGAGAAGGAGATAGAGATATAAGATTTAGATGCATAACGGTACATGAACAAAAATAGGTACTTGTTCATTTTGAGGGAAATTAAACAATTTAGTGAACTTGACAATTTTAGGCATAAGAGATTAAATGAAGCATCATTTTCCCTATTAATAACAATAATAATGCATCCCTATTAATTGTTCTCTTAAATGTGTCTTTGCAAGTTAATAAAATTACTATTTTACCCATGAAAATGAATGTGAAATGACCATTTTAGCCATCCAGGATACACTATATAGTAGTATAGATATTAGATAAAAATAATCTAAATAATAGGCTTGGAGCTTGATTAATGGAGCTCGGTTCGGGTACGTTTAGTAAATAAGCTTAAAGGAGCGGGTAAAAGCATTAAATATTAATAAAACTAATATTATACTAAGGCTTCATAAGGCTCGACGAGCCTGACGAGCTCCACATGCCAAGCTAGATTAATAAAAGAACTTTGTTTAAGCTCAAGCTTAGGTCGGGCTCGATTAAAATAATAAAACTAATATTTGTACAAATTTTGAACCAAATCACTTGTAAAAATGATAATTAAATATCTGAATTGTGCTCATAAGCTAAAATGCATAAGGAATCTGCACCTGAGTTACTAAATTGGTTCAGTAATGTTATTCCATTGGTTCAAGTCTCCATGTTATCAATTTTGTTATTTTTCAAGATCAAGTGTTAGAGAACGAATTGAACCGTTAGTTAACTATACATAACCGGTTATTGTATCTTTTGACGTTTGGTCAGTTAAGGTACCATAAATGATTTGTTCGCCAATCATCATATGTTTGAAAATGTTGAATATAGGAATATCAAATATGTTAAAGAATAGACTATGAAATTGTATCAAGAAACGTAATCAAATGCTTCGGACTTTATTAATGATGAAGAACGAACAAGAAATTACATTGAATTGAAAAGAAAACGATTAAACCAAACGATTGAAACAAAACAGCTTATAAAGACCTAATCCCCAAAGTAGACGTTAACAAGTTAGTTAACACTTTCATCTTGGCAGAATTAACCCTCCAGCTTATTAGTCTTGTACTCTTTTAGCCAGTGGCGAAGCTTGTCCCGAAGGTTTGGGGGGTCGGAAGACATCGGGGGGTCGGAAGTCACTGGTTTCGGGGGTCGAAACCCTATATTTCCAAAATTTTCTATACGAATACTATATAATCGGAACTTCTGCGCGAAAATTCGGGGGGGGGGGGGGGGTCGGCCGCCCCTTCCGCCCCAACAATGCTACGCCCCTGCTTTTAGCCGAAACATTATTATAACATAAATGAACTTTCAGAATTGTCACAACTGGCCCCTGGACTTCATATGCAACTCTTATCCAGCTTTGACTATCATTGACTGGCAATTTTGACTTTATTTATCAACAATCTCCACCTTAAAGCCACAAATTGACTTTAACCAAGATCCAGATACCTCACACATAAATCAAACTTTGTTCCAGGAAGAGCTTTGGTTAACATATCAGCAGGATTATGTTCAGTATCAATCCAATGGACTTCAGTCTCCTTAGAGTTGACTATGTCTCTAATAAAGAACAATTTCACCTTCACATGTTTAGTTCTCTCATGAAACACACTGTTTTTAGTCAACTGAACAGCACTTGAGTTATCACAAAACACAACAACACTTTGATCTTCCAACCCCAAATCCTGCACAAAACCTTTTAACCAAATAGACTCTTTTACCCCTTCTGTGAGAGCCATAAACTCTGCTTCTGTAGATGACAATGCAACAACATGTTGCAATTGTGCTTTCCAACTTACTACATTACCAAGCACCATGAAAACATACCCAGAAATTGATCTGCCCATTATCCAAATCTTTGGCATAATCAGCATCAACAAATCATGTGACCATTTTACCCCTGCAATCATCATTCCTTTTAAACACAAGACCAACATCCTGTGTACCTTTTAGATACCTGAGAATCCATTAAACTGCTTCCCAGTGACTCTTACCAGGATCAGAGATAAACCTGCTAACCAACCCAACTGAATATGCCAAGTCAGGCCTTGTGCATACCATCAAATACATAAGACTTCCCACAACATTAGCATAAGGAACATTCTCCATATACTTCTTCTGAGCTTCAGTCTTAGGTGATCCTTCTTTAGACAACTTGAAATGAGGAGCTATAGGAGTTTTAACATCTTTACAACTATCCATTCCATAATTGTTCAACACCTTCTTAGCATAAGAACTCTGAGACAACTTCAACTGTCTTGAACTTCTGTCCCTGAAAATTTCCATCCCCAAAATCTTTCTAGCTTCACCTAGATCTGTGACACCCAAATTTTTTTTTGGAATTTTCTCTCACTTGACGCCAACTTTACTAGGTTACTTGCTGAATTTCGAGACGAAATTCTTTTCAACTTGGGGATGATGTGATACCCCGCAATTTTAGGTTCTTAATTCAATCAAAACTCTAGTTACTTGCACTTAGATTCCTTGCATTCTACTTAGCTAAGGTTAGCTAGGTAAGTCATACGTGCACACACGAGATAAATATACCTATGGGTTATTATTTAATGAACATATAATGCCTATGAAACAAAATACATGTTAATGTCGTCATCAAGAGGCATGGAACATAACAAACTCTTACCCTTGTGGAACCGGATGATATTCCTATATCAAAGGTGTACTAGAGGCTATACAACGAACAATCACAACACTATTAACATGAATAGACCGACTTATTGACATAACATGTTAAGCATGGGATCATGGCCAAGATATTTGTCTTAGAGACTATGCAAGCTATGCCCACATGTGTATATACACACATACATACGACATTATATACACACATGTCACACCCAGAAATCGCAACGGAGATTAAGCGTGGGCGGTGTAACGGACATTGGTGACAGTCAACAATTAAGCAAACACGGTAACAAAAGTGGATACCATAAGATTAAAAGTTAAGTAATTTGTTACAAAACATTGTTAAAATCTATAGTTATACAAAGTCGTCATCACAACTTCATAACCAAGTTTAGGTCCCCACAAGATCGATGATATCCCAGTGTCACATTCATGTGCTTGCCCCAAAAACCCGTCTCATAATTCCCCCACATGCATACTAAGTACCTGAAAAATATGCCAATTTAAAAAACATCAATAAAACTGGTGAGTTCACAGGTTTTTCCAATTTCCGAATAATTAATTTGTTCACAAAACTGTTTATGATTTTACATCTACACCCGTAACCTTCTTCGTAGGTTAGCTAGACCTCACGGTGTGATCGCAACCTAGAACCATAATCAATCCAAGACTAGCGGTATGTGTTTTTAATCGAAACGGATAACGTTACTTAGCCGTTTTTCCACGTTTTTCACCTATTAACACATAAATCATCAAAATATACATATTCGCACTTATAATACTAATTATAAAGTGAAATTTGGCAATTTAATAAGTTTGGCTAGAAATTGCGTAACGACGCGATTTCTAGCCGAACCGTAATTTCCTACGTGTCAATTTACACATTTTCACACATATAAACACCAAGATATTTATAAACACTTTAGGACAATTGTTTTAAACATAAATTATGTCCAAAATTGCTGATCTAAATCAGTTTTCAGAAACTTACAATTTAAGCGTTAAAATTACCGTTTTAACGCCTAGTTTCGCGTTTTAACCTTGTATAAATACATAGAAAAATACCAAACTTATTATTTACTTAAAAACATAATTTTTATCCTTAAAATATATTTTCATAATCTTATATAATCAGTTTTGAAATTATAAGGTTCCAAGTGCCGAAAGTTGCGAAAAACCGAACTTTTTACGTCTAGAATTCGGTTTTTAAACACATTGTTTTATTCTAATCTTTATCATAGATTATTTGGTCATATAAGGTCAAAATAGCCTGAATGTTACTGATTAAAAATCATCTTTTTCAAAAACTCCCATTTACATGATATATTTACCATTTTAAGCCACTTTTAAGCATTTTAAGTTATTCTAGCATGACTCTATCATAGATTTTCATGTTTTTATCCAAGAACATAATATTTTCATCATCTTATAACACATTTTGTGGACCCATATCACATCTTAAAATGCATGTTCAAACTTATATTTTGATTATCATAACTTGAATTTTTGAACATAGTATCATAAAATAAATCCACATTCAAGTCAAAAATCATAACATGCAATTTGTTTTAAGTTTTTAGTCATATTTTGATTTTTACATCAGATCTCATATCATATTTTTATCATACACAATCATTCATAAAAACTCTAATTTTTAACAAAAAGTTACTTCCAAACATTAAACTCTAAAGATCACACAATGTCAACACACCAACATACACACACACACACTTACACGGCACACACATACACTCATTTTCATCTCATCATCTTCCATTTTTATACAAAATTGTTGTTTAAACTTTTCTTTCAAAAATCTTTGACGTTTTAAGTGAAACAATCTTTCAAGAATCCAACTTAAAGACATGATGAAAAATCAAAGGTTTAAGCATTATACCCTTGAAGAATACTTGTTTTAAGAAAGAAAAGATGATGATCTCCTTGTTACACTCTTCTCCAAGCTTAAAATTGTTTTAAAACACCTCCAATGCTTCAAAGATCTTTCATGGATGTAAAAATTAGCTAGTATTCTTGATTGTTTATAAAAAAATGAAGAGAGAGGGTGGAGAGATGAAGGAGGCGACAATATTGAGGAAAGGAAAAGAGTTGGAGTGTGTTGGAGCTTGTGTAGGATTGCATGCATAAAAGCTTCAATGAGTGAGGTTTAGGTGTATAGGCATAACACTTGTAAATCTCACAAATGAGATAAGTGTAAAATAAACATGTGTTGGCTGCAGATTTTTGCAAGAAAAATCGTGGATGGAGATGGGGTATTAATGGGTTGGGTCAATTTTGTTAATTAGGGGGGTATTTTAGGTAATTTAGGGGTATAAAAATTATAAAAACACACCCTAAATTAATTATTTCAGCCCAATAAATTATGAATTATTATTAACCACTAAATCTTAGAAATTTTAGTGTATAATAATTATATTAGGTGCTTGACGCTTAATTATGTTCAAATTGTCGGCTAAAAGCGAACATACACGCTATACCGAACGCTGCGAGACAAAAGCTACAAATCAGCGTTTTTGTTCGTTCAACTAAATTTTCATATACAATATTATCTTATGCTATTCAAGCATATAGGTCCATTCCAGATATTTTATAGCTAACCGGGTCGTCACCAACGCTCATTTCGATTAATTATCGCAATGCGATACCGTAATTTCTAAAAAATCCACAATGCAAACCTTTGCATCAAAATAACTTTGCTAGCAATAATAAGACTTTAATTTATCAAAATTAAATCTCATTGACGTTAAATTTTCAATTAGTGCGTTAATTACAGTACGGATAACGGTTCCTAAACGGCGAGTGTCACAACACACACCCATGCTCACCAATTACCTATATACACACACGCATGCCCACATATACATGGACATGGATTAGTTATCACACTATACACAAACATAGAGTCTTACATCTTCTATTAACCTATGGAAGTCTTACTCTTTTTGTTTAAACTAATCACTATAGAGCCTCACATCCTAATTAGACAACTCCTATCCCTAGACTAACACCTACGACCAAGCTTTGATCACAAAAAGGCTAGGAGTTGCAACATGAAATGATTTAACAACACATGCCTATAAACACTTAAACTTCTACACATTTCGGCTACCTACACTAACTAACAAGGAACATGGATGGAACTAGGATATTACACTAAAATACATACAAAACACTAATCATTAGAGATTAGATCATACATGACAAACCTTCCTCTTATGGTTAAGAAACAATCGGCCAATACACCTCACATATATGCACTCACTAGTCACTATCAAAGGGCTAAACTCATCACCCTACACACTTGATCTCTTTGTCTTCTCTTAGCCGAAAACCACATGGAACAAGTCCAAGGACTTGTCACTTTCAACAAACATTCTAGGATGTCACCTTGGGAACAAGCAACCAATAGGAATACATGAGAGGAACCATCACTATCATCTAGAAATCCTTGTCCTTTTCTCCTCTTTTTGGCGGCCGAAATACCCACATGTCCCCATGAAAGGGATATGTCAACCCTTACACCAATTCAAGCAACAAAAACAAGAGATATCACACTACTTCTTAAAGTCAACATACCCTCTCTTGGACTTCCTACATCTAGCGGCTATAAACAAAGGAAAAGGCATGACACTTACTTATATGAAAGTAGAGATAAAACAAGGAATGAATGCTCCATTTCCAAGGCAAAGGACTTGTCTCTTTGGGAGAGATTATAATCGGCCAAGGGAAGGGAGGATGCAAGCTATGGATAGTTGTCAACCTTACACAAGATTAGGAAAGAAACAAAACCTTAATCCACTCCTTGATGAGTCAACATACCCCTTTAGTCCATAGCTATCTATAATCGGCTAGAATCAAGGAGCACACAACCATTCTTAAGTCACTATCTTTCATTCACCTATGATTAGTCACTTAAACAATAACGAACTTCAAGAAGATAGATCATACCTCCTTTGTTTTGTCCATACACTAGCCGATCCACTATAAATAGAGGACAATCTCATTCTCAAAGGCACACCAACATCATTCTTTCTCTCTCTAAAAACTTTCGGATCTTGCTCATCCATAGCCGAAGCCTTGCAAGCTCGTGAGGAGTTTTAGATACCATCCAACCTTCGATCACCTTTAGGTAAGGTTACCATGCTTTTAAACTATGATCCAATCTAGTCTACCTTACTTTAATCTACCCTAGTAGATTTAAAACACATGAACACGCACACATTGTCTTAGATTTTGCTTAATCTTGCAGTAGTGAATACGTTGTCTTAACATTACATAAATCGGCCTTGTTACATCTTAAGGAGGCCAAAAACTATGTTTCTATATCCTAAAGATCTCATAAATCACCACGTGTAGCAATTGGTTTTGTAATACCTAAGATCACGATCGGGTTAAGGATCTATACAAAGTTTTATAATCGGCCACCACTAACTAACATGTGTTACCAAAGTTAGAACAAGTGTTCACATTCAACTAAGGTAAGATTATGTTCTAAACTCATGTTAAGATGTCTAAATTTATCACAAGAACAATACCAAGGTTCACATAACACAATAACCAAGTCCACATGTGTCGGGTAGACAAATTGTATGACAAAACTTGTGATTTACCATGCTTCTAATAAATCATAGGGCAAGTACTGTCCGGACAATAGTAGCTACGTAATTCAACTTCACTAAATCACAAGCATCTTTATCAGTGAGTTTAACTACTCTTTTCTCAAAAGCATGCGTCTCGGGTTTGAGACAACTTACTTAACTTTTCTAGTCCGGTTTGGGACTACTTTCACATCCCGGGTTTGGGGTGCTATGACTCCTTGTGTGGGTCGGGCTTTGCTAGTTTCACACTCTGTGTCCTTGGTGAACTAAACTGCATTCTATCACGGAAGTCCTCTACTATTTACCGAATGAGTTGCCGGGTTATGGCAAGCGGGTTACTAGTTGATAGCGCTATTAGGTTTGACAAACCTCACACCGTGCTGAGAGCCGGGCGTGAACTACGACCTTAGACTTTATCATTGTTGATAGGCAATGATGGGAGGCAAAAACCAGCTCGCGGGGCGAGTGCATCGTTTGAATAGCAATTCGGTATAACATTGTTTGGTTATCATCAATGGGTTAGCTACCCTTGGCATACGCTGAACTAGTGGTTCGTGGTTCTTGTTTCTTGGTTCTTGGTTTTGGTTAATGATTACTACTTTGGGTTCGGGGAACCTAATAAACATTCTTGGTTTGGGAAACCTACACTTTTACTTACCTTACTTTGTGAACTCACCAAATTTATGTTGACACACGATATACATGCTTTTACAGGTAGTTAGCTTCCGGTGCCGCGATTAGAAAGCCTGGTCACTAGTTTCAGAGTATGTGTAGGGCATGCATCATATAGCGTCATTGGGATATGAACACTTAACTACTTTCGAATGTTTAATTATCTATTATGATTTTAAGTGCGTTGTTTTGCGCAGACTATATGGTTAACTATTATCTTTAAATTCGCTTCCGCAACTATTTGAATAAATGATTATCTAGTAAACCTGTTTTCGATAACGAACTAAATGGGTTGGGCATTTAGAGTCGTTCATGTGACTTATGGCTATGGGATCCTAGTATGTCACACGCCCCGCGGTATAAATCCCGCAGTGGAAATTTGAGGGTGTGACAAGATCCTTCATTTCAAATTCCTTCATTAGCAGTCTCTTTGTAGCATCAATCTCTTCCTTATCTTTGCAGGCTATGAGCATATCATCTACATATAACAATAAGTAGACAAAACTGCCCTTCTCATACTCTCTATGATAAACACAGCTATCATATAAACTTCTTGTGAACCCATTACCTACCATATAATCATCAAACCTCTTGTACCACTGTCTTGGAGACTGTTTCAAGCCATATAATGACTTCTTTAATAAACAAGCCTTATCTTCCTGCCCTTTAACTTCATACCCCTTAGGTTGAACAATGTATATCTGTTCTACTAAATTTCCATGAAGAAAAGCAGTTTTGACATCAAGTTGCTCCAACTCTAAATCAAGTGAAGCAACTAATGACAAAATCACCCTTATGGAAGTATGCTTTACTACAGGAGAAAAAATCTCATTGTAGTCAATCCCAACCCTTTGAGTAAATCCCTTGGCAACCAATCCAGCCTTGTATCTTGGACCTTCACCTGGTTTAACACCTTCCTTTACTTTGTAGATCCATTTACATGACACAAGCTTCTGATCTTTAGGCTTATCTACCAAAATCCAAGTACCATTCTTGTACAAAGATTCCATTTCTTCATCCATTGCCCTGCTCCACCTTTCTTTTTCAACAGAGCACATGGCTTCTTCATAGGTTAATGGTTCATAGATGCTTTCATTCTCTGCAGTCATAAAAGCAACTGCAGAGATGTCTTCATTATCTCTAAATCTCAAGGGCTTCACAATCTGTCTTCTAGCTCTATCTCTGGTTAAACAATAATCATTAACTACCTGATTATCACCTGAGCTACTTTCTTCAGATTGTTCTATCATATCTTCTTCTTCCACTGATGGCTCCACCTCAACCTGAACCTTCTCTTTATCACTACTCATCTTTTCAGTTTTATTCCCAAATAAATCTTTATATAGCACATCTTCTTTGCACTTCACATTTCTACTCACTATTATCTTTGGACTAACATTATCAACCCTCCAAAGTCTATAGCCTTTAACTCCTTCTGTGTATCCCATAACAATACACTTTTGTGCTCTTGGGTCCAACTTATCATCACTAACATGAGAGTATACTAGAGAACCAAAAACTTTCAGATCTTCATACTCAGGTTTCATACCAGTCCACATCTCCATAGGGGTCATCATATCTATTGCAGATGAAGGACACCTATTGATAAGATAGGCTGCTGTTGACACAGCTTCACCCCAAAATTTCTTAGGTAACCCTGCTGTGACCAACATACATCTCACTCTTTCCAATAAAGTTCTATTCATTCTTTCAACTAAACCATTTTGTTGAGGAGTTCCTAGTATAGTCAAATGTCTAGCTATACCATTCTCTTTGCAAACTTCATTAAACTCCCCTGAACAAAACTCCAACCCATTATCAGTTCTTATTTTCTTTATCTTTCTATTGGTTTAATTTTCAACTAAAACCTTCCATTCCCTGAACTTCTTAAAAGTATCACTTTTACTCTTAATGACATATACCCATACCCTTATTGAATAATCATCAATAATAGAAAGAAAATACATGACCCTCCCATAGTTTCAGTTCTTGCAGGCCCCTATAGATCAGAATGCACATAATCCGAGATACCCTTGGTTATATGCTTTCCTTTACTGAACTTAACTCTCTTCTGTTTCCCCATGATACAGGCCTCACAGAAACTGATGTCACAATTTTTCAGATCACCAAGAACTTATTGTTTCTTTAACTCAACAAGTCCTTGCTGACTGATATGGCCTAATCTTTTATGCCATGTCAGGGCATCATTATCTCCTTCTTCACTAGCCATGGCATCCGGTCCAGCACCAACAACATCACCATCCAACAGATAAATATTGTTGTCTGTCCTGGTCCCACTCAACATCACCATAGAACCTTTAATTACCTTAGCCTTACCATCTCTCAAACTAACATGGTAACCATTCTTTTCTAAGGTACCAAGTGACAATAAACTTCTCTTAAGACTAGGAATGTACCTGACATCTTTAAGATCAACCTCCATTCCACTTTCAGTTCTAATAATGACTATACCATAGCCTTCTACTTGGCAGGGTCTATCATCTCCAAGTTTCACTGATCCCATATTCTTAACCATCTTCAAGTCTTTAAAGAACTCCTTGACAGGAGTCATATGAAAAGAGCCTCCTGAATCCATCACCCATCTCATCTTGATTCCATTCACTGTTACAACAAGAACATCACTGCATTCACTTGTTACAACAAGAACATCAGCACTGTCATATCTATCTGATTGATCATCAGATACAAAATGACTGTTTTGCCCTTTTGAACCTCCATGATCAGACTTCTTTTTCTTCAACTCAGGACAATCTCTTTTCAGATGTTTTTCTGAATTACAAAGAAAACATCTTCTCTTGAATTTAGACTTATGTAACCTCACGAATTTTCCCATTTATTTTGCATTAAAGTATTTCCCGATCCATGATATAAAGTCTAATTTATTTCTAAGTATTCTTATCTTTATCCGTGCACTCTATTTTTCTAAGTTCCTTTTATCATTGTACTTAAAAAAAAATCTTCAATCATGACATATGTCCTATCCTAATTCTATTTATAAAATCATCATTTTATAAGACAGTGTTTTTTATTTTCTAATTCAAACTAATGATTTTTTTTATTTCTTATTTAAAGCTAATCATTTTTTTTTCAATTACATTTATAATCTCAAACAAGGAAGATATAAATTCATTTCAAAATAAAGCCTTGAGTCAAATAGTCAAAGTCCTGGTCAAAGTCCTGGTCAAAGTCTTAGTCAAGCAGTCAAAGTCCTAGTCAAATAGTCAATTCATCATAAAACCTTACTTTATGGTGTTGACCAATTTTAATGGCTAATTGAATCCAAAACTAGTATAAAAACCCACCTATGAACCATTACACTTGCCACCTCTAAATCGATTGTTTCAATCCGATTAAACTTTCCCTCGTACTTTTCTTCTATAGTCTATTACTTCTACAATTGAAGCTTTGATTATAAGCTCTTGTAATTGGCGAATTGGAAGCATGATATTCTTTCTTTTTTTTCGAATTTCTTATTTCTTCAAATTGGACTAGCTACGTTGTTGAGTCTTTGGGATTCGCCTCACATACATTCACAACGCTTAGAGGATAATTCAGCTTAGCGAATGTGAGTTTACGTAACCATGTTTATGCAATTCTTTATACTTGCAACATTATACTTAAGCAATTCTACATACATGTCTAGTTGTAAACTTTATTGCCTCATGATTTAGACAACAACACTTAAACTTCAACATACATAATCATTAGCTATGGCCAAGCCGGCGATACTCAATAATAGATCTATTGGATTGACAATCCCACCTAGATTCGTTGACCATCTTTTATGGGGAGCGCGGGTGATTGTTATCGTTCCAACGTGATATTAAGGCGAACCGTGGATGACGGGATGGACCTAAACTAGTCGGAGGTTTGATTATGTGCATACAACACTTCATGTTTATTCATGTAGACTTAAACTTACGATAGACATATGAATTGCTAAACTTTTATTCTTAAACTTAATTGCGTGACATGGCTTATGTATTCTCACCAACTTCTAGTTGACCCCCCCCCCCCCATTTTTACAACTCAACAGGAAATAATGATGCTTGAAGTCTAGAGCTAGCATGAGGAGACAGTTTGAAGTTTATGCTTTGTTTGGCTTTTTGATGTATTAGAATTTCATTCAAGACTTGTTATGTATTTTCAATTTTGGATATTTTTACTTTAAATAAATTTCAATTAAAACTTAAATACCATGTGCTACTGTATACTCATTCTTACGTGACACCTCGATGTTTCCGCCATCGGTTGGGGTGTTACAACTTAGACCTTGAATTCTTCTGATTATTAGTTTTATGATCTGGCCTCCCTCTTACAAATAAACCATCTCCACGTTCCTCTTTTGGATATGATCTCTTCTTCAGTTCCCTAGAATTAAGTGCAGACACACTTCATCCATTGACAATGTTTCTCTTCCATACATCAATGTTTCAACAAAGTGTTCAAAACTTGATGGCAAAGATGTCAAGAAAACAATGGTCTGATCTTCATCTTCTAAATTTACTTCAATATTTTCAAGATCCAATATCAATTTATTAAATTCATCAGTATGATCCTCAAGACTCTTACCAGATGCCATATGGAACGTATACAGCCTCTTCTTAAGATACAATATGTTGGCAAGAGACTTAGTCATGTATAATGACTCTAACTTTGCCCACACACCTGCTGCAGAGGCTTCTTTAGACACCTCTCTCAATACTCTATCACCAAGACTCAATATTATTGCACTATGAGCCTTCTCTAGAATATCTTTCTTCTCTTTATCATTCAAACCAGCAGGCATATTATTCTCCCCCAACAGAGCATCATTGATCCCTTGATGATCCAATAATGCCCTCATCTTAACTCTCCAGAGACTAAAATCATTCTTTCCATCAAACTTCTCTATCTCGAACTTAGTTGACACCATTCTTGATCTTCAAACGTGGATAACAACAACCAATTTTACAGAATTTGAGCAACCTGGCTCTGATACCAATTGTTAAAGAATAGACTATGAAATTGTATCAAGAAACGTAATCAAATGCTTCGGACTTTATTAATGATGAAGAACGAACAATAAATTACATTGAATTGAAAAGAAAACGATTAAACCAAACGATTGAAACAAAACAGCTTATAAAGACCTAATCCCCAAAGTAGACGTTAACAAGTTAGTTAACACTTTCATCTTGGCAGAATTAACCCTCCAGCTTATTAGTCTTGTACTCTTTTAGCCGAAACATTATTATAACAGAAATGAACTCTCAGAATTGTCACAACTGGCCCCTGGACTTCATATGCAACTCTTATCCAGCTTTGACTATCATTGACTGGCCAATTTTGACTTTATTTATCAACAAAATACACTATTGTTAATTTGCTATAAACCAAGTTATTGCATTAAATCAAGCAAAAATCCAAAAAAATGTTACTATAATGAGGTATATAAGGATCCTGCATTGTGAGTTTCGAGTTACGTTTTCTGGTAAATCCTAAATTTCTGCAAATTGCAAAATATGCATAAGAACAAACTCTATGAGACACTAATTCTGAAGTAAATCGGCATTCACTCAGGGAAGGTGCAGACAATCTCAATCTGCGTTCTATAGGATTTACCACAAATACTAGCATTATTAATGTTACTGATATACCTATGCAGTCTCGCATATTGCCTACAAATATATAGAGGTTAGTAAAGAAACCACAAAAACTAGCATTATTAATGTTACTGATATACCTTCTGAAGATAAGTCCACATGTATTCTATGAACTTATCAAGCTAATCAACCTACATTAATCAATGAAAACACTATTACACAATGCAGCCATCAGTTAAAATGTAGGATAGTATTCAATGGCGAAATACATGCCCGATCAATATCCAGGTTCTTATTTTTGCTTTCCAAACCTGGTCGTAACTGGATCTCGTTAGATTTCATCATCTTGAATACATAAGAAAATAGATAGAGTTGATTTAATTTAAGATTAAACTGCAATTTTCATCCATTAAGTTCGCACAAAACATCAGGTTTCATCCACTTTTAACATTACTAGTCAGGTGTCTGCGCGTTGCGGCGAGAAACAAAATTTAGTTAACATGTGTATTTTGTGTTGTACTTTAAACAATTATAGTGTAAAACTTAAATTTAATTGGTCAATAAGAAATGTATTATAATATAGTAATGTGATTTCAGTTCATTTTCGTTTGTTTTCATTTCGGTTATTACTTAACCATAACATATCATTTTTAAATTAAAAAAAAATATAGCAATACTATACTCAAATTAAAGAGAAAAAAATGTTCGTTTATACGGTGTAATAATATTACGAAAATATTAACGTATAAAAAAATTATGGGCGGTTAAAAATCGTGGGGGTAGTTGGTTAAAATAATGGTGAAAAGTATAATTGTTATTTAAATAAAAAATAAGTTGAGTAAAGTTAAGGGGAAAATGTGTAAGTATAGGTGCTGTTTGTTTTTTCTGCAGGAAAAGGTCTGCAGTCTGCGGACCACATCTGCAGACATCTGCAGGAGAAGAGGTGGACCAAAGGTCTGCAGTCTGCAAGAGGAAGACTGTTTGTTTTTTAACTTCTGCAGATTGCTGAAATAAACTGAAATTTAAAATAAACTGATTTTTTTAAAACAATCAATATTTTTTCAACATTTAAATTTAAATAATAGTTCTACAAAACTGAAATAACAACAATAACGTTTTTTTAAATAACAACAATAACAATTTTTCAAATAATTTATTCCGTACTTTGCATTAATTGCTCAGCAATTTCATCTCGTAATTGGGTCATATATTCTCGATCTGATGCAGTACCGTGTACCTCAACCTCTTCTTCATCAGCATCAACGTGCACATTGCTATTTCCTAACGACACATTCGGTTGATCGTATTCTGTAAAGAACTCATCGCTCAAGCCCTCTTTCCTTATAAGAACATTATGAACAACAATATATTAACAACAAATCCGAACATTATGAACAAATCTGAACTACAACAACAAATAACAAATAACAAATCTGAAAAAAAAATATCTGAAAAAAAAAACAAATCTGAAAAAAAAGAAAAAAAATCTGCAAAAAAAAAAAACAAATCTGAAAAAAAAGAAAAAAAATCTGCAAAAAAAATAAAAAAAAAACAAATCTGAAAAAAAAAATTCTGAAAACAAAACAAAATCTGAAAAAAACGAAATCGGAAAGGAAAAAAACAAAATCTGAAAGTTTGAAAAAAAACAAAATCGGAAAAAAACAAAACAATATATTACGATTATATCTATATTATTGCCTATATTTTGATTCTGATCTTGAAGCAATATATGAAAGTTTCTGCCTAAACAAATAACTTATATATGAAGCAAATAACAAAACGAAAATGGAAAGGAACTTGGTTTGTTTGGATCGAACCGAGGAGGAGGAAGGAGCCGGAGAAGGAAGGAGGAGGGAAGGAGGACGCCGGAGACAGGCGGCCAGAGGTGTGAGAAGGCAGGTTATGGATCTTGGGGAGGAGGAAAGGGTTTGGTGCTGTTATGCTGTGAGAAGAGGTAAAAAGACAAGGGATTATGTCTGTGTGGGGAAGAGGTGGGGAAGAGGTTTTTTAAGGGTTTGTCTTCTGAAAAACAAACAGTCTGCCCTCCTCAAATGTCTGCCCGCGTCTGCGCGGCGCAGACATAAGTGACTAGAAGCTCTTCTCAAGCAAAAACAAACACCCCCACATATTTGTCCTCCAAAAGTGGTTATCATATGTATTGTGTGTTGTACTATAAGGAATTATGCTTGTAATACTTAAATTTTAAGAGGTCATTGTGAAATGTATTATAAGATAGTATAGATTACACCTCAACTTCTAAAGTATTGACATTATTCGTCTCTTATCTTAAGTTCCTAACACCAGTTACTTCAGGGGCGGACCTAGTGTATAACTAGGTGTCACGTCCGTTGCTGCTCAACTTCGCGCGCGTATTGGAAAATTAGTAGAAAATTTGTTTTTTTTTTACGAAATTTGAAAAACATTGCTACTAAAATGAAAAACGTTACTACTGAAATTCATTTCTAGATCCGCCTCTGAGTTACTTAGTCCATTACTTACCCCCAGTGGCGGATGCACTAAGGCAGGAGGGTGGGCAGGTGCCCACCGTACGCATTGGTGAAGCTACACTTTTTTCCGGTGACCCTCCGGCGATCCAAAGCTTTCTACTAATATGCGGTTTTTTTACGAATAGTGTTTTAGTTAAACCTCTTTGTTATTTGTTGAAGTGTTGAAGTAAAAAAAGATTAGAAACTAGAGATGAGTGAAGAGGGAAAAGAAAGTTGGGTTTTCCGGCTATCTATCTGGTTTTGTTATGAAGATGATAGAGTTGTTTACTTTAGATATATATATGATGATTAAATATATTCAAAACAAATGCATAGTGATAGAATGTTAAAAGACAGCTAAAAAGCAAATAAAAAAATATTAGTATACAGCTAGGGCTAGCAGCTAGAAAATTTTCTCTTTGTTTTTTATCTTTCTTTGGTTTTTTTTTATTGGAATACTTTTTGTTCTAGTTAATTTTCTTCCAATAATATAAGAGAAACTAAACCTTCGTTAAACCACTCATACACCAATGAAAATAATATAAATTAAATGAATTTTATAAGTTATCACACCTTGCATATCTGAATGGCTATCTATTATTAATTGGAAAAAATAAGTAATCAACGTATGTAAACAAATGTATTTTTTTTATTAGGACATTCAAAATAAAATATTCTAGTTCCGTGCTAAACGTACAACCCTCCAACGAGGCAAACTCTGGTTGATATTGGTATGAATTGGTTTTACACTTTTACCCGACCCATTTTGACCCGTCTTGTTTTGACTTGTCTTCTTTAACCCAACCAATTTGTGCGCCCCGCCAAAAAAGTTTCAGAATCCGCCACTGCTTACCCCCACGTGCCTATCACGTGAGAGGCAAACATGTCTTTTCAACCCTATCCTCCCCAAATTGAGCTACAATTTAGATTTGAGCTTCCCCTTGTTTAAATTCTATTTAAACTTATCTAACTCGATCTCGAGCCTTAACAAACATATTATAACTCACTAGGTTAGCGACCCGTGGGTACCCACGGTGCAAACAAAGTAAATTAAAAATTAAAAAGTAATATTAAACTAATAGTTTTATTATTCAAGTTGAGTGTGCATAAAAGAATGAATATATGTAAGATCAGGGACGGAACTACAGGAGGGTCAGGGGGGTCAGCTGACCCTCCGGCTGACCAAATTTTAACTGAATAAGGATATTAACCACAAGAACCTTTTGAAGTTTAACTCTTTAATACGTCTAGCTAAAGTGAAAGTGAAGGGTGGATATGCATAATATCATAATGGTTTTGTGTTTGGGCCTAGTTTTAAATAAGTATCCATTTGTTTGGGCCTTTAATTTTTTTTTTTAATATGCAGAGGCCCACTTTTAACTTTCAAAACTCAACTTAAAGTCTAAATTTTTAAATTATTTTCCGGTTTGTCTAAATATTTTACATCATGAGTTAGTTACTCACATAAAGTTTTGAACCTGACTACATATCTATACATCTAACCTAATTTAATTTTCACTTGGATGTTAAGTTCGTTTACTTTATAATAAATTCTAATTACCTTTTATTTTATATGGCATTTTATATTGTTTATGGTTTTTGCAAATTATTTCATGCAATTCCAAATCAAACAATCAACTACCATAAAAAAAATAATTTAAAAATAACGAAATCATTAAAACAACAATATGGAAAGTCATTAACAAAGAAATCACCATTAAAAATCACCAAATCTTATGATTATTATGAAAAAAAATAAATACCAAACATAATGTTAAACACAAAAATGTAATAGCAAAAAACAAAATCCGAAAAAAAACATACGACATTACGAAAAAAAGTATTAATTATTAAATAAAATTAATAAACCTAGCCGCCTCCAATGCCTTCTTGTGTCTTTTTCCATCCACATGTGCGTTCAAGTTAGTTTGGCTGATACATTGCATATGGCAAAGAGCACAATAGAAGATATCGTGTCCATTAACATGTGCAACCTATACAAAAAATAAATTGAGAAATAAGTTAATTAAATTTACGTACATATAAGTATATATATATATATATATATATAAACTTATATAAATATATAGATATTTACATCTATTACCTTCGAACGATGTTTTTTTCCATTTAGATGTTGCACATACTGAGCATTGTCAAGACATTGCACGTCACGAAGTTGACAATAGTTAACTTGATCAAGAACTGCACCGTTGGCAATCATCTGAGCGAATCTAACATCCATGACAACCTATAAAAACAAAACAAAGTTTCATGAGTATTTGGAAATCATATAAAACAAATTAATCATAAACTTTATTGGTAACATAATAATAAATCTAAACAAAACATTCAAAGCTTGTCTTGTAATATTATAGACATAATTGTATAAACGAAGACAAAAACAATCGTAATATTATAGAAAAAGAAAAAAACAAAATTGCGATTCAGAAACTTTTTTGCAGAGTGAATGTCTTGAATTTTCGGAATATTGTGGCAAAGGATGGATTATTACGATAGTTTATATAGATATTAGGGTTTATGTTTTTTTTTTGTTAACTTTTTTATTTTCGGTAATAATTAACTACAATATATATTAAAAAAATTGAATAATTAAAGGTTAATGTAGAGGAAAAAAAAAATAATAAAAAGGTAAAAGTTTAAAACATAACATGAAAGGAAAAACAACATGAGAAATTAGTATTCTCCTAAAGTTTTCAATTGTAATTTTGTTGTGGTTGTGAAACATGTAATTTGAAAAATAGTTGATGCAAATAAATCTAATAATTAAAAAACTCTCACACTGTAACACCCCAACCGACGGCGGAATCATCAAGATATCACGTAGTGACGATTGTTCAAAAGCACATGGTACTAAAATGTAAATATATTATTGAATAATTTAAATTGTACTACATGGATGAAATGAGAAAAATACAAAAGTCTGAACAAAACATGAAACTTGAAATAACTTATTAAAAGCAAACACTAAAATCCAATGTTATGGAACTAAGATCAAACTGCACCTGAAACATGTACAAAATAAGTTTTGTCAACATATGAAATGTTGATGAGCATTCCTAGTTTTAATATATATAGTAAGTTGGAAAATTGTTATACAATTCAAGTGCAAGATACAGTGCATTTATATAAACTATGTAACATACAAATGAGCGAAATCAATCCTGTGACTGTATAAATGTACTAAAATGAACGGCGGTGTACTTATCCAATAAATGGATAATAACTTAACAATGACCATGGATTCTCCGATGAAAAAGGGGGAGAATCACCTAGGTGGGTTGTTAATCCAATAGCGCTATCCAATGTTAAGGTCGACTTGTACAATGTTAATGATTTCACTAAGTACAAATGTATTCTACATGAAATGTCTAAGCATAAAGCACGTTTGTAAGCAAATGCACATAGTACTAGAATTGTATTGTAAAAATATGAACTTGTATTTGTAATTTGTATAAGTGTACATGTAACACCCCAAAAGTGAATAAAAGCAAAAAGGGGATAGGAAATACTTACTTTCGCCAAATGACTAGATGACTAAGCAAGCGTGAAAATGCGAGCAATCCAAAGGTTCAACAACGAAACTAGTCCAATTTAGAAGAAAAGAAACCGAATAGGAAAAAAAATATCAAGCTTCCAATTCGCCAATTGCAAGAGCTTATAATCAAAGCTTCAAATGTAGAAGTAATATACTCTAGAAGAAAGGTATGAGAGAGAGTTTAATCGAATTGAAACAATTGATTTAGAGGTGCAAAGTGTAATGGGTCATAGGTGGGTTTTTATGCTAGTTTTGGATTCAATTAGCCATTAAAATTGGTCAACACCATAAAGTAAGGTTTTATGATGAATTGAATATTTGACTAGGACTTTGACTGTTTGACTAAGACTTTGACAGTTTGACTAGGACATTGACTAGGACTTTGACTGAGACTTTGACTGGGACTTTGACTGAGACTGTCTTAGCGGACCGCGATGGCTAAAAAAATAATTTTTCTAATTTAATCAATTTTAAGTTATAGACTTGTTTCCTTCTGTTTCTAAGTTGTTTTAGAACCGAAAATTAAGGACTTTGAGTATCAAGGTCTGAAACATACGTGCTCGGGTGTAGATGTGAGTATAAAACGTGCATACTTTTACTTATAAAAATTATAACTTTTATTAAATTGTGAATTTTGGTCCTATTAAAATACGAGGGTTAAAAATGAAAATTTTGAAATAGTTGAGGAACCAATTATGCACATTTATGAAAAGTGAAGGGTGCAAGTTGTCACACACACCAAACAAAATAATAGGATTCTTTCAAAAATAAAACATAGTTAAACATACAATGTTGACAAAATATAATAATAGTGAATGACAAAAGAAATTAAAATAAGTACAAAAAAAAATTACGAATATGTTCGTAAGATCCATTACAGCATGGTAACTTCCTAGCATCTTGACATGGAAAACTGATAAAAGATATACACATATGAAATAACTTTATTGAAATTTAAATAATTCTTTAAAACATAACGTGAAGCAAAAAAAAAAAACACATAATATGTAATATTGTTTATGCACGAAATAAACGATAAGTAAAACACAGACATTCAAACAATATTATAAACTAATTATCAATACGGACGATGTACAAAAGTTTAAAAAACAACCATACTAAAGACATTGCACATTTCCAGTAAGCATTAACATACATGTTGCTTTGAAACAATTGAACTCACACTACTCATCAAAAACAAATCCTCTTTCTGTAACAAAGGTCTTACTTCCCTCTCTGAATATTATATCTTTGATAACCCATCGAATACTCAATACCAACACAAACATCCCACTCGCCACCAGCCTTATCCCTAATTTTAGATCTAACTTTCGTCCAAACCATTATCTTTAGCCCATTCTTTAGTCAATCGCTACAATGAAATCAGGATGATTAATAATAAACTTAACAAAGTAGTTTATATTTATTTTAAATAATATATTTTAGCGTGAGAAAATCTACAATTTTATCACAAATTCTAAGCGTCGGAAGCACACCTTCATCTTCTCAATTCGCATCATCATGATTAGCGCCCATGTGACACCCGGCATGTTCGGCTTAAACATATTAGTAACATCTAAGTCTACCTTAGCGAGAAACGTTTATAAACAAACTTAACTGGGTTAGTTGAGTCGGGTCAAGTTAGGATTGTCCAGGGTACAATGATCTGGAGGATCATTGGGAGTCGTTTTGGTAATACACTAGAACCGGGTTCCGTTGTTGGTGACATTACATGAACTAATTAAGTATATGTGTAGATTATGGGTCGTGTGGTGGATTATATACATAGATGTGTCTAAATGATGTGTAAATGATTATCTGTGCTTGAATGTGTTAAATATAGACTAAGGATGCATACTTATGTGTTAAGATGTGTTAGAATGCGTTAAACACGACAAACTGGAAAACTAATTAAAAAGGGGTCTTGGTTCGACCACTTCGAGTGGTCGAAGGAGAAGTAATTGCCTGGTTCGACCCTTGTAAATGGGCGAACCAGGGAAGTGGAATTTAAGGAATTCCCTTCGACCAGACAGGGCTCATTCGACCCTGTGAAAGGGGCGAAGGAGACCACCTTCGACCAATGAATTGGGGCGAAGGAGGATTAGTATAAATACCAACCTTTGTCATTTTTCATCATTTCACAAACCCTAACCGTCCCAAAACGCTCTCAAATGATCTAAAACACTAAGGAAGGAGTTTTTGCTCTTCTTTTTCATAATCTAACCTATCTACAACATCTAAACAAGAATCCAAGGTGTGTTCATAATCCTAAACCTTTTTAAAAGCATTTTAATTCGTTTTCATCTAACCCTAATTGTCCGGATCTGTTCTAAGGGTGTTTTTATGATTAAAAACCTTTTAAACATCTTTCTAAATCAAAACATGATCATTTAACATAGGTTTTCATGATGAATAACATATGTAAATTGTGTATTATGTGGTGTTATGTGTTGTTTAATGATTTGTTGCTATATCTATGATAGAAACATGATATAGGATTGTTATTAATGTTGGAGTATTGTTGTTTAGGGTTAGGATTGGATATGATGATATTTGGGGGTTTTATTGGATTAAAACTTGATGTATGAATATTTATGATCAATAGAATGGATAAGAAAGATCGGATAATCGACAAACTGAGCATTTTAAGCTAAGCATGAATCGATTTCAAAAGTTTCCAAATTGGGTAAATTATTCATGCATGAAAGTGATGTTTCCACAATCTTTACCATTTTGGGAAAGGGCTGAAACGGACGTATTATCGAGGGAAATCGGTGGGGTTTTGTAGGAATAAGTTATCCATGCTTGACTGCTGTGTTTGATGATGTTTCGAGTCGTTTTGAATGTGTTTGAAGCGTTTTTAGGAAAAATTGCACAACAGGGGCGAACCTGGCCTCCTTCGACCGATCGAAGGTGAGAAGGAGGAAGACCAGGGTCGAACTTGGGTTTTTGTTGGGCGAATGAGGTAAAACGGGCGAAGGAGACATCGAACGGTCGAACGAAAGGTAAAACGGGCGAAGGAGACTTAAAACTGACTGGTTCGACCGTTCTGATGCGGAAATGAGATTTTTGATACAAACTAAGTGTTTTATGCTTGAACCTTGTGTGTAATCTATGTGTACTTGATTAGTTAGGGTAATGGGTCACCAACGGGATGTCGGGTCGGTCTAGTGTGTCGGTTAAACATTTAAACACGTTTTAAAACATACTTGGTTACGATCTGGACAATCGGGGACTAGATAACCTTATGGTTATTAGTCAGAACACTTATGTGAACATTTTGATAGATCTCCGGTAGAGGGATTATCAAGGCCTAAACATCTTTACTTGTAATTGAAGAACGCTATCTAAGGTGAGTTCACGGCCCCACTTTTACTGCTTTAACTTTTGGGGGAGAAAACATGCGCTAAACTGTTTTGGTAACATATGTCATACTATGGTTTTAACTTTATATTGCTATACGATCTTTTGGAAAGTCCCGGGGGAAACCATGAATGTGCGGGGATGCACAACGGGGGAAATGTGGATAGATCTATTGGGCGTGACCTGCCCCACTCGTCGGCTTGGAGGGCCGGGCGGGTGCATATTGTCTCGAACAGGAACATTATCGTGCTGAACATACGGGCTGCTTAAACATGCTGAACATTGCTAAACGTGTCTAGTAATGGTTTCCAATCGTTGTAGTAATGAAACATACGCCTAGCTAGCGTACTTGGTAACATTGATATAGTATGGACATGGTAACATTTTGGTAACATATTGAACAAACCTGTGAACTCACCAGCATTATATGTTGACATCTTTTTGGCATGTTTTTCTCAGGTCGCTAAGGCAGCAATGAACGGAACTAGGCGCACGGGTCTGCATTGGCGTCTAGGCATAGTTGCACGTTTTGTAATAAAAGTATTTTGAACAACTTTTAAGATGATAGCATAGTTGATTAAATGCTACTGAACCGCTTCCGCTTATTAAATAAATGGTTATGTCTATTTACGTTTTGTTTCATATAGAGTTGTTTATTGTGATCGTTGACTTGAATCCTGGTTTGTCATGCGCCTTGCGGTAAACCCCGCAAGTGGAAATTTGAGGGTGTGACAGATTGGTATCAGAGCCAATGGTTATAGTGAACTAGGACTGCATGTAGAGTCTGGTCTATAGCCGAGTCGCACACACTAGACGGTCACATACTTTGGGTCTATTAATGGGATACGTACTAACGTTGTCGGGATGTCCTTACATCATCATCATGCTTCTCCGTTACATCATCCGCTTTTATTTGAGTTCTTACCTACTCTTGTCTTCTTCTTCTGGATTGAAGAAGGAGGGGTTGATTTGTTGGTTCTAGCACACACATGCCTTCTTGCACTTACACCTATTGTCACACGTTACTAGGCGACGATATTCAGTGACTGGGGTCTGGATTAGGGGTACATCTGGAAGACCATGTAGAGCAGTTTATCATTTCGGTGCACACGAAATAATAAACTGGAATGCATGAAAATCCCGATGGACTTCGAGTTTGGATGTATAGTCCTGGATTTGTCCCTAGGTTAACTCTTGTAAATTTCTAGTGGTTGACACTGGAAGTGACTCTGAATCTCTCGATTTCTTGATTTGTTAGATCATGTCTGGTGCTCGCGGTGGTGGACGTCGTGGTGGCGGCGGTGGTGGTCGCGCTGGAGGCGGTGGTCGTGGAAACATCAACATGACCCAAGCTGAACTGAACAACTTGCTACAGCAGCAAGTGAACATGGCTATGGCTAATTTCCAGGCTGGGATTAATGCCATGGGTGGTGAGTTGATTTTTGTCGACCTTGCCTCATTTTTGGGTTTCGTGTCCTTTCGTTTGTGTTTTACTCGTGTACCGTGTTTCAGGTGTTGGTGCCAATCCACCCCCACCTCAGTGCTCTTATAAGAAGTTTCGGGACTGTCAGCCCCATAACTTCGCTGGAACTGAGGGAGCGGTGGGACTGCTCCGATGGCTGGAAAAGGTGGAATCTGTGTTTGTTATGTGTAACTGTCCTGCTGGGGACCGGGTGAAGTATGCCACTACGACTTTTGAGGGGCCTGCACTGTCGTGGTGGAATGCTACTACACAGAACATGGGATTGGGAGAGGTTATTGCTATGCCTTGGGCGGAGTTCGTGCAGCTGTTGAGAGGTGAGTACTGTCCGAGAGAGGAGATACAGAAGTTGGAACATGAGGTTTGGAGTTACAAGATGGTTGGGTCTGAGATTGAGGAATACACTGTGAGGAGGAATGAGCTGGCGGTGTTGTGTCCTGATTTGCACACACCCGAGTACCGGAGGATCGAGCACTATGTGTCTGGACTAGTGCCCGAGATTGCTGGGTTGGTGGCTGATGGGAATCTTCCCACCATTGCTGAAGTTGTCCGATCAGCTCATCGGATGACTAACCTGAAGGTGGCAGAAGGCGTTTTGCCACCCAAGGGTGCTGCTGCGAAGGCTGCTGAGGGGAACAAGAGGAAGTGGGAGAGTGTGGGGAAGAGTGTGGTGCCAGCTCAGCCGGCGAAGAAGTTTGAGTCATCTGGGTCTTCTTCTGGGCAGAAGACGAGTGGGTACGTTGGGAAGCATCCTAAGTGCAACAAGTGTGGTTTTCATCATTCTGGGGGTTGTGATAGGGCTCGTTGTCATCGGTGCCATCAGTTGGGACACCATGCTAAGGATTGCAAGGTGGCACTCACCCCAACTCAGACTCCTGCGGCTACTCCTGCTCCTGCTGCTCAGAGGACTCAGGGGAGGCAGGGGTGTTATAACTGTGGTGACACGGGACATTTCAAGCGTGACTGTCCCAAACTAAAGCAGGGCAATAATGGGAGGGGCGGGAACGGTAACGGGAACAACGACGGCGGAGGCAGGACTGCACGTGCTTTCGTCATTGGATCTGCGGAGGCTAGGCAGGATCCAGACACAGTTACCGGTACGTTCCTTCTTAATGATCGCTATGTTTCTGTCTTGTTTGATTCTGGTGCCGATAAGAGTTTCGTATCTTTGGATATTAGTCGATTGCTAGATATAGTACCCACACCTTTAGAGGCTAAGTACTTAATAGAATTGGCTGATGGTAAGAAAATCGAAGCGACACACACCCTTAGGGAATGTCGCTTGGAACTGTCGGGTTTGTCTTTCCCCATTGACCTTATGCCGGTACCCCTGGGTAGTTTTGATGTCGTGGTTGGCATGGATTGGTTATCGTTGTATCGCGCGGAGATCGTTTGTTTTGACAAGGTTATTCGGATCCCTCTCCCTGATGGAGAGATTCTTTTGGTTCGTGGCGAGAAAAGCGGTGCTCCGCTGAGTATCATTTCTAGCATGAAGGCCCGTAAGTATCTTCGGAAGGGCTGTTCGGCCATTCTGGCACTTGTTAACATTTCTACTGATGATGAGAAGAAGATCGAGGATATTCCGGTGGTTCGTGACTTTTCTGATGTGTTTCCTGATGATTTACCTGGTCTTCCTCCCCATCGTCAGGTTGAGTTTGGTATTGATCTCACTCCGGGCGCAGCTCCTATTGCCCGAGCTTCGTATCGTCTTGTACCTCCCGAGATGCAAGAGGTGTCCAGCCAGTTACAGGAACTCTTGGAAAAGGGTTTCATTCGACCGAGTTCTTCCCCGTGGGGAGCTCCTATTTTGTTTGTGAAGAAGAAGGACGGAAGTCTTCGCGTGTGTATTGATTATCGTGAGCTGAACAAAGTGACCATCAAGAACCGTTATCCTCTTCCTCGCATTGATGATCTCTTTGACCAGCTTCAGGGCTCTAGCTACTATTCGAAGATTGATTTGCGGTCCGGTTATCACCAGTTGCGCGTCAGGGAAGATGACATTCAGAAGACTGCTTTTCGCACTCGTTATGGCCATTTTGAGTTCTTGGTCATGCCTTTCGGTCTCACCAACGCACCGGCGGTGTTCATGGATTTAATGAACCGCGTTTGCAAACCTTACCTTGATAAGTTCGTCATCGTGTTCATTGACGACATTCTGATTTATTCCAAGAACAAGGCGGATCATGAGGAACACCTGCGGTTGGTCTTGGAACTTTTGAGACAGGAGCAGTTGTATGCTAAGTTCTCAAAGTGTGATTTCTGGTTACGTGAAGTTCAATTCCTAGGACATGTGGTGAATGAACTGGGAATTCATGTCGATCCGGCTAAGATCGAAGCTATTAAAGACTGGGAAGCACCAAAGACGCCATCTGAGGTGCGGCAATTCCTTGGTCTTGCGGGTTACTATCGTCGCTTTATTGAGGGATTTTCGAAGATCGCTCAACCCCTCACTGCTCTTACCCAAAAGGACCGGAAGTTCGACTGGGATGAACCACAAGAATCAGCATTTCAGATACTGAAGCTTAAACTTTGTTCTGCACCTATCTTATCCTTACCTGAGGGTACGGATGACTTCGTTGTGTACTGTGACGCTTCTATTCATGGTCTCGGTTGCGTGTTGATGCAGCGCGGGAAGGTTATTGCTTATGCTTCGCGTCAACTCAAAGTTCATGAGAAGAACTACACTACTCATGACTTGGAACTGGGTGCGGTGGTTTTTGCGTTGAAAATCTGGAGACATTACTTGTACGGTACCAAGTGTGAAGTATATACCGATCACAAGAGTCTTCAGCATATTTTCGACCAGAAGGTGTTGAACATGCGACAACGTTGCTGGGTTGAACTCCTGAACGATTATGACTGTGCCATCAAGTACCATCCTGGCAAGGCGAACGTTGTGGCGGACGCCTTGAGCAGGAAGGAGTCTGCGAATCCTCGTCGTGTTCGAGCCTTACAGCTCACCATTCATTCGTCGTTGCCTGACCGAGTCCGTTCCGCACAGTTGGAAGCCTTGAAGGAGGAAAACCTTAAGGCTGAAACTATGCACAGTGCTGACAAGCATCTTGAGCTCAGGACTGATGGCTTACACTATTTTGCGGGACGTGTTTGGGTCCCATTGTTCGGAGGATTGCGCGAGCTTGTGTTGGATGAAGCTCACAAATCCCGGTATTCTATTCACCCTGGCTCCGATAAGATGTATCAGGATTTGAAGATACTTTATTGGTGGCCAAACATGAAAGCTGATATAGCTTCTTACGTCAGCAAATGTTTGACTTGTGCTAAAGTCAAGGTGGAGTATCAGAGGCCGTCTGGTCTCCTGCAACAACCAGAGGTTCCGGAATGGAAGTGGCAACGAATCACGATGGATTTTTTCACCAAGCTGCCAAGGTCGCCTAGTGGTTATGATATGATCTGGGTGATTGTTGACCGGCTCACGAAATCGGCACGTTTTATACCTATTAAGGAAACCGATGGACTCGAGCGGTTGGCTCGACTTTACCTTAAGGAGGTGGTTGCTCGGCACGGGGTGCCTGTTTCTATTATCTCTGATCGTGATTCTCGTTTTGCTTCGCGTTTCTGGAAGGCTCTGCATAAGGCTTTGGGTACTCAGTTGGATATGAGTACGGCTTATCATCCGCAAACCGATGGACAGAGTGAGCGGACGATTCAAACCTTGGAAGACATGCTTCGGGCATGTGTTATCGATTTTGGCAAAAGTTGGGAGATCCACCTGCCGTTAGTGGAGTTCTCCTACAACAAAAGCTATCACTCTAGCATCAAGGCAGCTCCGTTCGAGGCTCTTTACGGACGGAAATGCCGATCACCACTTTGTTGGGCCGAGGTGGGCGAGAGCCAGCTCACTGGTCCGGAACTCGTGTACGAAACTTCGGAGAAAATCGTATAGATCCGTCAACGTTTGGCTGCTGCACGGGATCGTCAGAAGAGCTATGCCGATCGCCGTCGAAAACCTTTAGAGTTCCAGGTTGGGGACAAAGTACTTCTGAAAGTTTCACCATGGAAGGGCGTCATACGCTTTGGAAAGCGTGGCAAGCTTAACCCTCGTTATGTCGGACCATTCGCAATCCTGGATCGGATTGGACTGGTGGCATACAGACTTGACTTACCGGCGGAGCTCGGTAGTGTACACAACGTCTTCCATGTGTCTAACTTGAAGAAGTGTTTGGCTGATGAATCTCTCATTGTACCCCTGGAAGAGATCAAGGTTGATGATCGTCTTCGCATTGTGGAGGAACCTGTCGAGATTCTCGACTACAAGATTCGTAGCCATCGTCGGAGTAAAATCCGCATTGTTAAAGTCCGTTGGAACTCGAACCGTGGACCGGAGTTCACCTGGGAACGGGAGGATCAGATGAAAGCTAAGTATCCTCATCTCTTCCCGAAGCGCACGTTTGAATCGAGGCATGTTACTGCTGAAGCGGAATGAATCTCGGGTCGAGATTCCTTTCAACGTGGGGATGATGTGACATCCGGTAAATTTCTTTTCGTTCTGTTCTTTTCATTCCTTTCTTTTGGGACTTTGCGCAATTTTCGGGACGAAAATTCTTTCAACGTGGGGATGATGTGACACCCGGCATGTTCGGCTTAAACATATTAGTAACATCTAAGTCTACCTTAGCGAGAAACGTTTATAAACAAACTTAACTGGGTTAGTTGAGTCGGGTCAAGTTAGGATTGTCCAGGGTACAATGATCTGGAGGATCATTGGGAGTCGTTTTGGTAATACACCAGAACCGGGTTCCGTTGTTGGTGACATTACATGAACTAATTAAGTATATGTGTAGATTATGGGTCGTGTGGTGGATTATATACATAGATGTGTCTAAATGATGTGTAAATGATTATCTGTGCTTGAATGTGTTAAATATAGACTAAGGATGCATGCTTATGTGTTAAGATGTGTTAGAATGCGTTAAACACGACAAACTGGAAAACTAATTAAAAAGGGGTCTTGGTTCGACCACTTCGAGTGGTCGAAGGAGAAGTAATTGCCTGGTTCGACCCTTGTAAATGGGCGAACCAAGGAAGTGGATTTAAGGAATTCCCTTCGACCAGACAGGGCTCATTCGACCCTGTGAAAGGGGCGAAGGAGACCACCTTCGACCAATGAATTAGGGCGAAGGAGGATTAGTATAAATACCAACCTTTGTCATTTTTCATCATTTCACAAACCCTAACCGTCCAAAACGCTCTCAAACGATCTAAAACACTAAGGAAGGAGTTTTTGCTCTTCTTTTTCATAATCTAACCTATCTACAACATCTAAACAAGAATCCAAGGTGTGTTCATAATCCTAAACCTTTTTAAAAGCATTTTAATTCGTTTTCATCTAACCCTAATTGTCCGGATCTGTTCTAAGGGTGTTTTTATGATTAAAAACCTTTTAAACATCTTTCTAAATCAAAACATGATCATTTAACATAGGTTTTCATGATGAATAACATATGTAAATTGTGTATTATGTGGTGTTATGTGTTGTTCAATGATTTGCTGCTATATCTATGATAGAAACATGATATAGGATTGTTATTAATGTTGGAGTATTGTTGTTTAGTGTTAGGATTGGATATGATGATATTTGGGGGTTTTATTGGATTAAAACTTGATGTATGAATATTTATGATCAATAGAATGGATAAGAAAGATCGGATAATCGACAAACTGAGCATTTTAAGCTAAGCATGAATCGATTTCAAAAGTTTCCAAATTGGGTAAATTATTCATGCATGAAAGTGATATTTCCATAATCTTTACCATTTTGGGAAAGGGCTGAAACGGACGTATTATCGAGGGAAATCGGTGGGGTTTTGTAGGAATAAGTTATCCATGCTTGACTGCTGTGTTTGATGATGTTTCGAGTCGTTTTGAATGTGTTTGAAGCGTTTTTAGGAAAAATTGCACAACAGGGGCGAACCTGGCCTCCTTCGACCGATCGAAGGTGAGAAGGAGGAAGACCAGGGTCGAACTTGGGTTTTTGTTGGGCGAATGAGGTAAAACGGGCGAAGGAGACATCGAACGGTCGAACGAAAGGTAAAACGGGCGAAGGAGACTTAAAACTGACTGGTTCGACCGTTCTGATGCGGAAATGAGATTTTTGATACAAACTAAGTGTTTTATGCTTGAACCTTGTGTGTAATCTATGTGTACTTGATTAGTTAGGGTAATGGGTCACCAACGGGATGTCGGGTCGGTCTAGTGTGTCGGTTAAACATTTAAACACGTTTTAAAACATACTTGGTTACGATCTGGACAATCGGGGACTAGATAACCTTATGGTTATTAGTCAGAACACTTATGTGAACATTTTGATAGATCTCCGGTAGAGGGATTATCAAGGCCTAAACATCTTTACTTGTAATTGAAGAACGCTATCTAAGGTGAGTTCACGGCCCCACTTTTACTGCTTTAACTTTTGGGGGAGAAAACATGCGCTAAACTGTTTTGGTAACATATGTCATACTATGGTTTTAACTTTATATTGCTATACGATCTTTTGGAAAGTCCCGGGGGAAACCATGAATGTGCGGGGATGCACAACGGGGGAAATGTGGATAGATCTATTGGGCGTGACCTGCCCCACTCGTCGGCTTGGAGGGCCGGGCGGGTGCATATTGTCTCGAACATGAACATTATCGTGCTGAACATACGGGCTGCTTAAACATGCTGAACATTGCTAAACGTGTCTAGTAATGGTTTCCAATCGTAGTAGTAATGAAACATACGCCTAGCTAGCGTACTTGGTAACATTGATATAGTATGGACATGGTAACATTTTGGTAACATATTGAACAAACCTGTGAACTCACCAGCATTATATGTTGACATCTTTTTGGCATGTTTTTCTCAGGTCGCTAAGGTAGCAATGAACGGAACTAGGCGTACGGGTCTGCATTGGCGTCTAGGCATAGTTGCACGTTTTGTAATAAAAGTATTTTGAACAACTTTTGAGATGATAGCATAGTTGATTAAATGCTACTGAACCGCTTCCGCTTATTAAATAAATGGTTATATCTATTTACGTTTTGTTTCATATAGAGTTGTTTATTGTGATCGTTGACTTGGATCCTGGTTTGTCATGCGCCTCGCGGTAAAACCCCGCAAGTGGAAATTTGAGGGTGTGACAGCCCATAATATGATCACCATCAGAAATGATAATAACATCATCAGGTACTTATTGACATCAAAGTGAACGGGTGGAGGAGGATGCACCAAAAAGTTATACGGAGTAAAATCAGTCATGTGAATTGATCGAGCACTTCAAAGATAATAAATTGGCCTTCATTGATTGACATGTCTTGTTTCACATTACCCCAGCCATCAGTTATGTAAAAAACTCATTATCGTCATCTTCAATAACAACTGTCCACCAATGATACTTATAGCCCCTAGATACGAAGAAATAGTGTTCAACATTTATGGTGAACAAAAAAGCGATTGACATGATACAATTATATAGATAAATAAATATTAGATATAAGTAGTTTAAGATGATATAACCAAACTGAAAAAAAAAAAAACGTATACCATATAATCTGTGTTCTTATTTTTTTAAGTTGTTTTGTAGTAGAAGAAAGATCCAACATCAAGTGCATGATTTTATTGCGGCGATGCTTAGAAAAAAAATAGAACGCCTTACAATATTTGCTTATTATATGCTAAATCATAAATAAAGCATATTTATATCCTAAATTTTAAGCAAGTGATATTAGAAACTTATGAGAATTAAAAACAAAAACACTTAAATCCTTTTAACATCATTCATTTTAATTTGGTTTATTTGATTTCACCCATTAGAGGTAGAAGCCGACCCATTCATTAGCAAACGGGTAGAAATTTCTACTTATAGCAAGCGAAAATTAACCTGGAATGTTGAAACTTGATGGTTGTTTTTTACTTTGTCTTTCCTTCTATCAAGACAGACTTCAGCATTGCAATTTTCATTGGATGGATGGAGTATTATAAATGACAAATCCATGCATGTCACTTTTAGAAAGCTTAGGTAAGGAGACAAGATGATACCTTTGTATATTACAACTTGTGGCAGTCCTTGTAGTGCTAAAAAAATGAAACTCACATATAAGTTCATACATATAATTGCAAATGGAAGTTACTTTGATCTTTGTTATAGATATAGAACATGTGAATGATTGATACTTTTCTAAAACAATTTATAATCAAATAAAGTATAATTATATTTTTAGAATGGAGCAATACATTATAATTTATATTAATGTTGTGTTAATGTAAAACATAAAATTTGTTTTGAATTGACCTAATTTACGACTGTCCATATTGAAATGCAGCGAAATTATGTATAAGGTCATAAAACTCGGTTGTGGGTGTCAGAGTCAAAACATGGAAACTGGTAATAGTGTGGAGCAATTATATCTAGTGGTAAATGACATTAATTGCATATTTTAATGCATTTTGAAACGGGTCAATGGGTCGGGCGCGAATCCGGGTTAGAAGATGGTTGCTTGACATGTGTACAATATTATTGATGAGCTTTAGTATGGGGGGACAAATGTCCCCCTAGCTACTCCTTTATTAGAAGAAGGAGATTTACACCCTATTACTTTACCCATTTGCTGTTTTCAGTTTTCACACAAAAACAAAACAGTTTTCAAAAATTCTCACAACAGAAACAACAACAGACTATGTTTTCCCTCAAACTCCAATCACAAACCAAATCAATCAAATCCCATCTCTACACCCATTCCAAATCTCTCTTATTCACACACACTACTCCATATCATCAACACACACAACACCCACAACAACAAAAACAAACCCAATTGGAAGAACCCATCACCAAAACAATCCACAACCTTTGCAACTCCAACCGGTTCGCCGAAGCCCACACCCACTTCATATCCTTTCTTTCCAACTGTTTTGACGACAATAACAGCCACAATATTATCATTCCCGATGAACGAACGTGCAATGTGATCATTGCACGTTTGTTGAATTGGGGGAGACGCCCTGATGTTACATTGTATGCTATTAATAGGGTTATTCAACTTAAGCCTTGTTTTGTGCCGTCTGTTGTCAATTTTAATCGGTTAATTGATGCGTTTTGTAACGTTTCGTGTGTTCGAATTGGGCATATGTTGTTGTTTAGGATGAGGGGTTTGGGGCAGTCGCCGAATGTGGTGACTTATAGTACTTTGATTAAAGGGTATTGCGAAATTGGGGAGGTGGGTCTTGCACGTAAGGTGTTTGATGAAATGTCTGAGTGGGGTGTTAAGGCTAATGCGGTTACGTATAGTTTGTTGATCAGTGGGATTGTTTGTAATAAGGGGGGTGGATTTGAAAGCTCGTTGTTGGACGAGGAACTATGGAAGTTAAGGAGATCGATGGATGAGGAAGATGATGTGCGTGTTAATCATGCTGCGTTTACGAATTTGGTTGATAGTTTTTGTCGAGTGGGGTTGTTTAAATCGGTTTTTGATATTGCGGAAAAGATGTATGAGTGGAAGAATGTAGACGATGGTTTTGCGTATGCGCAAATGATAGATTCGCTTTGTAGGTATGGAAGGCATCATGGTGCGTCGAGGATTGTTTATATAATGATGAAACGAGGGTGTGTTCCAAGTTCTGTTTCGTATAATTTTATTATTCATGGACTTACTAAAAACGGCGGGTATTTGAGAGCGTATCAGTTGTTAGAACAAGGGGTTGAGACTGGCTACACGCCGTCTGAAACTACTTACAAGATTCTAATGGAACGTCTTTGTGTAGAAGAATGCGATCTTGTGAAAGCGAAAAAGCTTCTTGATAACATGTTGAACAAAGAAGGGGTTGATAAAGCGAGAGTTTACAATATCTATTTACGCGCTTTATCTCTGATAAAGAATGATGTTTCAACCGAGCTTTTGAACACACTTGTTACCATGCTTGAAACAAGATGCCATCCTGACGTAGTTACGTTAAACACAGTTATTAACGGATTTTGTAAAATGGGAAAGGTTGATGATGGACTTAAGGTACTAGATGATATGGTTATGAAAAAGTTCAACTTTTGCAGTCCGGATAGTGTGACATTTACGACTATCATAAGTGGATTACTAAGCGTTGGAAGGACAAACGAAGCTCTAGATATACTTTTTAAGCTTATGCCTGAAAAGGGTTTTGACCCGAATGTGATAACATATAATGTTGTTCTTCGCGGTTTGTTTAAGTTGAATCGTGCAAATGAAGCAATGGATGTGTTTAAATCAATGGTTGATGGTGGTGTGGCTGCTGACTGTACTACACACGCGATTATGATTGGTGGATTATGTGAATGTGATCGCGTAGATGAAGCGAAGGTGTTGTGGGATGATGTTATCTGGCCATCAAAAGTTCATGATAGTTTCGTTTATTCGGCTATGCTTAAAGGGCTTTGTTGTTCTGGGAAGTTTAATGAGGCTTGTGATTTTGCATATGAATTGGTGGATTGTGGGGTTAGATTAAATGTTGTAAACTATAATATTTTGGTTGAAGGTGCCTGCAAGTTGGGTTTAATAAAAGATGCTTATCAGATTGTTGGCGAAATGCGAAGAAATGGGCTTGCTCCTGATGCGGTTACATGGAGGATTATTGACAAATTACACAAGCGAAAGAAGGGTACTGAAGCGGTAAAAAGTGACTGTTCGGATGATCACTTTCAAAACACACATCCAAACGCTCCCCTTATAGTATCATAAGTTACTATGATTTTACGTTCCAATGTAGTCAAAGTATACACGTAGTAAAAGTGTTGCACTCAGTTTATAAGTTGATTGAATGTTAAACCAACCAAAGAGATGAACTTATGAAAGGTTTGTTAGATAAAAAAGATTGAAATATAAAACAATCCAGAGGCGCAGCGCTTGTTGTAATTAAAACTTTTCAGTTGTACGCAAAGCAACACCTCACATACGTGATACCCTTGCTTCATGTCTCGGCTTTCAGAACCTAAATGCCTCAAGAGTGCCTTGGGCTATTGTAAACCAAGGATACCGTCGGAATTGTCAGAAATTTGATCAGGTGTTCTTCCATAGGATACCGTCGAAAGCTAAAATTATTTCAAACACGAAATTCTAATTTGCCTAGCAGTATAGATGGGTTAGATAACGGGTAAAAAGAATAACCTTACAGCAGGGTCAAAATTAAACATGAAAGGCATACCTAGTAGTACCTAAGAGCGCAAACTGTAACAAGAAAAGATTTAATACTCATTATAATAACAATTCAGCCTGGGGTGTAATAGGTTCAGCTGACGCTTGTATGCCCTCGAATAGTCGAATACAATATCCAACCAGTTGTCGATAAAAACACAATCTACACTGACCCGTTTTATGTAAACAACTATTAGCAAATCATGGACAAGGATTTGAAAATAAACAATTGCAGACTTTTACAAGAAGTCCAACTGCTAAAACACAAAAAAAAAAAAAAAGTAAATAAAAACAAAAAGATCTGAAAATAAAGAATTCAAACTAGTAACACGAAAAAGTATGGATTAAAAAGACCAGAATTCATGAAATCTTGAGTTCGAAAATGAGATTAAAGGGTACTCCTTGCGCAAACCCGAAGCGTACAACTTCCAAGGCACAAGGTGCAAGGGAATAAAGTGTCTTCAGCCTCGGTTTTTCTTTGAACAAATAGTCTAATGCATATGCAACCAAACAATCACCCCCACCCCGAACCGACACTCATTTATGTATCTGTGTTTGATTTCTTTCCAGTAGTAAAATATGAAGCCGCCAACATGGAGCCATATGGTCAAACAATGCTAGGTGGGTCTCCTTCCCAGTTACACACGGCTCGAGCCCACCGAGTCCTGATACAATCCACTAGAGGAGCATGTTGAGCCCGCTCGGGTTTAGACACTTCAGACATCGCATCTTGAGATCCTGAACCGTCACCACCACCTGCGCCAGAGCTAGAACCTGGTAGGGATACATTAGCCATAAACTCTTCTGGGGTCCACCGTGGTGGAACACAAACCCGCAACATTGTTAGCCGTGGTCTCTGTACAGGTGTCTCACCACCCGAACCACCCAAAACCGATTTTGCGATCCCGTTAAAATGATAAAGGTCAAAGACCTTTTTGCCCATTAGACCTGTTGAATCCTTTAACCCACCTAAATTTTTGTCTAGATCCAAAAGCACTTGCCAAAACTCGCTCCATACTATAAACCCGGAGCTACAAAGATGGTTGACTTGGTCAGCCGGGAGGTTAACATTTGCGTCTTTCAAAACTTGATGGAATCCTTCTACACTTATAAAACCGCCACCACCACTTTGATCTTGTGCATCAAATGCTCTACGAATCGTTGTTTCTCGACTCTCGAATTCGTTTTCGTCTTGTACTCGTGGGTCCAGAGCAAATAAAACGGTGTAATGTGATTCGCTACCAATAACCCAGATTGGCCATTTTGGAGATTTTAAGGATTGACCAACTTTACAAAAGTTCAAGGATTCCAGTAATGTGAGAAAACCGACTTCAACGGGTGTTAAAATACCTTTAACGAACATCCCGCCACCTAAGTCCATTTTCCCGTCAAAAACGTTAGCAACGGCCATCCCAGAAAGTAGCAGGTTAACAATTTCCTGAGGGGATTAATAATCAGAATTAGACAATTATAATCAGAACACCAGATGTTTCGAGTGTTTTGAGTAATTTCTTATTGTTACCAGAAACTAGTGCTTTAAATAACCAAAAAATAACATTTTTTTTAATACAGTAGACCTCGTTTTTGAAACTGGAACTGATTATCCAAAACCGAGCAATATTTGTTTATCGGTTTATCCAAACATTTAAAACTTGATAATCAGTTATAAAAGGAGGATCCAAAAAACCCTTCAGAGGTATGTGAATTACCTGTGAAGCATGCCCAAATGGGGCAGTAACTAACGGTTGTGTTGGGTCGTCTCTATCAGCTTGAACAGTTTCCTGATAAAAAAAATGAGGTCCACATTAGCACAAAAATAAAGGTGAACATTTTAACTCGTCTCTTACGAAGGATCGTCTTGAGTCGAGTTTTATCTCAACGAGTCAACACGAAAATTAACTAAAAAGTGGAAGGCGTCAAATGGGTTGAAAGTCACCCTAAGTCTATTTCAATGCACACAACCTCTTATAGATCGTTTTCTTCATAAATTTGATTATGACGGTAACCGTTATAATAAAGTTTTAGTATATATTAATAATCAGTTTTAGTAAACGGACAACCTACAAGATCATCTATTCCATGATTTAGATTATAAGTAAAAACAAACTGTTTTTGTAATTACAATAAACACATTAATTATTACTAATTTAATTATGGTCAACCTCCTAAACCATTTTCAAAGATTTGGACTATGACTAAAATAAAGGTGCTTTGTAGGTATACTTAAGAAAATTAATTATTGACATACCAGTCCTCGAGAAAGCAAAGCAGAAAGTAAAAACAATAATGCCCCCATACGACTTCTAAAAATTGGAATAATTTCTTCAAGCTTTTGCATTGCACTGGAAAGAGATGTGAAGGTGCTAATTTTCAAAGCTTTCTGAAGATCATCACCAGATTCAATTGAAAGCCCATCAAGAGATCTTGCAACAATCTGTTAGATTAAATGAATATCATGAAATGGGCTATATTTAATCACTAATGGGTCAAATAAAAAAACAAAACTAATTGGTATACAGGTCAAATGTGTCTTGACATATGCCCAAAGTGTAAATCTAATGTTGTAAAACCTTGTAAATCATTTTATTCAAAAAGTCTGAAAAGTAATAGATTTGGTATCACCCCCGCCCCCTCAAGGTGAGCGGCAGCGCAGATGTAAAGCTTGGAGCAAAACTGCTGAATCAGTTGGAAGACCTTTGGTGAGGGCATTGGATGTTTCAGGTCAATGCAGCCTGGTCCGGTCAGTACCAACAAGGCAATAACTACCCGTTTGGCCTGTTTCCTAAACCTAGTTTTCAATTACCTCATCTTTTGAGCTTTCATCTTTACCCTCAATCTCATGGTCAAGAACTCTAAGGGATGCAATTGTTGCACTGTTGTTATTTCCACACAAAAACAATATTTCACCCATGCTTCTGACCAAAGCCCTGCAAGAATGTATATATTTCTTTTAGAACATGTCGGTTTAAAAGTGTCAGATATTATCAGAACCCCCTCACAATAACTCACTAGTTCCATCTAATGCAAAACTTTTGTTATTTTTCAGCGATGGACACAAAGCAAGTGATAAATGACGATAATCACCTGGATTTAGTTTCTTCTGTCAGAGATCCAAAGACATTTGTTGCAGGATCTTGAGTTTCCTGCGATCTTTTTGAAACGGAAATCATTGGTGTCTTTGGTCCATCTTTAACTAATTCTTGGGGGAAAAATAGGAGATATTTAAGAACAAACGCCTGCAAATGGAAACAAATCGTATCATACAAAATGTCAAGTTTTCATAAATTAAATTTTAATGTACAAAATAAAAACAGATTTTTAAAGGAACAGTTTCAGGTTCGTTTAGCGATTCACTTTTCTAAGCAAAAAACGATTATTAATTCATCAACTTCGGTTTTAAAACCAGAACTGAATTGTTTTTCTAACTTGCAACTATAAGCTTTATATCATTCAAATTAAGACATGCTATTATATATTTTGGCTTCTGCACAAAATTGATTCACAAAAAAAGAGATAAAATGAGAAGCGAGAACTCAAGAAGTTTACTTGTATAGCTGCTAATACACCACAAGGCCCACCTTCATGCTGAACTAAGCCCATTGATGTTTCTTCATCAGGACTAAATCTATGAGAAAAAAACAACAATAAAACTATATAGAATAAGCACGGAACAAGGATTTACATGACATAAAAAATAACATTTTTCCTTCTTTTGAGGTAAAATATAAATATAAATAAATTATGAAGAAAGCAAACACATCGTCTCACAAAACATAAACAGCATTTAGCTAAACCAATTCTGTTTACCACAACCACAACAAACAGTTTCGAAAAAAAAAAACACCGATATTAATCCATATTAAAGCAGAGTATGCTCATCTACACGACTACACTGTATACCCTACCGTATTATTATAAATACGTAAGTTGCTGTAAATATCATCAGGAAAAATGCAATCCACAACAGCATTCAAGACCATGCTTAATCATCAGGGCAGTTACATTACATATAAAATAACATATTTTTCCTTCTTTTGTGGTAAAAATATAAATAAATTATGAAGAATGCAAACACATTGTCTCCCAAAAGACAAACAGCATTTAACTAAACCAATTACGTTTACCACAACCACAACAAACAGTTTCGAAAAAGAAGAACACCCATATTAATCCATATTAAAGCATAGAGTATGCTTATCTACACTATATACCCTACCGTACTATCATAAATAAGTAACTTTCTATAAATATCATCAGGAAAAATGCAATCAATAACAGCATTCCAGGATTTCCAGACCATGTTTAACAATCATCAGGGCAGTTATGCAATTAACTATTTTAAAAAATGTATGTTTTGTCCCGTAACAGCCCTCAAACCAGATTTTTTCTTTAATCTTTTTGTTTAGCACACAAATCATTAACCAGTTCTTTATTTAAGCTAACAATATTAACCATTTAACCTACAAATCACAAAAAAGCTCCAATTTTCAGACAAACAATTCTGATTTAGAGTCGTATCAGGTTAGAGAGCTTGATGCTAAATTTCTGGCATGTCACTACTTCATGTGTTATTATTATCCTTCTGAAGAATATTTATAAAAATCCAAAATGCACCAAGTTATGTTTTATTCTTTTAGCACCAAATAGAAAAACACATCCCAAATTCCCAGTCTACAATGAAATAATAGGGGTTCAATTATGTACTGTGAGTTCACCTGCTGGATTTTTAATTGCAATAAATAACAATAGTGATGTTTCAGAGATGTCCTCCTTGTTCAAGTATATGCCACATTAACTCTCCTTTAATATTGCATAGATGAATTATATGATTTTATATTTAAATTCATGATTTGAACTGAACTTCTTAACACGAATAACTCCATTCTTTTATTTTAGGCCCTTCGGAAACTAACATATAAATCATCAAATATTGATCACAGTGAAAAAAAGAAAGTCATATGTGTACTAAAACTAGTTGTCCACATAGAAGGCAGGTTCAAATTATTTTATTTAAACATCTAATCACCGTACCTTACTATTGCTATTAGTGTGGGATGGAGCTAAACATACACAAAATTGTTAGACCAGAATGAATATTCTTACCTTGTTCTAGTATGAAGAAGAATGTTGTTTGTTTATCCACTTTAATCATGAATTCTAGCATCTCAAATTCTCAATAAGTTCCATGCCTCAAAATGGAACACACAGTCAAGATATAACACCACTTAATGATCAACATAATCAGCTTATCATACAATCCAGTGCTTTACAGAAAAAAAAAAATGATTTTTCATTTTCACCTAATAAATAGGCTAGAAGCATGTTCAATAAAGTCGCATATGAGAATCCACAATAAACTTTATCTACTTTAAGTCTTTAACCAAGAAATCTAGCATCTCAATAACTTTTATGCCTCGAAAAGGAAATACAACATTGAGATACATCACTTAATGGTCAACATAGTTGGATTATCATAGCAATCCAAAATTTAAAACAAAGTTTTGATTTTTAAATCTCAACTAATACATAGGCTAGAAGTAGGTTCAACAAAGTCAAAAATGATAAGCTGCATTAAACTCAGTCCACTTTAATAAAAATTCTAGCATCTCAATAACTTTCATACCTCAAAATGGAACACAACACCGCCAAGGTTGTAGAACTCGGTAGGCGCTAGTCGGCCGGTGAGGTGGGAACTAGGGATTAATCAAATCAAACTTTTTATATATAATTTTACAAATTTATACATATATAATGTTATTTTTATACATTTTAGGTATAAATTTACAACTTTAGGGAACAAATATAAACTAGTAAAGATGGAGGGGGGGTTAAATGTTAAAAGGCCCAAACTTAAGTAACCCTAATCAGCCATATTTCATCAAACGCCGCTTTTTTCCTCCCCTCTCATTCTTTCATCAGAGACAACATCCGGTTATAAACCAACTCATACAATTTCATCTATTATGGTTCGAAATCATGCACTATTATTCGATTTTAAGGTAAGAACTCGTAATATTTGTTCGATTTGGTCCAACTTTTAACCATCTTTATCCAATTTTAACCTAATTTTCTAGCGATTTTGGTCCGATTAGGACCAGTTTGGTCCGATTAGGACCAATTTGGTCCGATTCGCACTGGCTTGGCCCGACCAGCGATTATTGGAGTGATTAATTGAAAATTAATCACCAGAGGACCGATCACCGATTAATCGGCGACTAGTCGGTGACTAGTCCCGATTTTTACAAGCTTGAACACCGCGACATATCACCATTTTATGTCCAAGGCTTGATACCAAACCACATCGAGCCGGGGGTCTCACTGGATGCAGACTCTCTATTCTTAGGGGCAGAGGTAAGGCTGTCTACATCTTACCCTCCTCAGACCCTACCTTAGCTTTGCTATAGGTGGGATTAACTGAGTATGATGATAACAATCCAGTGATAAGACAATTTTTTTTATCGCTATCCACTTTAATCAATAACTCTAGCATCTCAATAACTTCATGCTTCAAAATGAAACATAACACCACGATATATTGCCACTTAATGATCAATATAGTTAACTTATCATAAGAAAATAGTGCTTAGAGGCAAGAGCAAAGTTTTGATTTTTAATTCTTAATTAATGCATTTACAAGAGATATGTTCGAAAGCAACCTCTCTATTCTTAGGGGTAGAGGTAAGGTTGCCTACATCTTACCCTCCTCGGACCCTACCTTAGCTTTGCTATAGGTGGGATTAACTGAGTGTGATGATGACAAGAGATATGTTCGCTAAAGTCGGAAACGAGAACCCGCATTAAACTCTATCCACTTTAATCAAGAATTCTAGCATCACATTAACTTCATGCCTCAAAAAGAAACACAACAGTACAACACCGCAATATAGCACCACCGTACTTTAAAGTTTAATCAATAATTCTAGCATCCCAAATTCCTAATAACTTCATGCTTAGAGGCTAGAGCAAAGTTTTGATTTTTAACTTTTAACTAATACATAGGATAGACTTACGTTCAATAAAGTATGGGAACATACTCAACTTCTCATAACAATTCAATGCTTAGAGGCTAGAGCAAAGTTTCAATTGTTAATACTAATAGTCTAATACATAGGCAAGAAGTATTTTCAATAAAAATCAGAAACGATAACACACATTAAACCCTATTCGCTTTAATCAAGAATTATAGCATCTCAATAACTTCATGCCTCAAAAGGAAACACAACACCGCAATATAGCACCACTTAGAGGTCAACATAGTCAGCTTATCATAATGATCCAATGCTTAGAACCTAGAGCAAAGTTTCAATTATTAATTCTTAACTAATACATAGGCAAGAAGTATGTTCAATAAAAGCCAGAAATGAGAACCCGCATTAAACTCTCCACTTTAATCAAGAATTCTAGCATCTCAATAACTTTCGTGCCACAAAGCGGTACACAAAACCACGTCATAACACCACTTATTGGTCAACAAAATCAGCTTATCATAAAAATCCAATGCTAAAGGCTCAAGCAAAGTTTTGATTCTTAATTCTTACCTAATACACATGAAAATCCACAATTCCACATTAATCTACGCACTACAAAACTATAACACACATACAAAACAATAAACATTATCAAATTGCATTACATAACCAATTGCCATACCTAATCCCTTGATTACTCCACTGCGCAAGTATCCCTTTCGATACTCCATTCCCAAACACCATCGAAAACAACTGATTCGCCGTCTCCACCGCCAACTGCTCCCGTTCCCCCGACATCTCCTCCTCCTTCGTCACCACCGACCTCTCCTCCTCCTTTGTCACCACCACACTCTCCTCCACCTTCATCTCCGAACTTTCCGAACCAACACTCTTCCCCACACTACTACCAACACCACTCAAAACCACAGCCGATGGAGACGCAGATGCCGATACAGATACAGACGCGGTTGCGGCCATCATTCGCTTCTCGGCCGCAGCAGCCATCAATTCCCTTCGATTCTTCACATCCGACGACTCTTCCACCGGAGTTTTGCTCCGCTTAGCCTCCGGCGGGTCATATTGCATGCTCATCCGTAACGCCTTCTGCAAATCATCCTCCATATGATCCTCCATCGAAATCGAACCAGATCTTCGAACACAAAAGCCTTCAACAGAAATTAGGGTTTTCGATATCTAAAATTCAACAAATTATAGCACGTGTATATGTATATACACAGATAAACAGATCGAAATTAAGGAATTAAGCTACAATTACATCTACTACACACTCGATTATTAAGCTTTATTATTATTATTATTGAAACCCTAAAATCTCGAATATTATTATTATTATGTATAGAGAGAAATTGGGGGTTTTTTAATTTTTTGAACCTACTTTTGGTTTTTATATCTAACGAACATAATGTGGTCTGTTGAAGTGTGGGTACAACGACGTCGTATTGGGGGATAGTTGTTTACTTGTTTAGTTGTTTAGATTGTGGAATGACGATTGTGTCCTTTGGCGTTGGGTCGGGTGGGTTTGGATGTGGAGGGTGTTTTGGTCATTTGGATAAATAGGAGTATTGAATTGTTTTAGTTTAAAGTTTAAACCTACTTTTAGTTTTTATATCTGACGAACATAAGTTGGTGTCTGATGAAGTGTGGGGACAACGACGTCGTATTGGGGGAGGATAAAGTGGTTGTTTAGGGGCGGAATGACGGTTGTGTCTTCGGGATGGAATGGGGTGGGTTTGGATGTGAGGGGTGTTTTAGTCATTTGAGTATTTGGAGTAGTGTAGTTTTAAAGGGATGATATACTTAGCTTGTGTAGAGAGGAATAGCATGGTGGTGGTGGTGTTGCGAAATGTTTTGTTGGGAAATGAAATGATGATTGTTTTATATGGTGATTAAAGGGTGGAGGGAGTTCAAACCAGAGCTGATTCGGTTTTCATCTGGCTGTTATATCAGTGGGCGACAGTTAAACTGAGTTCGTGTGGAGACGGTACAGTTTCCGGACGGAAGCTGTGAACAGCCCACCCAACCTTCAACGTGGAAACGGTTAAGACAACATAGACTGGGGGTGTAGAGGGTCAGGGCCTGCTGTGCGGGTATAACAACTTCCGAGTAAACGAAAGTCATCTTCCATAAAAAATGGGTTAGATAATCGATTCGGGATGTGGACCTTCATTTTTCATATCTAATTTATATAAGTGTATGACTGACACCACATATTAGAAGCCTATAAAATTGTGGAATATTTATTGCCCGCAAGCGTATCGACTCTCAAGCATTGTCTATAGGGGTGTAAACGAGTCATGCCCAGCTCGAGCCCAACTAGGCGCGAGCTCGAGCTTATACACGTCATGTTTTATGAAGCTTGAGCTCGGCTTGATAGTAAAACCCAAGAGCTCGAGCTCGACTTGGCTCGACTCAACTCGAAATAATTTAAGAACAACTTTAAATAAGCTAAAAGCTCGGCTCCAACTCGCTTTGATAGTTTTAACGAGCCAAGGCTCGACTAGAGCTCGGCTCGCCAATATTAAATGTTAGGTATATTATACAAATAAAATAATAATATAAAATTTGTTTGGGCTCGTTTAGGCTCGCGAACCTAAACGGTCTTTGTATGAAAAGCTAGAGCTCGGGCTCGATAACTTAACGAATCGTGTTTCAGGCTCGAGCTTCGGGGTCGATAACTAAACGAGTCATGTTTCAGGCTCGAGCTCGGCCCTGGACTCGTTAAGGCTCGGCTCGTTCGAGTTTTTTACCGATTTGATCCCGAGTAGCTCTCTGGCCATTACACATCATCGTTTACACACGTAGTTGTCTAGTATTGATGAATTAGATACACATGCTTATAGTATATATATATATTTTTTTTGAACGGCCAACGAAACGTTTCTGCCCGACTACCCATGAGACCCTTAAACTGGCGAACCCAAGAACCCCCCAGGACTATGCAAGGGGCTGGCCAAGGTAGCCAGGCTTGCCCACGAGGTTTCCGAACCGGGGAAAACCCGATCCCCGCCCGTCCGAAGACCCGCTGTGGAGAACCGGTAAAACCCGGGCGAGATCAGGACTCGAATTCCTGACCATAGGTCAGGAGTCATCCCTCATTTCTCTTAATGTCCTCTAAATGTAAATGTAGCTAGTAGGAATTAAACCCAAACCTCCCATAGAAAACTTAGGCCCTCAACCAACTAGGCTACAAATGTTTAACGCTTATAGTATATTTCTACTGACCCTAATGTACAATCAACTTTTGTCACTCTAATGCATACCTACTTTTCATTCGTTCAAGATAATTGGCCTCAAGAAGTCTGTTGCTAAATATCATGTAAAAAACATATAGGATAATAGTCTTGTATACGTTGAAACGTATCTAAGATTTTTTGACATATACCCTTGTATAAACATATAGGATAATACGTTGACATCTCATCGAAGATATATTATGTTTGTAAAACTTTAAATTTGTGGTTGAAACACCCCTGCCCCCAATCCATTTATTTCAACTAAAATCTTTGTATTCATGCATCTTCCCTTCAAATTTACCTCCTCGCTCTATCGGTCCTATCAATCTCCATCGTCTGTGCCACCATCTTTGTAGCAGCTTCCAATATAATTTCGCTTATTTTTTTGTTAATGATTATTTTTTGTGGTTTCTTTAGTAATTAATGATTTGATTTGTCCGTTTTCATGTTCACTTTTTTTTAACTGTGAATTTCAATTAAACGGCTCGCCCACAAAACGAGGACCGCCAAACGAAACAATTACAACATGTATAATGGGTCAACTACCCAATCTTTCCAAATAATCTTTAAATCTAGACCAATATTTCAGCCATAAAAACGAACACGATTTGATCCTCGCAATCACCTCAACAACTTTGGGGATGGTCTCGTTGAAAACTTTATCATTCCTTGTTTTCCATATCTCCCAACATGTAATCATGACAATACTTTTAACAATCCTCTTCTTCCATTTATCACCGGCTATGTTTTGGTGTATCTTCAAAACATCTTCAAAGTCAAATAGAAATATGGTAGATATTTTACACCAATTGCCGATTGCCGCCCAAACCTTGAAAGAAAAACCACACCCCGTGAAAAGGTGCATAACGTCCTCATTGCTTGAGTTACAAAGCCCACACAAAGGATCTTGAATATTTATTCTCCTATTAATAAGCGCCACTTTAGTCGGGATCCTATCCTTTTCCGCACGCCACATGAAAATATTAATTTTTATAGGTACCCAATTCTCCCAAGTCATCAACTGCTGACTACGGTTCTCTTCGCCAGCTTTGATTCGTTTTTGAGATCTGCAACCGTGAACAGCACCTTGTTGTCTGCAGCGTTGCCCCAAGTCCATTGGTCTTCCAAACCTGTCAAGACAATAGATTGAAACAAATAATCCAGGTCTTACAGCTTAGATAGCTGCTCGACCGTATAAATGCCCGCCTTCCAATTAGGGAAAAAACCGCAGAAGACCATTAACATTCTTCAGACGTTCCGAAACAAAACAATTTTTTTATTCTCTAACTCATATATCCTCGGCCATCTGACTTTAAGAATAGAAGAGCCTATCCACAAGTCCGACCAAAACCAAATAGATTTGTCATTCCCCACTGTAGGCCGAATGAGCATCCGAAGAGGATCGCCTTGAATTTTGCATCGATCAATATATCTAACCAAAGAAGCCCAACAACCTCGAATGCGTTTATCCATAGGAAGAAAATCCCATCTCCCTCTACCCCCATGAACACATACAATAATTTTCGTCCAAATACTATTCGGTTGTGTTTTGAATCTCCACGCCCACTTAGCAAGAAGCGTCAAATTAACAAGACTACATGTAAGGCGGTATCCCTATCCCTCTTTAGGACAATCCGCGGAATGATCACACGGAAATCACTCCACCAAGGACAACAAGACTACATGTAAGGCAGTCTTGTCCACTTCAACTCCAAAGGAACACGCGCGCCCCCGCCTGCGTGCGGAATATTCCTCAGCTCACCAGCTGTAGGTACGAGGTACGGAAGATCAAGGATCAGAAAGATCCACATGCAAAATATCAGGGATGTCGCCAGTCAAAAGGAGACACGTGTCCGCGGTGTCAGAACGACATACCATCGGCGACCGGTCATAAGCCGCCACGTGTCCACTAGGCAAGGCAGCTCCAACTGCCGATGACGTCAGCAGCAGGGCCGTCCTTTTTCCCGCCCATTCCATGGGCCCAAAGCAAATGGGCTGGGGCAAAGCCCAAGCAATCCAAGACCCCTCGTGGGCTTTCTCTAAAGCCCACGACTTCCACTATAATTAGAAGACATTAACCCCTTTGAAAGGGATTCGAAAATCACCACTTGTACTATAGAGCTAGGTTCTTCTTGTAATACTTTGTAAACTCCAAAGTAATATACAACCGGATTTTCATAGTGGACGTAGGTCGAACTTGACCGAACCACTTACATCTTTGTGTATTTACTTTCACCACACACACTCTCTTTCTTATTTCACATCTTGGGTTGAACCTACGGTTTGGGTAAAGGATTGTACTTGAGTAAACATTAGTATAAACCCCTCGGTGATTAGTGATAATCTCCGAGATACTTATTGTTTCTTCAGCAACACTTTCTTGTTGTAGCTTAATCAAAAAAAATTTATTCCAAAAGATGTTTTTCTTTAGCTTCCATCACCTTTTGAAATACCGCTTCCTTCCTTAACTTATACGCATCGATTTTTTCGGCCAACCCACTTTGATTTGATGATCCGGATGGTTGTTTCATTTGCTATTTACCCTTTTTCTCCGGTTGGGTTAAACTTATTTCATCGTTTACATCCAGAATCCTCGTTCAACAACTGGACCGTGCCCTACTTCCCATGCTCCTTCACAACCTTCCACGCCTCTTTTGCTCCAACCCGCCGCTCAAGACTTTTTGTTTGAACAAGCAACCAAATTATTTTATTGATACATAACTTTAATTGGTGAGTATAGGTTATTTTAAGATTGTTGGTTTTGATTTGGAGTATAGAATATTTTAAAGTTAGGAATATATAGAGAGTAAAGCTCAAATACAAATTTTTTTTCCATCTTTTTAAACATGCTTTCTAGATAAATAATATAAAAAACAATTAAAAAATTGTTTAGCGTAATTACGTCATTAGAGTAATTACGTAATTACTCTACACTAATTTTTTTAGATTTCAGTACTAAATTACATGTTTAACAAGATTGAAAAAAAAAATCTCATTCACTTCTCACTTTAAGGGCTATTTGTAGAATAAGACTCATTTGTACAAGAACCTTCCTCTCTCTCTATATAGGATTGAATTTTTAAGATTTACAAAATAAACGAAAAAATAAATAAATAAAATATGACTGTTGCCAAAATTTAACCGTTTCCGACGGTCGGAAATAAACGCTCAACGTCTCTTTTGTCCTCAATTACTTCTTGCGAAGAACAACAAATAAGTGACGTTATCGATGGGGTGGTGGCAGTTTTGTTGTTTGGCAACGGTAACCAAAATGTGATCCCCCCCCCCCCTAAAAATGTCTTAAACTTTCTCAAACGCCCATGCTCTAATTGGTAGTTTTAGTCTCTTCACATATTCGTATGATTCCTTTGAGTAGCTTCTGCGGAAACAAAAGAAAACAACAAAAATGAACACGGTCGAGCATAAAGTTTCTCAATAAAAAAAATACAAATGCAGTGAAACACTAGCAATAAAACATAGGGAAAAGTTCAAACACACATTCTCTTCGAAATAGGAAATCGTAGTAAGAGCAACAAACGGACTTCAATTGAACTCATTCTAGCAGCATTAAAACCGTCTCATCAAACTGTAGTACTGTACAATCTTAGATTTTAGGTTTTCGCTTTTAGATTTTTAGCTTTTAGAATTTTTGTTAGATTGTTGTGTTTTTTTTATTTGGCATTGTGTCTTTTTTTTCGTCATTGTGTCTTTTTTGAGACTTATTGTGTCTTTTTTCCTTGACATTGTCTTATCTTTCTTAGCATTGCGTTATATTTTATAATCCATTATGGTTTTTTTATTTCCCACCCTTCTCATTTATTTTACGTTTTATAGAATAACTTAACCCATGAAATACAAATAATACAATGCATTAATGATTAGTGGCGTGCATATAGCGCCCTTCAACCTTGGGGAAAAAAAAAACTAGTTGTGTTGTGAGACTTTAGAAACCACGACCGGTTTGATTAATTGGTTCAGTTCAGTTTTAGTTTCAGTTCAGTTCAGTTCATTTGGTTAACTACCTGTTGGACTTACTTTTTGGATTTTGGCCCAAAGCTAGATGCTATTACAAATCCAAATCCCATCTCGATCTTGATGAGTTCACTATGGTTTAACTATCACATATATAAAAGCATCGTTTTATCATACTAGTGGGTTAGCCCGCGCGATGCGGCGGGTGTCACCAAATCTCTTTTAGGAAGTGTTTTCTAACCCAATCTGTCTTAAACACCGATTTTAATTGGGTACCACCACTTTTACTACCACTACTATGATCACGACCACTACTACTGCTATTATTATTAGTATATTTAGAAAGTATATCTAAAAAATAAAAATAAGATAATACTAAATTTAATTAGTATTTTAGTTATAAAAAATATTAATATTATCTTGTACAAACATTTAATATTACTAATGGATTAATTGTACATAACTAATGTAAAGTCTTTGTTATTACTTTGGTTCATTAACTATAATGTGGTGTAATTAAAGACAAGTTCAAAAGACAAATATGCCCCTAAAAAGTAGTTAAGATGTGCATTAAGTATTGTATGATAAGCAAATATACTTGTACTTCTTAATTTTTAAGAAGTCCATGAATCACGCACATGCATGTCGGCGAGTTAACTTGCCATATTAAAAAAAGTTAAAAATCATCATAGAAAAAGCTAAGTAAGTCGAAACCGTAACAAATCCACATAAAAAAGGAAATAAAAAACTAAAAAAACTTTAATGACTTGTTCGCCTCTGCTTAGATTACTTTTACATTATCAAACGCAATTTTGTTTTAAACGAAGCTTACATTGAAACGTATATAAAAATAAAACCATTAAAGAAACTTTTTATTTCTCTTTCTTCTAAACACAAGATAATATTATCAAAAAACAATAAATTTGACCTATTTCGTATAAACGGATTAAAAAAAATATAAAAGCATATTGTTTTATAAATAATAAAACTTACCAACACCGGCATCACAACCATCCAACACCGCCACGACCACCAAGACCGTCGCCGTACCCACCTCGTTGTTCCAATCTGTGAGGTAAACGAACATATCACTTTACGTTTTTAGTAGGGTAAGCTCGATTTAGCTCTCAATATGCCAAATTATTCATATAGTAGATATTTCCTAAAAGACTCAAATACCTAAAACTTTAGTAACATTGTCATGAATAATAATAGATTTACTAACTTTTATAAAGTAGCTAAATTGTATATAAAAGATTACAATAAAACATGTAGCATTATAAAAATTCTTTTTTACATGTTTTCTTGGGTTGGTGACCCAATGGTAGAAGCAAAGCTTTTAGAAACACTTAAGGGGGAGGTCATGGGTTCAAGTCTCACAAGGAGTGAAATTTGTCGTTCAAAAAAAAAATTGTTCAAAATAATTGTAGAAATAAATGTCATGACTTATCATATACATAACTCTTGACTTCATTTAGATTAACTATGATGCTTTAAAGACAACTTTGCCCCTAAAATGTAGTTATTATGTGCATTGTATGTTGTATCATAAGCAAATTAACTTGTACCTTTTAAATTTTAAGAAGTCCTTGTCAAATGCTTTATAATATAGTATAGATATAGATTTTGATTATAACAAGCTTGGGCTTTAACAAAATGGGGTTATCTTCTGTTTTGGGTAGACTAAATGCACTCCCACTTCTTACCTTTTATATCCTATTTTCTAAAATACCATTTTAAATTTGTTAAATTTCACCCATTCAAAAAAATCCTTATTTTTTAATATATTTAAAAGTAATGAGTGATGAAACTAATACTAAAACTTCATAAATCTTTATTTATAGAACCTAACCAATTATTGTTTTTAAATTATTTTCATTGTCAATGTGTTCATTCTTATCAAACAACTATTTTGAAATCATGAAAGTGTAAGGATTCAACCTCTTTTACTTGTATATACAAACTTTTTTTATTTAGTTTAGTTATTATTTAAGGTCATTTGAGAAAAGAATGAAATGTGTTGATCAAACTAAATGTTAGCTAACCATTATATTTCATTAATAAAACTAGTGTGAATGCCCGTGCATTGCAGCGGGTGCATCTGTTTTGTTGTCTTCTAGTTGGGGTTTGTGGCACGTGTGTGGGGTTTAAGGGTGAATTCTAAACATAACCACATTTCAAAAAGAATATGTATAAAAAATAAACGGGTGTTTACACTTTACACAACCCCGATCCAGGCTATTAACCGAACATTGAAATTGCCAAATCCGTACCGTTATCTCAAAGTCTCAAACCATATAGACTGCCGACTTACCATGAATGGATCATAATAGGTGAAAGCATGTGACATGGAAATAAACCAATACCTTAATTCACTTAAACAAATATATCTAGCAAGCCTAGTGGTATGAAATCATAAAATTTATGTCAAGAGAAACAATAGAGGAGACAAAACCATCTTACAAGTACATTAGGTGGAATAAAATTTCATGGACGTCTTTTTAGGTAAACACCACTCTTCTTCACTATCATTGGCAAACCTTTCCAATATAACTTTCACCAATCAATACATTTGATCCAAAAATTCTTGTTTGCACTTCAATTATTAGTACTTCCTTTTGCCTATCAAAATTTTCTATCGGTTGTACTTTGTTCTTTTGTTGCCCTACATTACATGTAGAAAAAAAAACATTATTATTATTCCAATGTTCAAACCATGATAGTCATTAATTGCTATATCTGAAAACAATATTTGTAAAGTGGTCATGATACATGTAGATGTACAATTTTACAAAGTGGTCAATCTTAGGAATGACAGAGATGTTTCAAAATAGTGTTCTCCCGCTACATTTCTTATTTCTTTTTATATTGGCTAGTTGCAACAACGACGGTGGCAATGGGTAGGTAGTGGTGATAGGTGGCAATCACACAAATCTAGTAATTTAAGCTGGTATTCACACAAAATCCACTAATTTAAATTTGTAAATTTAAGTGAAACCAACTAACACATAATGCAAATTAGGGATATTATATAATGCACAGATCAATGCTTCATTGCTTCCGAACATAAGTAATGTAACAAGCAGTTTTGTTACAACTTGAACTAAAAGAATATATATAAGAAATTGTTAGGATATTCCAACAAAAAAAAGGTATTCAAGTCAGACCATGAATACTTGATGTATTCTTCTTTTGGTGATATGCATTAGCACAAAGGGTCACCATTTTACCAAATATTCATATACTATATTTTTAGCCACTTTCAAAAGAAAAAAAAATAACATAGTGAAGGTGAAGAGCATCGTGGGGTTTCAAGGATTACAATATTAAATTGAATGTTTATGGTGTTTATAAAGGGGTTACATCTTTATGTTGATACAAAGAGTGCAAAAAAGATATATACAATTAGAGGATGTTTGGGATTGAGTTTGGAAATGCAAAAGTGCTTTTGGTCAAAAGTGTTTATTGGCTTATGACTTTTAAAAAAGAGTTTTTAAAAAAAGTGTTTGGATTAGCTTTTGGGATGAGAAACGTCAAAAAGTCAATAGATTGTCTTTTTTAAGTGTTTCGCTTAACTTATTGTGAATATTGGTTGTATGGGTGGTAAATTTGTAATTTTTTTCCAAAAGTCAAAAGCCAAAAGCCAGGATTTTTAACTTTTCAAAAACAGTTTTTACACCCTTAAAAGCCAAAAGTCAAAACAAAAAGTGCTTTTGGATTACACAAACAGCTTATTGACTTATTGGCTTCTTGAAAAAGCCAATAAGTCAATAAGTTGTTTTGAAACTCAATCCCAAACACCCTCTTAGTATTAAAGATTGTATATAAGGGCATAAAAGGAAGAGTATGACAAAAAAAATAAAGATTTGTAAAGGACTATTGGTATACCATCTTAACTTTGGACATATTTGCCCATGCCTCCTCCTTTATCATGTAGTATATAGATATAAGATCATTTTTAAAAAAATGTTAAAAACTTTTACCAAAAATCATTTGCAAAAGTTTTCTAATGTAATTTAAACCAATGTTTAGAAAGAAAAAAAAAAGTGTTTTCCTTGTTCGAAATAAGAAGCATACTTAGGAAAATTAAAGAAAAGTTTTAAACAATAAAATTGTTTTAAAAAACGTTCAAAAATATCAAAATAAGAAAAAAAACGTACTTAGGAAAATTAAAAGAAAAGGTTTTAAAACAGTAAAATAGTGTTTTAAAAAACATTAAAAAAATATCAATAAAACATAAAAAAAATTTAAGTTGATAAGACAATATTAAAAATTGGCAATACAAAAATAAAAATATTTGAATTAAATTAATGTGAAACTTAAGGGAGGGGTAGATTTAGTAAAAATAAATAAAAGGGAGTACATTTAGCAACCCCTATGTTTTCAATACAAGGTACAAATAACAAAAAGGGATAATTATTAGTGATTGAGAATTGGTTTATACATCTTACAAAGGAAAAATGACAATATATAAAGAAGGTAAGTCAAACCATACATGGAAACAAATAAAAATATGGGTTGGCAATCTATGATTATAGATCAACGGTACTATATTGCCTTGTTTGAGAGGAAACGAAAATTATGAGAAGATGTAATGTTGATTTCAAAATATCTTCTTTTCTAACACTCTCCCTCAAGTTAAGTAGTGAGGTCTTCGATACTTAACTTGCTCAGACAATAAGGGAATATTTTCCCATTAACGAATTTAGTTATAATATCTGCTAATTGGTCCTCTCATCGAACGAAAGGGAGCTCGATAACCCTGTTTCAAGCTTTTCCTTAATGAAGTGTCGGTCAACTTCCACATGCTTTGTTCGATCATGTTGAACAGGATTCTCCGAAAGTTGTATAGCGGATTTGTTATCACACATTATTGTAGTAGTTTTGTTTTGAGTAAATCCGATTTCTTTTAGGAGTTTGCGTATCCACAAAACTTCAGCTAAGCCTCGTGCAATCCCTCGAAATTCTATTTCTGCACTGGATAAGGCTTCAACTTTCTGTCTTTTGCTTCTCCAAGTAGCAAGGTTGCCACCAACTAGAGTGAAGTAACCAAATGTTGATCTTCGTCCTTCTCTATCTCCTACCCAATCCGCATCAGTATACGCCTGAATTTTTAGATGCTTGTTGGGTTGAAAGAGAACCCCGTGCCCCACTGTACCTTTGAGATATTTAATAATTCTTCACACTGCTTCCATGTGGGCAACTTGAGGTTGATGCATAAACTGGCTGACGACCCCAACTGCATATGCGATATCTGGGCGAGTATGTGAGAAGTATATAAGTTTACCTACTAGACATTGGTATCTTTCCTTGTCGGCCTGTTTTGCTCCATCTTCCATGCAAAGTTTTTAGATGGCTATCATCGGGGTATCAGCTGGTTTACAATCAATCATTCCCGTCCCAGCTAGGAGATCAAGAACATACTTTTTTTGGCATATAAAGATTCCTTTCTTGGACCTTAGAACTTCAATTCCAAGGAAGTACTTTAGTCTTCCTAAGTCCTTCATTTCGAATTCTATGAACAAATTTGCCTTTAACTTCCCCATCTCTTCCTCGTCATTTCCTGTAATAATCATGTCATCAACATATATAATCAAACAAGTTATAAGTTTACCTATGTGTTTGAGGAATAATGTATGATCAAAGTTGCTTTGTCAGAAACCATACCCCTTCATTGCTAGAGCAAATATGCCAAACCAAGCTCGAGGGGATTGTTTGAGACCGTAGAGAGTTTTCTATAACTGACAAACTTCCTTATCCTTGAAATTTTCTTTGAACCCAGGTGGTGGTTCCATATACACGTCTTCTTTTAATTCACCATGTAGGAAGGCATTTTTAACATCAAATTGGTGAAGGGGCCATCCTTGATTCGCAGAAATGGAGAAGAGAACACGTATCGTATCAATCCTCGTTACTGGGGAAAATGTCTCTGAGTAGTCAATCCCATATGTTTGGGTGTATCCTTTTGCAACTAGACGGGCTTTATATCTTTCAATGGTTCCATCTGGTTTGTGTTTAATTGTGAAGACCCAACGACATCTTACGGGTTTCTTCCCTGGAGGAATGACACTTTTTTCCCATGTCTCATTCTTTATGAGCGCCCCCATCTTTTCTTCCATTGCTTTCTTCCATTTCTATGAGTTTTAGGCTTGTTCTACAGAGTTAGGAATTTTTTCATCATATAAGGATGACGTAAATGCTTGTGCTTCTTTGGATAAGTTTCCCTTGACAATGTTTGCCATGGGGGGTACCAAGATGACTTTGTTTCATTTTCTGGTAACTAGCGTTTTGGGGGGACACCTCTATTGGCTCTAGGTGGAAAAACATATTTTCCACTAGTTCTTCTTTTACTGGTTCTTCCTGCATATTCTGTTCTACATGTATCTCATGCTTATTAGATATATCATTATTTTGAAAATCATGAGAGATATTATCAGAGGTGTCATTATTGTTGGACTCATGAGTGTCCGGAGACTCACAATTCTCAATGTTTTGAGGGTCACTTTCAAAGGTTTGAGAGTTGCTACCCTCAGGTACCAAGATAAGAGTCTTGGTTAGTGACACTGATTGTTGTTGATTTGTCGGTTTCTTGAGAAGTCGGTGACTCATTTTGGGTATTGGCGGTGTAGAAAAATTCGGTTTCAAGGAAGTCGCAATCAAGGGTGGTGTACATATGACGTCTTTTTAGGCTATAACAATGGTATCCTTTTTGGTTGATGCTATAACCTAGAAAGATGCACTTTTCAGCACAAGGGCCAAGTTTCCCTCGATTTGTTTTGGGTATATGGACAAAGGCGGAACATCCAAATACGTGTGGTTCAAGTGTGAGGGTAGGTGGGAGTTTTGTAAAGTCAGGCAAGGTTTTTAAGGGGGTTTTAAGATCAAGGGCTTTGGTGGGAAGCCTATTAATTAGATAAGTGGTTGTAGCAAGAGCTTTGGGCCAAAAGATTTAGGAACCCGAGATTCTATTAGAAGGGCTCGAGATATTTCTAAGAGAATACGGTTTTTTCTTTCAATCGTACCGTTTTGTTCGGGAGTATGTGGGTAAGTTGTTTGGTGAATAATCCCTTTGTTTTGACAAAAAGAAGTATCATTGACTCATTTACAAACTCTCCCTCGCTATCAGATCGAAGAGTTTGGATGTTGGTTTTAAATTGTGTTCGTATCATGATATAAAATATAGTGAATTTATCAAAAATTTCTGATTTGTTTTTTAGAAAATAAATCCATGTCATACGAGCGCAGTCATTAATAAATAGAACAAAATACCAAAAATTTTGTCCCCCCAATAACTTCTGCGGTTCCCCAAACATCAGAATGGATAATTGAAAAGGTGAATCAACTTTCGTGTTATTAAATTTGTAAGTATGTCTATGGCTCTTAGCCAAGACACAAGTCTCACAATTTAAAGGTTTATTTGAAGGAAATAATTTTGGAAATAAAAGATGTAAATAACCGATAGATGGATGCCCTAATCTCCTATGTCAAAGCCAAGCTTCTCTATCCATAGTTCTATGAGCAAGCATCAATTCCCATGTTGAGTCACTTCCTCGACATAGTACAATCCCCGACGCTCAGTGCCATGCCCAATGATCGCTCCCGTTCTGATATCCTGAAGAATGCAAAAAGTAGGGTGCATCAAAACTGTGCAATTTAATTCTTTAGTGACATAACTGATAGATAATAATTTATGTGATAAAGACGGAACATGAAGATAGTTTGAAAGTTTTAAAGTTGGCGATATTTCAATGGTCCCTCCTCCTTTTACAAGAGCTCCTCTCTCGTTGGTGGTTTTAATGTAGTTAACCATAGGTTTAGATTGTGATACTATATCCGATACATCAAAAGTCATAGCATCAGTAGCACCATAATCGAATATCCATCTAATGTTCAACAATTTTGGGCTATATTGACTTAGCACATATTTTCCGTTGGTTCTTCTAACCCTCCGTTTTCTTTTTTTTTTCCACTTAACAATTTTTTTAAGGCTTGGTTTTATAAAAATAAATAATTGTTATTTTTGGTTAAATTTTTTTGTCCATTATCGTACTGGCCAATTTTTCAAAGTGTGTTAATTTTTTCGTCGAGTATCATAATAACCATTTTCTTTTAAGGGGGCTTTTGTTATTTTCGAGAGATTATAATTAAAGGTTTTAAAATCAATAAATGGGTAATTGAAAGTATTAAAAACAGTTTTGAGAATATTCTCAAACCCTTTACCTCCTTCCTCGTTCTGTGTACAGTCATCAGAGGTGAAGCCTCCGAAGGCGATGCCCTATGTTCGCCGCCACCTCCATGGCTGGCATCCTCTGTTTTTCCAATGCTTGCAGCAGCGTTACCCCCTTCCTTATTTCCTTTCTTATGACCGTCATTCCACCATTCTGGATAGCCGACGAGTTGAAAGTACTGACTCTTGGTGTGTCTAGTCATACCATAGTGGTTGCATTTAAGCTTTGTTTTGTCGATCCGGGATGATGATCCAAGATTAGAGCTTTTCTGATTCGTTCGCCCTTTTGACAGAAGACCGAGGCTTTATGGTCCGAGTGACTTGCTGGTATTCAGTCCTGCCACCACACCGCTCGGGGAAGATGAGTTATTAATGGTTCCTTAGATTCCTTGATGTGCTATTTCCTTCCGAACGGTGGCGTAGGCGCCCTCAGCCGACGGTAGCGGATCCCACCGGAGAGTTTCGCTCTTTATCAGGTTATATTGTCGATCAAGGGCGTTCAAGAACTGTAAAAGCTTCTGTTCTGACCGGAGTTTTTTGTATGTGGCTATGTCGACGGTACACATCATAGGGTTCGGGTCTCTCCTTTCAATTTCTCCCCAAACTCCCTGCATAAAAGGGGGATGGGGTTAATCGATGATGGATGTCTATTTTGCAGCTCAGAGAAGGAGACAGCATGCCACATCCTTACTGCTTGTCTTTTTGCGTTGGAGGCTTGGTCGAGGATTGAGGGATGGTGCAAGTTAGATCCTATTTTTGTGTTTGAGGTTCGTGAACTTCGTGAGTTGGCTAATTGGTGGAAGATGAAGAAAAAGGATAAGCGAGTGCTTCAAGGTATAGTTCTATCTACGATGTGGTGTATATGGATTGCTCGAAATGAGAGAATTTTCCAAAACAAAATTTTACGGAATACATATTCTTCAATTTCTTTTTCTTTCTTTAAAAGTCTGAAATATAAAATCACAATATATTTTTTGTTTAGTCACATCAATTTCTTTTTTCCTTTGTTAGTTCTCTTTTCATTCTTTTTTGTTTATTTATTTTTGAGAAAATTGCAGTTTTCGTCCCTGTGGTTTGCCTAAACTAACAGCTTCAGCCCAGGCTTAACACCCTGAGTACCTGTGGTTTCATTTTCTAACACTTTACGTCCTTAAGACTAACGTCGTTAGTTGTTCCGTTAGTTTTTGGGTAAATTGACTAATATACCCTTAATTTTTTGGGTGAAATGACTCTTATGCCCTCCCATCTTCTTCTCCAACCCACCCACCCACCACCACCACCACCACCACCAGCAGATTCAACACCACCATATACAATTAAGTTTAAACAAACTTCCAGAAAACTAAAACAAATAACAAAAGTGACAAAACTCTTTTACTCTCTGAGTGGTGGTATTATATGATTAAAGGGTGTTGCTACAACAAATATGTGTCCGGAGAGGGTCTGAACGTTCCAAGGTCGTCAAGCTTCTGACCTCGTCTGCTGCTTAAAGGGTTAGACCAGCAGCATGGAAGAACTCGTCAAAAGGGGTAAAAGGGTTAAAGGGTTTCGGTTTACCAAACGCAAGTCGTGGTGTCCCTCTACGTTGTAAACGTAGATGGGAGGTTCAAGAGTTTTGATATTTTAGTTGTTATGATTCTGATTTGGGATCAACCCAAAGTCAGAATGTTGTTATTATTGGTTAACTTAAGAAGAGATAAAGAATAAGAGTATGATGTTGAAAAAAAGAACTCTTGATCCCAAGTTACAACTAGGGACCAACCACGTAAGCCTGATGAAGGCTGAGACTTGCGAGTAACAGAGCGTGATTCCGCATGTAGTGGCTGTTGGAGCCGGCTTGGATGTGGAATCAGCATGGTTGTAGATTGTTAAGAATGCATATCAGCAGCTCGAAGGCTTCAGCCTGCTGCTGCTGAAAGTCTTATTAGAGAGAATAACTCTAGAGAGAGTTTTAGAGAGAGAGAGAGAGAGAGAGTGAGAGAGGTCTTGTACTCAGACCAATCTGAGTTGTTTGTGTGGTTTGCCCCTCTATTTATAGGGGGGGGGGATGGGTTAAACCCTAATGGGCTTCCTTGTTGGGCTTGGGCTTGACCCAATATTATATTTAATGATTTTGGCTTCTTGGGCTATTGGGCTTCGCCCAATTGAGTACCCTACATCATCAACCCCCAGTCTAGTTTAATGTATATATACATGTACATTATACTAGACTCAAACTATTCATTATCTTTGCGCTTTCTTCCAACCTTTGTTGTTTTAGTGAGTGTTCATTTGTAGATACCTTCGTGTAAGTAGGATAAATATCAACAAACAAACCTTAGCATAATGAGTTTTGGAATGTGTTAGGGTTTAAACCGATAAAATTTGAAACTTGTTTAAGTTCATGATCTTGAAAGCTGATTAGGAGGTTTAAGCTGATGAGCTTGAAAGCTTATTGGCATTGAAGCTGATAAGCCCTTAGTTTGGTGGAAGCAGCTGATGAGCTTGAAAGCTTATAAGGATTTAAGCTGATAAGCTTTGCAGCTTGCTAAGCCCTTATTTGGATGGAAGCTATGGAGCTGGATATTTCTCCATTACTTGCTTCTTTCCTTGTTAGCTTGTATTAGCTTCAGCATATCGGCTATTGACCTTTTAAGTTTTCGCCTTTTGAGCTTAATTTTCTAAGCTTCTTTGTTGTATTGGCGAAGTTATCTCGAGTTGTGTGATTAAAACCATCTATATCCCACATGTATGCTCCTTTGGACGATATTCCCATAATTTTGTAAAATATTTTTTGGAAATATCTTTATTTTGGGCACAAGCCTTTGGAAGATGGTTCATTTATCAAATGACTATGGCAGTTTAAATGCTTGTAAGCATCAACAAAGTAGTTAAGTATCACTAAATGATTGTAGCTAGGTGCACTTACAGAGGTTTTTAGCAAGTCACGTTTTTGAACAAATGTCGGGAAGTTAATCCGATGTATAGTGGATTATTATATTGACCGAATGGTCGATTTCTAAGCAAGATAGCAAATGAGCTTCATATGACAGAAGGAAAGTTGCATGTGTACGAAGGAAGGCTTCTTGCACATGAAGGTGAAGCACGTTGCCTTGAAGGTTGACTTTATATGACTTGACTTGATAAAAAGCTTGTACGTCTCCTAAGCTTTGAAGGCTTTAAGCAAAGTTATTGTTTTTGTTGACTAAAGCACATAGATTTCATCCTTTAAGCAAAGTGGCTTGGCTTGACAGCTGAAAAGCTCGTGGACTTCCTCCTTTAAGCTTATGGATGAAATCCATCACTAGCCTAATTTTTTGTGCTATCAAGGTTTTGTGATAAATTCTTTCTTATGGTACAAGCGATGGAATCAAGTAGAGAGAAGCAAACAAGGTTAAATAGCAAATTTCTTTGTTTATGAACGTTCGCTTTTTATTCTCATTCAGTAGCCTTGTTCATAAGACGTTGAGTGTATGACCTTGCTAGCGAGCTTCTTTGATGCGAAACTTGACGTATGACTTATGCTTGTAAGCTTCTTTTGTTCGAAGATTGATATGAGCTTCCTTCGCTCAAAGCTTGATATATAGAGCATGTTTATAAGCTTCGTTCGTATGAAGTTGAGCTTCTTTTGTTGACATGACTGAGTGTCCAAATCTATTGATTTGCTTCTTTAGCACCATTTTGGTAAAGTATCATTCGTTGTGTCATTTGGGAAACCTTGTAGGGTTCCATTTGGTGTTAGCCTTGTATGGCTAGAATATTAACATGTGGTTGTGGTATTATGAACCTTTCAAGCCGTTAGGCTTGACATGTTATGATTGTCGATCATGGCCTTTTATGTTAGCTTTCATATATTTTGTTGTGTGTATGGCCTTGTGAGATTGTTTCACTTTTGAATTGTACCTTGGTGTATTTTTGTGATCGTGTTTGGATGCTTGCATGTTTGCATGTTTGGATGCTTGCATGTTTGGATGTTTTGTCTTTGTATTTGTTGAGAAATGTTTTACCGGTAGCACCTTCAAAGGTTGAATGCTGCAGTCATTCATCCTTAAGGTAGTCTAGGCAAACATGTCACCATCTATCCTATATACACTTACATAAGTGTTTTAATATGTTTTCGTAAGTTTGTTTTCTAAACTTAAGGAACGTTTGGTGTAGGTTGTTCAAGCCTGTCAATGAGATTTATAAAAGTGTTTTTTGTTTATCTCATGGAGTTGGATTGATTTAGGAACTCACCCCTTATATAGGTCCGTTTATCCCTCGAACCTATTGAGCGAAATGGCCTGGGAGCTCATCCCCTTACATGGCCCTTGCCATGGAGTTTCTTGCTAGGTTCTCAACCTGATTATAGGATAGAAAGACAAATCTTGATGGAAAATGCTATGATTCATTCATTTTATGATAACTAAGTGTTTACACAAAGAAGTGGTAGAAATCTCTTGGTCGTTTGTGGTTACGTTGAACCTTTTAAGGTGATTGTCATCCCAATGTCTTGGGACTTTCTTTCCTTCTTGGTTGATTGAGCTTGTAGGAATGTAGGAATCACCGTTGTGAGTTTCGAGCACAATGTGTCGTCCTTCCTATTTTGGACCAAGCTTTCCAAGATTTTGTTTTTGTAACATGTGAGCTGTCTTTTAGGAAGACACTCATGTGTTGTAGTAAAGTGCTTTGGCAAGGTGTTGGTGTTTTAACAAATCTACTTTGGTTGCTAAGTAGCTTTCTTTGTTATTTTGCCAACAGCTTCAACGCCTTAGCATTGCGGTTTGATTCGTCCTTAATCTTCTTTTATGTATAGCAGGATGCTTCAATGCTTCTACGTTTCTAGTTTTATGCTTCTATGGGGCTTGATCCTTTTTACTACGGCTATTTTGTAGCCTTGCTTCTCAGGTTGGTTTGGGTTAGCTTGTCTTGACTTTGTAGTCTTTGTAGTTGGTAAATCTCCAGAGATGGTTGAAGGCTTGGAAGCTTCAAAATTTGTATTCATGTTTAGCTTAGGTAACATTCTTTTGATGGAGATTTTTTTGGGCAAGCGTTTGCGCTTAGTGTGAGTGAGAAGCATTGATGTTTTAGCAAGAGCTTCGACGATTGAGCAAGTTGCTTTGGATAATCTTTGTTGGTATATTTTTTGTTCATGCTAGAGCCTTAGTAGAAGACAAGTGTTATTATAGGTGGTTCACCTAGTTGGGAGCTCTTAGAATAGGACTTGTTTGTTACAAGGACACTTTCACTTATAGCTAGTTTGATAGCTTCTTCCTTTAGTTAAGTCATTCTTTTGCTTTTTAAATTGCGAGAAGTGGTGTTCATACTGGAGGCGAACGTATGCCTTGTTCTAACTGTGGTTTTTGTTCAAGGATAGATAAGTTGTTACATATTAGCAAGATGCTTGTATTCGTTTTAGCTTTAGAGCAGAAGTCATGACATGTATAGCTTATTTGTCCTCCTATGCTTATTGTATAGCCTTCAAGCTTGTAAGCCTCAGTTTTCGTATCTGAAACTTCTAAATTTCGGAGCTTCAGTTGTTGTATTTGAAGCTTGTAAGCCTTTAAGCACGTGGTAGTTGAAGCGTTTAAGCTTTTGAGCTTCTTTTAATGTCTTTTTGAAGCTTTTAAGCTTTTAAGCTTGTTTTGTTTATTTTGAAGCTTCTGAACTATTTTGAAACTTCTAAGTATTTGAAGCTTTTAATGACATGTTCGGAGGAGTTTATGTAAAAATCATGTCAAGTACTCAAGTCTACCAATGTTATCATGAACATGTGATGTATTTTTGACTTTTGTCATCCTTGAGGTATAAAACTTGTGTTGGTAACGAGTTTGACTTGTTGTCGAGCTTTTGTAGTCAAAAGAGGTGATATGTTGTGAAGCTTATAATCTTCCTGGCTTCCGGGGTGATAACCTTTGAAGTCCATAACCTTCTAAGCATTGGAGGTTATGGCTTATGAGGACCTGTGAGGCTTAAACCTTCTAAGCATTGGAGGTCATCGCTTATGGAGACGAGTGACGTTTAAACCTTCTATGCTTCTGAGGTCATGGCTTATGGAGACCAGTGAGGTTTAAACCTTCTAAGCTTCTGAGGTTACAGTTTGCGAGGACCTATGAAGCTTAAAACTTCTTGTGTTTGTTAGAGTTTTTAATGACCTTTGCGGTTTATAGCCTTTTGGATGAACAATTCTAACTTTGTTCACTAATTGAAGAAAGTGGTTACCTTTGTTGACTCATTGTAGCTAAAGCGGTGTTAAAGGAGGATGTATGGGAGGTATTGATTTGTGTACACAATGATCTCTTCTTTCATTCCTTTGAAGTGGCCTTGTTGGCATGGGGAGGCTTTTTCTTCCTTGAGTTGTTTATCTTTTCAAGGGGAGAAAAGCATATGCTTTAGGTGGCATGCGTGTCCCATTGAGACGTTAGGTTGTTTGAACACAAGGTTAGTCTTGATAAGAGGTTCGCCTTTCCTTGAATAATGTTGACCCAATATAGTAAGCCTTTAAGCTTCTTAACTTCTGCGAAAGAAAAGTAGCTAGGTTGTTGTTTTGAGTTATCGTGTTTCTTTGCTATGGTAAGATGCTTGAAGGCATCTCAGCGTTTGGGTAAATAAGTTGACGTGTGTAACTGTTTTGTTTCTTTGATTCTTGACTTCTTTCGAATGTGGGTTTGTCCACACGAGCCACCATCCCCCCAGTCAGAAGTGGTCATGACGTGGTGATGAGTGATTCTGACTGATATCAAAGTGTTGTTATACATCTTACCTCTTTATTCCTTTTTCGAAGATATGTTGCTATATAGGTTGCTGTTAGGGGAAGCCTTTTGCCCTGTTATCCTTTAACCCTCTGAGCTGATATGCTTATTTGCTTCGAGGGTTGCTTTATTTAAGCATGTCAGCTTACTCGTATCAGCCCTTGGTAAAAGGTGTTTGTGACTAGAGGCGCGTTTTACTGGTTTATTTGATTCTTTTGCTTGTGAGATATAACTTCTTGATTGAAGTTGTTGTCATTTCGGATCTATAGAAGCTTGTTTGAAAGCTTGCGACGTTGGCGATTTAAAGATTCATAAGTTGATGTGTTGAACCATATATGTTTATTTTGACATTTCTTTATGTTAGTCTTAAAATAATGTTGCAATGTTTGCATCATAAATGTATTTGTGGCTATTGTTTAGGAAATGTGTTTGCTTTGTAGCTTTTGAAGCTGTTTAGAAGTTGAAGCTGGTAATAGCAAAGCTTCGCGAATGATTGATTTGAACGTTGTGAAGCTAAATTGTTGTGAAGCTTCAACGTACGGTGGTCTAAAAATCTATAAGGCTTTAATGAATCCCGTAGCCTAAAAGGTTGTAAACCTTTTATAAGTAGCGACTTTTTAAGGCTGTAAAGTTTCAAGAGTTAGTGGTCAGAATTAATATAAAACTTCCATGAAAATAGCCTAAAAAGGTTAAACACTTCATTGGATACTTGGCCAAAAGGCTGTGAAGCTTTGATGAATGATAGCTTAACGTCTTTGGAGCTTCCGCTGGAGTAGCCTTAAAGGCTGTAAGGTATTAGAAACCTTTAATAGACAATGGTTTAAATGGCTTTAATGCTTGAATAGCCTAAAAGGTTATAAGGCTTTAGGGAATAGTAGTTTGGAAGGCTTTAAAGCTTCCATGGTTAGTAGCCGAAATGAATTTAAAGCTTGAGTGAGCAATAGCCTGGAAGGCTTTAAAGAACAGTAGCCTGAAAGGCTTGAAGGCTTCGATGGGCAATAACCTGAAAGGATTTAAGGCTTCGATGGTCACTAGCCTGAAAGGGTTTAAGGCTTCGATGGTCACTAGCCTGAAAGGATTTAAGGCTTCGATGAGTAGTAATCTAAAAGGCTTGAAGGCTTTGATGAGTAGTAACCTACAAGGCTTGAAGGCTTTGATGAGTAGTAACCTACAAGGCTTGAAGGCTTTGATGGTCAGTAGCCTAAAAGGCTTAAAGGCTTTGATGATCAGTAGCCTAAAAGGCTTGAAAGCATTGATGAGTAGTAGCCTAAAAGGCTTTGATGATCAGTAGCCTACAAGTTCTGTAAAATTTTGACGAATAATAGCCCAAAAGGCTTTAAAGCTTCATAGAACAATAGCTTAAAAGGTTGTGGAGATTTTGTGACCAGTAGCCTTGAAGGCTAGAAAACTTCGTTGGACATTGTGTTAAACGTCTATAAAGCTTCAAGGAGCAATGTATGGTATGCATAATCTGAAAACGTTAAAAAGTTTTGATGTATAGTAGATCTATGCACCTGCAAAGCTGAACAGTAGCTTGAAAGCTTAAAAGGTTGTAGTAGGTCAGTAAGCTATAAAGCTGTTGCGAACAGTGAAGTATAGAGTTGTAGTGAATAATAGCTTAAAAGCTGAAAAGCTTCTGTGTACAGTAGACCTATAAACCTACTCTGAAAAGCTGAAAGATGCTCTGTGCACAGTAAGTTTAAAGGGTTCAGACGTTTATCCGCTGGGTAAAAGCAAGATGCTCTGTGCACAGTAAGTTTAAAGGGTTCAGACGTTTATCCGCTGGGTAAAAGCAAGATGCTCTGTGCACAGTAAGTTTAAAGGGTTCAGACGTTTATCCGCTGGATAAATGCAAGATGCTCTGTGCACAGTAAGGTAACAGGGTTCCATGCTTTTGTTCATTGGATAAAAACATGTATTTTTGTCTTTTTGTGTAAATGTATTTTTCCAAGATGAGTGACTTAGTATGAAGTCTCTAGGAAATTTAAAGAGCATTGGGCAGAGTGTATGCATTTATTTATAAATAACGGGTAGTAATTTTACTCTTTATTTATCTATACATATTTGTACCTTATGCATACATGTGTGAATATACACGAAAAATATTTCTTTGTTGTCAAGAATCTTTGACTTTCAAAAAGTGGTAAAAAAAATTATCAAAGATACTTTACTTTGACATAAAGTGAAAACACTTTATTTTGACATAAAGTGAAAACACTTTAAAAAATTGTCAAAGATACTTTACTTTGACATAAAATGAAAACACTTTAAATTATCAAAGACCATAGTGCATAAACAACTTTGTACATCTCCTATTTACTAGAAACGGCTCATATTTATTCCATTTCTCATGTAAGTCATGGAATATGTTGGATAGTAAAAGTGTCTTTGGAGCCTATAATAGGAGTTTTAGTGTAGATGTGATATCGTTTTTAGGAGCATAATAGGAGGTATAGAAGTGACTTTCTCGAAATTGTTCTCTCCAAATATAAAAAGAACATAGAAAATAGATCGACGGAGCCGAACTACCAAGAGTTTATGTTCTTAGTAGCACAGCCCCACGGTGGGCGCCAACTTGTTGCTACAACAAATATGTGTCCGGAGAGGGTCTGAACGTTCCAAGGTCGTCAAGCTTCTGACCTCGTCTGCTGCTTAAAGGGTTAGACCAGCAGCATGGAAGAACTCGTCAAAAGGGGTAAAAGGGTTAAAGGGTTTCGGTTTACCAAACGCAAGTCGTGGTGTCCCTCTACGTTGTAAACGTAGATGGGAGGTTCAAGAGTTTTGATATTTTAGTTGTTATGATTCTGATTTGGGATCAACCCAAAGTCAGAATGTTGTTATTATTGGTTAACTTAAGAAGAGATAAAGAATAAGAGTATGATGTTGAAAAAAAAGAACTCTTGATCCCAAGTTACAACTAGGGACCAACCACGTAAGCCTGATGAAGGCTGAGACTTGCGAGTAACAGAGCGTGATTCCGCATGTAGTGGCTGTTGGAGCCGGCTTGGATGTGGAATCAGCATGGTTGTAGATTGTTAAGAATGCATATCAGCAGCTCGAAGGCTTCAAGGCTTCAGCCTGCTGCTGCTGAAAGTCTTATTAGAGAGAATAACTCTAGAGAAAATTTTAGAGAGAGAGAGAGAGTGAGTGAGAGAGGTCTTGTACTCAGACCAATCTGAGTTGTTTGTGTGGTTTGCCTCTCTATTTATAGAGGGGGGATGAGTTAAACCCTAATGGGCTTCCTTGTTGGGCTTGGGCTTGACTCAATATTATATTTAATGATTTTGGCTTCTTGGGCTATTGGGCTTGGCCCAATTGAGTTCCCTACATCATCAAAGTGCATTGAGTACTTGATGTACTTTGGGGAAAACAGGTGTCTAAGGGACATATGAAACAGTATCGGTGGCCACCACATAAATATAGGAGAATCTAGAGAGAGTGGGTGGTCAAGGTAGACAATTGAAGATGAGGTGAGATGAGATGAACAGTTGTAGCGACTTTTGGGTTCTTATAGCCTTGTGCTTGGCATCTTGGTTTAATTAATAAACCTATCTTTTGAGTACAATAATAATAAGTTGAAGAAACGGTTTGCAACGATGGAAGAATAATAAGAACGGCGGCCAGAAGCTTTATTACGTGAATTCGAAGGCTGGTGGTGGAGGAGTGGTGGAGATGGTGGTGGTGGTGGTGATGGTGGTGGTGATGGTGGTGGTGGGTGGGTGGGTTGGAAAAGAAGATGGAAGGGTACAAGAGTCATTTCACCCAAAAAAATTAAGGGTATATTAGTCAATTTACTCAAAAACTAACGGAACAACTAACGACGTTAGTCTCAAGGACGTAAAGTGTTAGAAAATGAAACCACAGGTACTCAGGGTGTTAAGTCTAGGCTGAACCTGTTAATTTAGGCAAACTACAAGGACGAAAACTGCAATTTTCTCTTTATTTTTTGAACGAATTTTTGTTTATTTAATAAAACTCACGAAACACATCGTAGCGCTGAACAAATTCATCACTACAACCTTATTGTCAACTCAATAATAAAATATATATAAACATTTTCAAAGTTATCCGGCACGTCACATAACATATTATAACTTTATGTGCTATCCAGGTTATGATTACTCATATATTAAACGATAGAAAATTGGTTATTTTGCCATATTTATAGTTTTCCAACAAGCACACGTACAAGAATGTCATCACACCTTTTTATTATCGTCTAATAATAGGCTATCCGGTTATTAGTTAAGTTTCTATTTGTAAAGACACTAAGGTGGTGTTTGTTTTTCTCCCGGAAGCACTTCTAACCTCTTTTGTCTGCGTCGCGCAGACGCGGGCAGACGTTTGGGACGGGCAGACTGTTTGTTTTTCGGAAGACATTTCATTCCAAAAGCTCTTCCTGACCTCTTCTTGGTGCAGACTTGGACCAAAGTCTTCTAAGGTCTTCAAAGGTCTTCTCCTCTTCTCTTCTCCTCACCCACCACCACCACCATCACCACCGTCACCCACCCCACCACCACCCTAGCATCGTCCACCACCACCGTCCATCACCACCACGGTCCACCACCACCCACCCACCACCACCACCACCCACTACCACCACCACCACCACCCACCACCGTCCACCACCACTACCACCACCACCCACCACCACCACCACGGTCCAACACCACCTACCACCGTCCACCGTCCACCCACCACCACTACCACCACCCACCACCGTCCACCACTCCACCACCCACCACCCACCACCACCATCACCCACCACCACCACGGTCCACCACCACCACCACCACGATCCACCACCACCACCACCACCACGGTCCACCACCACCCACCACCGTCCACCACCACCACCACCACCCACCACCACCACCACGGTCCAACACCACCACCACCTACCACCGTCCACCCACCACCACTACCACCACCCACCACCACCATCACCCACCACCACCACCACCACCACGGTCCACCACCACCCACCACCCACCACCACCACGGTCCACCACCACCACCCACCACCACCATCACCCACCACCACCACGGTCCACCACCACCACCACCCACCACCCACCACCCACCACCACCACGGTCCACCACCACCACCCACCACCACCACCGTCCACCTCCACTACCACCACCACCCACCACCGTCCACCGTCCACCACCACTACCACCACCACCCACCACCACCACCGTCCACCCACCACCACCACCCACCACCGTCCACCACCACCCACCAACATGGTCCACACCACCACGGTCCACCCACCACCACCACCATCTACCACCAGACTGCTGTAAAAACTCAGTTTGTTTAAATTTAAGTTTATTTCAGTAGCCTGCAGACGTTAACAAACAAACAGTCTTCTTCTTGCAGACTGCAGACCTTTGGTCCACCTCTTCTCCTGCAGATGTCTGCAGATGTGGTCCGCAGACTGCAGACCTTTTATTGCAGAAAAAACAAACAGCACCTAAAACTTTGAATTGATGAATTAAATACGTGAACCCAAACATGACGCATATTGTGTTGAAGACATCAACCAAAATCCAGATACATTTAAAATTGTGTCATGTTCATTTAAAAAAAAAACTACATTTTCTGATTTTCTCTATCTTGTTATGGACCATTATCTAGTAACAATTTGTTTAAAGGGGTTTTTTCGGGTTCATTTGGTTTTTAACGTGTTGTGTTTGGGTTGAGAGTTGACTCACTATGGTTTAACAATCAGTCAATCACATATACGAGCTTTTGTAAAACCCTTTTTTTGTTAATCATATATGTATTGCAACAGGAACAATAAATTTTATCCATATAAAACCAAATACTACATTTTCTGATTTTCTCTATCTTGTTATGGACAATTATCTATAATTTGTTTAATTGTAAGTTGATGTTTAGAGTGTCCGGACTCCGGAGTGGGGGTGGAAATGGGCGTGAAAACTCCATCCCCCCTACACCATCCCTAAGTGAGGGGAACATGGCGTGAGCCCTTAGGGCGGGGGAATTTTTCTTGGCGTGGGGGCAAGAGGTGGAACACGTGGTTGATGCTGATTAGTTTGTGGTTTTTTTTTTTTTTTTTTTTTTTACATACAATAATATCATTCCCTTCACCCCCTCCCCCTCCCTCTTCCCCCCTTTCACTCCTTACAATTTTCACCCTTCATGCGTAGGCTCTACAAGTGTCACATAACGCTTCATCCTCCTCTTTTCCCCTCCACTTCTTATAGTCTTAGTAAATTTTACTAAAAAAAACCCACCGACTAATTTCTTTAATTACTTGGTAGACAATACTTTTTTTTTTTCAACATAAATAAACATTGTATGTTGATCCTTGAACTTCATCATTGATCTTTTCTTTTGACTTTTCAAATGTATGAACACTAAATCATTAAAAATAGGTTTTTAAAATTAATATAACAAAAGGTATACTATATTAAACATAATTATTTAAAATTATTTAAAAATTGATTACTTTACGGGAGATATGGATGGCTTGAAACAAGATATTCAACAAGAAGGATTCGAAGGTGCAAGAGGTGATTTATAATGTTAAGTCATTGTCGTTTTTTTGGGCCAAACATAGAGGTACTTACAAAGATATTGTTTGGAGATTGGGTTATTTCACCTTTGTATATGTTATAAATTGTTTGTTGGTTTTTGGCGGTCCTTGGTTCGAGGACTTGCCGGTTGTTTTTTTTTTTTTTAATGAAAGTCAATATTCAAAAAAAATTAAAATTATCCACTCCTAAAGCTCTCCTAAACCACCGCACGTTTGGATTGGTTTTATTAATCGGAATTCCCAAACGAAATTAATTGAACCACCAGCCGTCCACTTGTAATGTGTTGGTTTTAATTTAATGGAATCCGTTTCATTTAAATAAAAAAAAAAATTGAACAACCAGTTAGCCATTTCTTCGACTATTTCCGTTCCATTTTTTGTTATAGTTTGGTTTAATTGTTTTTAGCTTACTCCTATTAATGGCACAGTGTTGATAAACCTCAAAAACAAAACAAGCCGCATCATAAGAAAATACACATTAAGCCAATAACATTAACGTTACCATTGAACAATATGTGCTCTTGCCGCATCCCTGATGTTCCAATAATGTGAGATGGTGGTATGGGCACATACACACAGCTGCCCGCCAATGACAATAACAATAACAATCTTAGGATTAATCGATATGCCTACTACCAATAATCACAATATATAAGCGTTACAACCACGAATAAAATGAAGTCGCTGTGGCTGATCACACTACCACAAATGACGCCGCGTCATTGGTGCAACACTGATGACCTACGGTCCTCCATAGAAAGATATGTTTGGGTATTGAGGTCAAATGAAAGATACAATCAAATTAACAACAATCAGTATCAATATGTTAAGTCACATTAAGCGTCTAATCAACACGTCAACAATATTTAATAAAATAAATATGTCGACAATGAGTTCAAGGAAATTAAGCATGTCGCATGCAAATCAACATCATTAAGTTCGATTTACAATTCATATAGCAACAATATCATACAATTTAACACCCATGAAATCAATCAAATAGTTAGTAAAGTAAAGTAGAGAAGGCGAATGGAATCCAAAGCAAAGAGAAAACGTGAAATTTCTTGTTACAAGAGTAGAAGTATCAAAATCCGTACATTAGATGTTAAGCAAATAACAAGATCTAAACTGGACTTTAGTTATGTGATTTGGTTCATAGGTTAACTAATTTACGGGGAGTAACACTCGAGCCTATAGTACTGTCATTAAGTTATTAGAAAGTCATTAAGTTTCGGGCCCTTCTAGCATCTTGTTAGAAGGTTTGCCTAGATTGTTTTTTTTTTTAAATGAAAGCTGGTTTGTTAAAAGAAAAAAAAAGTCATTAAGTTATTAAAAAATATATATTAAACAACCTATCGCACGATTTACACATTTATATCAAAGTTTGATTTGATTTTTCCTTATTAGGGTTGGGTTATTCTACAAAGACTACAAAAAATAAGAAGAGTGAGAAGCCACTAGAAAATGACATGTGTCCAAAGGATTAACAAGTGGGAGGGGTAATTTTGTCAAAAACATATGCACATGCAAGTCACATGTCATTTCCACCTTCATTTTTAAATGCCCGTAACTTTTTTATACGTCATCCGTTTTTATATAAAAATTATACCATAAAATTGAGCGTCTTTTTATCTTTAATATGAGTACCAATTGCTATACTTTAGAAAAAAAAATTCAAAACCCACTTGCGTAAGACACAATGGAATGTAAAACACAATGGAATGTAAAACACAATGAACACCAATTAAATATAGGGTATAAAACACATTCAAGAGTCTAGTAAAACACAATGAACGACATACTAAAGACACAATGAATAGAAGACTAAAATACAATGAATACTTTTGAAAAAAAAAAGTTGAAAACCCAGTTGCGTAAGACACAATGGATGATATACGAAAGACACAATGAACAGAAGACTAAAATACAATGAATACTTTTGAAAAAAAAAAAGTTAAAAACCCAATTGTGTAAAACACAATGGACGACATATAAAAGACACAATGAACAGAAGAACACTAAAACACAATGAATAATAGACTTAAACACAATGAACATAATAAAACACAATGTACACCTAAATACAAAACTCATTTGCGTAAAACATAATTAAAAGCATACTAAAAACACAATGGACAAAGTTAAATCATGTGTAGACTAAAAAAACATAAATAACATATTTATAAAGCACACATGCATACTATAACACAATGAACGAGCAGAAAGACACAACGGAGAAGAAAACCCATTTAGCATGAATTTTTTTTTTTTCAATTTTAATGTAGCAATGTGGTACTCATATTAAAGATAAAAAAACGCTCGTTAATATGGTGAAATTTTTTTGAAAAAAAAAATGTCGTATGAAAAAGTTATAGAAGTTTTAAAATGATGGGGGAATTGACATGTGCATTGCATGTGGAGAGAGAAAGTCAACAAATGTGGTTTTCCTTTTATGCCCTTCCTCTAATTTATTATTTATTTTTTTCAAACAAACTAATCTCAAGCATTCAAATATACTAGTAGAATGCCCGCGCGATGCAGCGGGAAACACAAACATTTCTAAGGGTGTGTATGGTTCCGTTAAGTTCGATTATTAGCCTCAACCAAAACTAAAATCAAAAGTCATCAATTAGTCAATCTTATTAAACAATTGGTTCATTGGTTCGGTTAGTATTGTTAGATTATCGGTTTTTAGTCCGATTTAGTTAATTTTGGTGAATAACAAAAACAAATTTTGGCTAAAAAATTTTTCCTACAAATACATGAAATTGAGGTAAAAAATAGGTCTATAAACGAACCGAATGTTCATGAGTTGTTTGTGAACTTGTTCGGCGGTAAGTTCGTTTATGTCGTTTATTTAATAAACGAACAAACACGAATAAAAAAAATTTGTTCGTTTAGTTAAGTGAATGACATGAACAGACGTTGAGTTTGTTCATTTATGTTCGTTTATTTACGTCCGTTTATGTTTATTAATTACATAAGTAGTTATATTTACATAAATATAAATATAAATTGGGATTTAGTTACTTGTATAAATATGTAACCAATTAGTAATTGGGTTTTTTCAGTAATACAAAATCGTTCACATTTATTATGTTCGTGAACGTCTGTTTATGTTCGTTCGTGAACTGTTCATTTAGGTTTTAAACGAACAAGAACATGACAAATTTCTTAATAAACGAACATAAACACAAAAATGTGTTTTATTATGTGTTTGTGTTTGGTTAAAATTAAATAAACAAACACGAACACCGTGTTCGTTCGGTTCGTTTACAGGCCTAGGTATAAAAGCTAAAAATTTCAAAACCCCCTCTATTTATACCACCAACACAATTCATAAACCTATCTACTTAGCTTCAAACCATATTAGAGCATAATTTGCTATATACTTTTAACTAAAAATTTAATTTTTTACGTGATAAATAATATTTAGGGGTGAACAAAAATTGAACCTCAACCGAAATCGAACAAAAACATACAAAACCGAACTGAAAATTAACCAAAATTGAGTTAACCTAATATCGGTTTTTTGTACCCTAAGTTAACCAAAATTAACAAACCAAAACTGAACAATTCATACATTTATATCTTTTATACATCCATTACATGTATTTATACCTTCATTTCATGTGTTTCTAAGCAAAATTAAAGTTTGGTTTTGGTTCTTAACCAAAATTAACTAAACCAAACTAAAAACGACAATCTAACCAAATAGACTGAACCAATTAACCGGTTGGTTAACATGATCGATAAACCGATAATGTCGATTTTTGTTCAGGTTGAGGCTTATAACCAAACTGAACCTAACCCAACCATGAACCATTAGAAGTGTCTATGTTCACTACCCCATCGTGCGGGCACGTTCTTATGAATATATTAATGAGTTTGTTTTAGTTTAACTAATTTGGGTTAACTAAGGGTACAAAAAGAAAACGATGACCAATTTTAAGTTATATCGGATGTTTTCAGTTTTGAATAGATTTTGGTTCAGTTTTGTCTGTTTTTTGGTCTAGCTTCGGTGAACGGTTTAGTTATTGTTCACTTCTAAACATCGTTAATCACGTAGCACATAAAAGATTTTTTAAAATAAAAAAATAGCAATACTATACTCAAATTAAAGATAATAAAATTCTCATTATTATGATGTATTTTTTTTTTTTATAAAAGTATAAATGTATGCAAAAAATATGATTATTTAAAAATCATGGGGGGTGGTTTGCTTAAAATAAGGAAAAGAGGTTTAACTATAATTTAAATAATCAAAAGTTAAGTAAAGTTTAAGGGATTAAAGTGTAACTAAAATAAGGTCTTAAAATGTAAATAATGTTTGAATGACTATTTTACCCTCATTTTAGGGTTATTAATGAAAAATAAGTTCTTAACTTTTGGGTATCTTAAACTACCTCTCCCTCATGCATTATAATATAGTATAGATGATCAATGGATCACAATCCTTCTCACCCTTCCTAGAAAAAGTGTCTTGATCCTGATCATGTGGCCTAGTGGTAAAAGGGCCGGTTCTCTCTTTGGGGGAGCCGGGTTCAATTCCCACGGGAGGCATGTGATGGATACCCCCACTCTTGTGGTGGGGTAGGTGGTTGGGAAGTGATGGAGAGACCCTTGACCCTTGTGGTCATGGGTTCGACTCCTGATCCCTCCAGGTTTTACCGGTTCACTACCGTCGTGCCTTCGGACGGGTTTGTGGGTCGGGTTTTCCCTGGAACAGGAGACGGGTGGACCGAAGGGCTCTGTCCGTACGGACTAGAGGCCGTCTGGGGCCCCTTTCGGCCATTGAGGGCCGCGTACAGAGTACCCGGCAATACTTTAGTTGATCGTTCAAAAAAGAAAAGAAAAAGTGTTTTGTGTATTTGATCCTAACCCTTCCTTATTAAGCCCAAATAAGTAATTGTTAAATTACTGGCGTGCGTGTATAAGTATTTAACTTCATCGTTTAAATAAATCCATTGGAAACCACAATCTGCAACATTAGTAAATAAAATTGTTTGATTAGTTTGGTATTATCGTTGTACTATCGCTTTCTATCTTAAAAAGAGTGTTTTTTTTTCCTTTAGAATAATATTAGGCTTCTGTTAAAAACAAAGTAAATAAAATCGTCTTTACATTGAATTGATTTACATTCAATTGATAATCTGATCGACAACAAATGTAGTTGGGCTTGTTTGTTTTGATAGGTGTAACTTCACATCAAGGGTATTAACGGTGATGTGACATTTTAACTTCATTGTCAACCACTCACTTCTCATGTTAAGGGACATTAAATTGGCACTAGTTAACATGTTAACATGACTTAAAAGAGAGAAAATTAAGGGAATGAGGTAGTTAAGGGGATGAGAAAGATCTTGATCCTATCAACATGGGAACCGCCGCCCCAACAGCCTACTCCACAATCTCCTAACAACTCACCCTCACAACCCGTTTCACATACTGGCCCAATCCCTACCACTCCTGGCCCACAACCAAACAACCACCTCCCTTACTTCGGCCCATCAATCGGCCCACTCACCTCTGTCCACCTCGCCGGCCTCTGACCCGGCTGCTATAGCGTCTCTGACGCCCATCCACCATGTGCCACATCCCCCACCCCCACCCCCTCATCCCACTACTCGCACTGTGAGCTAGTGTGAAAAGAGACAAAATAAAGGATGTGATATCTAGGTGGAGTTAAAGATGGTTAGAGTATACACATGACATTATTCTTTAATTAGAATAAATATATATAAACCCGATGGAAAGAAAAAAAATAATAAAATCATTAAATTTCATTAAATCTTTGGAATTATATGTCTATTAAATTCTTCAAAATCAAAATAATTAATTCGTTTGAAGACTATATAATTTTTATAAATGCTATATTTATTACTTTGAATTTCTTCCCGTCTCCAAACAAATATATTAATTAAATAAGTTTTTTTCTATTATATTTATTACACTTTTTTCTTTTGAAAATTCGACTCATTACGTGTGTATACTATTTGTTGCATGAAGTTTGAGAGGAACTTGGTACGTAGCTTTTGAAGCCATCAGTGCTCCCGGTTTTAGGTAGAGGTTGACAAACCCGATTTAAACCTTGAACCGGCTCAAGTTCGGTGTTGTATGTTTTTTCAAAGGTAAAATGTTTGCAGTCTGCGAGTTACATCGGCAGACACCTGTAAAAGAAGAGGTGGACCAAAGGTTCTAGTCTGCAAGAAGAAGACTATTTGTTTGTTAACGTCTACAGCGTAACCCAAAACCATATCCCACCATAACCAAGACCCCCCACCATGAACCCAACACCCTTTGTTGTCACCCACAACCACAACCCACCATAACCATAACCGCCACAATTCAAAGTTCAAATATTTATAACCAGTGGCGAAGCTTGACCGAAACTTCGGGGGGGGGGGGGGGGGTCAAAAACCAGTTTCGGTGGGTCGAAACCATATATACCAAAAAATTTCTATGCGGATACTATATAATCGGAACTTCTGAGCGAAAATCCGGGGGGTCGGCTGCCCCTCCCCGCCTCTTAAGAGCTACGCCCATGTTTATAACAAAACAACATTGACAACATTCATATTTCATAAAATTCAATACTAAACAAAATCACATATTCGATCTCACAAGTATTAGCATAAAAGAAACCTAACTGTAAGTACATAATCACACACAGAACAACATTGAATCAAAACAGCTTATTCTAATATTCAACTATCAACAACAGAGGCAGAGGGGAAAGGGGGAGTAGGCGGATGTTGATCGAAGGATGGGAAGGGATGACCGGGGATGGTGAAGGTGTGATGGAGAGGTTTTGGTCGTCAATGGGAGTTGGTCGGAGAAGATGAACGGTGTGTGACAGAGGGGGAGGGGGATGGGAGAAAGGAGGCGGAAGGTGGAGGGAGAAGGCAGCGGCGAAAGGTGGAGGGAAGAGGCGGCCGGGGAAGGTAGAAGGTGGAGGGAGGAGGCGGCGGCGGCGGAAGGTGGAGGGGAGGAGGGAAGAAAAAGAAGAAGGACAGGGAGAATAAGGAATATTTGATGTTGTGGGTGAGTAGAAGAAGAAAAGATTTTAGAAGACATTTGTATAAGTCTGAAGAGGTGAGAAAGTCCTTTAGTGCAATGTCTTCCAAACAAACAAGTTGTAAACTCTAACGTATGCGCCGTGGTCTGCACGCTGTAGACAAAAGAGGCCAAGAGGCATTTCTGGGAAAAAAATAAACACTCCCTTACTCAATTTATATATAGTCAAAACTTTCAACTTGGTTTTCAAATTATTTTGGTTGTTTACCCATTTTGATTAGCTATTTATTGGTTTTACTCAGGTTTAACCTGTTTCAAATGAGATAATTATATTGTGGAAAGCTGACTCATGAGCTTAAATGAGCCTTATAGACATCTAAATATATAACAATAATTAGTATATATGAAATTCTGATAAAAATAACTAAATAGTTTATAGGATAAGGATATATTGGAGATCTTATATTAGAGTGAAAATCCTATGAAACGAACTTATTTTTTTACAAAAAAATTAGGGTATGTAATATTCATGATTTTAAACATTTTGAGCAAAAAAAAAAAAAAAAAAAAAAAACGCTGAGCAATTTAAAAAAAATAAGTAAGTTTTTCCTGTGATGTTACATGAAAAGCTTATTTATTTTTTATTTTTTTTTTGCTCAAAATGTTTAAAACCATATAAATTACATGCCCTAAATTTTTTATAAACAAATAAGTTTGTTACATATGGTTTTTTTTTAGAGTTTTCACTTTAACTTAATTTCCTCCATATACTTCCAAATAGTTTATATTATGTCATAAATAAAATATAATAAAAAATAAATCTAAAGTGAAGATACCCTGTTTGAATACATATAATAGAAAAGTGTTTCGCAATTTATGTGCTATGATATTTGTAATATGTAAAAGGGTCAAAATCAAGCCTCGCGTCGTTCAATAATTGTTCACACATCGTTCAGTAATCGTTCACACATCGTTTAAGAAAAAACATAACAATGACCAAGGACTTAACTCGTTCACGTAAGTCAACCAAGGGATATAATTCGTAGTACTACTCATTGTTAGGTGTGGCCCAAAGGTTAATGACTTTCACAAATCGTTCATGCAATTCACACAAAACATATCAATGAGCACATTGCTTTATAAATAATATACGTAAGTTTAATAATAATTGTACACGAGTCACCCCAAAAAAGTAAAACAATAAAAAGGGGAAAGATATACTCACAGTTTGCGAAAACAATCAATATTAGTTGTGTGTTTTTAAATCTAAATGTGTAGAAATTAATTAATATTCAATCAAACAAGCCAAATCCAAACTAAAAAAAAATATTCTTAATCAAGCTTAAGCTTAAAATCTACTCACAATCTAACCTCAAACTTAAAAAATATAACTTGAAACAATTCCAAGTTCATACTCAAGCCTCTCATGAATTAATTAGCTTAGACTCACTTGTTTACAGCCTTCACTTTGGTGCTGTTTGTTTTTTCTGCAATAAAAAGGTCTGCAGTCTGCGGACCACATCTGCAGACATCTGCAGGAGAAGAGGTGGACCAAAGGTCTACAGTCTGCAAGAAATAAACTGATTTTTTACAGCAGTCTGGTGGTAGACAGTGGTGGTGGTGGGTGGTGGATCGTGGTGGTGGGTGGTGGTGGACCGTGGTAGTGGTAGTGGTGGACGGGGTGGTGGTCGGTGGTGGTGGACCGTGGTGGTGGTCGGTGCTGGTGGTGGTGGACGGTGGTGGTGGTGGACCGTGGTGGTGGTGGATGGTGGTGGGTGGTGGTGGATCCTGGTGGTGGACGGTGGTGGTGGATGGTGGTGGTGGTGGACGGTGGTGGTGGACTGTGGTAGTGGTGGATAGTGGTGGTGGTGGACGGTGGTGGTAGATCGTGGTGGTGGTAGACCGTGGTGGTGGACGGTGGTGGTGATGGTGGGTGGTGGTGGATGAGGAGAAGAGAAGATTAGACCTTTGAAGATCTTAGAAGACCTTAGAAGACATTGAAACAAGTCTGCACCAAGAAGAGGTCGTAAGATCTTTTTGAGTGAAAGGTCTGCCAAAAAACAAACAATCTGATGACCTCAAACGTCTGCGCGCGTCTGCGCGACGCAGACAAAAGAGGTCAGAAGTGCTTCGGAGCAAAAAAAACAAACACCCCCTTTGTCTCGAGTGTATCCATGAGTGTCAGACCTGTGAAAGTGGAAGGACTAAACCAAAAATAATAATAAAAGTATTTGTATAATCCAAACAATTTAAAAAAAAAATACAATTAGGTGTATTAATAGACGCGCGTTGCGCGTTTTTCATATTAGATTTTAAAAGGCGGCATTTAAATATTATCAAATAACAACAAATTCAGCGTTGAAACTTACAATCATCAATTAATGTGAAGTAGTACCTCTGTTAGTTACTGTTAAAAAACATGGTTAGAAGTTAACGGGGAACAATATCTCAATTACCTAAGGATGGTTACAAATTAACGGAGTTAAAGTTAACGGGAACATACCCGGTTAGAAGGTAACTGGAACAGTAACTCAGTTAGCTAACGACGAGTAGAAGTTAACGGAGTTAAAGCTAACGGAGAACTGAAACTCAGTTACCTAACGATGGTTTGAAGTTAACGAAGTTAAAGCTAACGGCGTTAGGTCGTTAACAGCAACTCAATTACCTAACAACAGCTGGAGCCTGGAAGTTAACGGAGGTAAAGTTGGCAGGAAACTATAACTAAGTTACCTAACGACGGTTAAAAGTTAACGAAGATACACTAACCCCATTAGCGTTAATGCCGTTAGCGCTAACGGTGTCTGTTAGGCGGCTTATTTTAGCACCAACACGGATCAAACCAAGGTTTTTAAATATATATATATAATATATATATATAGGGTTGGGTTAAAATGAGAACTCCATTGAGTTGTGAGAACTAGAGAACCCTTATGGACCATTGATCTTGATGATCCAATGGTTAAGATTAAAAGTTATGTATTTTGTCTTTACTTGATTAATGAGTATTTTTTTAATATGTTAAAGTACAATTAAGGGTATTTAGGTAAAACCTCATGAGAGAGAAGAATTAATATAATATTATGTTATTTTTTATTTCATTATTAAACACAATCTTATTTATTAAACTTTATTTTATTATTTTAATTAAATAATTTACTGTTTTTTTTAAATATTTTAAAAACAAGAAAAACGTCAAGTCCTCTATCCCCCATTTTTACACTGGTGTAATTTTTTATACCAGTGTAAATCTGCCATACACAAACATTTACTAACAATTACACCCGTGTAAAACCAAACAAAACATATAATGAGGAGGTTGATTTACACCAATGTAAATCAGCCATACACAACTTTTACAAAAAAATAAATAAATAAAAACACTAGTGTAAAAAACCAAAACTAGATAGTATGCTTTACATTTATATTTACACTGGTGTAACTGATGTTTTACACCAGTGTTTTTCTTACATCAACAATGACTATATATTATACATTCATATTTACGCTGGTGTAAACTGATGTTTACACCAGTGTTTTCTTACAAAAACATACTACACCATTCATTGTCGTCTTCACAGCAACGGCTCTTCGTCGCGGCATCATCTCCTGACAAAAAAAACCCCAATGTAACTCTACAATACATAAACTACTCCAACAAATGCAAACTAAAACATTTATAAAAAATGTACATTACATCAATGTAATAACCAAACATTTATAAAAAAAACATACTACACATTATTTAAAAAAAAAAAACCTGCTGCATCTTCGAATAAGCATCATCATCCATCAAAAACACCCCTCGAACCACCCTTACCTCTGTTCACCTCCGACCACCGCCCAATAACCATGATCGGACCCCTATCATCTCCTTCACATCAACTCCCTGCCAAAACCCCTGCTACACAAAAACCCTACTACACAAAAACACTAGTGTAAACCCCAAAAAACAACACCTATAATCTATACATTCGATATTACACCGGGGTTAATTATTTACATTAGTGTAAAAAACCCCAAAAACAACATATACACATCAAAACCTTTACAAATTTCAGAGTGATACACAAAATAATAATAATAATAATAATAATAATAATAATAATAATAATAACAATAACAGAAATAATAATAATAATAATAATAACAGAAAAATAATAATAATAATAATAACAGAAAATAATAATAATATTAATAAATAATAACATAAATAATAATAATAAAAATAATAACAAAAATAATAATACTAATAATAATAATAACAGAGGGTTAATAACAGAATAATAATAATAATAATAATAATAATAATAATAATAATAATAATAATAATAATAAATGGGATACCTGATCGGAAAACACCACCGGAAAACCCCTACCACCGTCCTCCGCCTCCCCTCCGCCATCTCCTCCACCCCCCTCCACCCCCTCCGTTTCCCCTTCACCCCATCTCCGTTTCCCCTTCACCCCCATCCCCGCCCAAAATAACCATACACGATCTTTCATATCTGTTTCAGATCTATTTATACTGGGTCACCATCTCCGTTTCCCCTCCCCTCCGCCATCTCCTCCACCGTCTCCTCCACCCCCCTCGGCCCCCTACCGTCTCCTCCACCCATTCGAACCACCCCTGAAACCCACCCAAACAAACCATCCTAAAACCACCGCCATCGACCACCACCATCACCTCTGAACCCACCAGATCTGTGTGATTTTATAGAGAGAGAGACAGTTAGAGATAGAGAGAGAGAGAGAGGTAGAGAGAGAGAGAGAGCCGGATCTGTGTGTTTTTTAGAGAGAGAGAAAGAGAGAGGGGATGAGAGAGAGAGAGTAGAAGAGAGAGAGTTTGAATCTGATTTTTGAGAGAGAGAGAGGGGGGTTAATCTATTAATATTATTATTATTATTATTATTATTATTATTATTATTATTATTATTATTATTAGGGAGTAATCATTACATGTGCAAAATTACCAAAAACCCCATATCTGATTGTGTGTAAAAGTCTTTATTGCCCCCAATTAAAAAAAACAAAAAATTATAAAGGTGGTGAAGTGTCACTTGGTGAATGGTTCAAAGGGGTTCTCTAGTTCTCACAACTCAGTGGAGTTCTCATTTGAACCTAATCCTATATATATATATATATATATAGGGGATAGTTCTGTAGTAAACCCTAAAAATTTGAGAAAACTCTAGTAAACCCTTAAAAAATCCTACTTCGCGAGCTTTTTTTAAAAAAAAAAATTAGGGCATGTAATATACATGTTTTTAAGTGTTTTGAGCCAAAAAAATCAAAAAAGTGCCGAAGGGTTTTTTTTTTTTTTAAAAAAATAAGTTTTGCATCATAACATATGTTACCAGTGCAAAAATAAGCTAACATATGTTATGGTGCATAACTTATTTTATTTTTTAAAAAAAACCGCTCGGCGCTTTTTGATTTTTTTGGCTTAAAACACTTAAAAACATGTATATTACATGCCCTAATTTTTTCAAAAAAAAAAAAAGCTCGGGAAGTAGGTTTTTTTAAGGGTTTACTAGAGTTTTCTCAAATTTTTAGGGTTTACTATGGATACTTAGCCTATATATATATATATATATATATATATATATATATATATATATATATATATATATATATGTAGGGTTATAGGATTCATACACCCTGTGACGTCATATTTTGAGGGTGTGACATCACATTTTAAGGTATGTGGCAGCCTACTATTAGTAAGTGATGTGAGCCAGGGTGTATGAATCCTAATTACCATATATGTATAGTATATCATGCCTAACTTCAACTAGACGCCATAACCGAATAAGAAACAGCCAGCCACCAGCTTTCTTTCACAATTATCCTCTCCTCTGTACGTCCCTTATTTCATCACCCTTAGCCACGTGTCACCCAACCTTCCATTGACAATCAGATAACCCTCATCTCGATTCGCGTGCACACACACATATCTATATATATACATACATATACACATATATCTAATATTCTCAATCTGATCCCTTAATTTGCGTGATTTTGTCCACCGATCAAATCCAATCCCTTCTTATTCTAACCCTGTCCTTTGAACCGAAACAGTTAGCTTCAATTAATCAATTGTATTGTTAAAGAGAACTATGGATCACGAAGCCGATGCTTTCCGAACCGATTTGATGACGATTACTCGGTTCGTGTTGAACGAGCAATCGAAGTACCCTGAGTCACGTGGCGATTTCAGTATTTTGCTTAGTCACATTGTTCTTGGTTGCAAGTTCGTTTGTGCTGCTGTTAATAAGGTTCTTTTGATTCTTTACCTTGTTTTTATGTGTCTTTGTTTACTAGCGATTTGACTTCGTTTTGATCGTGGTGTTTTTCGAGCCTAAAAGTAAGCTCGCTTAGTAAACGAGCACGCTCGCAAAATAAAAGATAGAAATCGGATCGGTGTAAACCAGCCAAGCCGCTTGTATGTTACGACTCATTGATGGTTTGAATTGAGTCCGACCTTAAATGAGTTCGAGCCTAAAAGTAAGTTATGAGCAGGCTCGCAAAATATATATATTATTTAATATTATACATATATATATATATATAATTATTATTATATTATATATAAAACGTTTATTATAGTAAAAACATATATTATATATTATGTTGTGTATAAATGTTACAACAAAAAAATATATATAAATTGTAACTATAAATGTGTATAAATTAATTAATAAATAATAAACGACTCAAACTACTGAGCTCGAGCTTTAAAAATAGAGTTTAAACTCCACTCAACTCCGCCCGAGCTATGGTGGATTGACATTTGAGATCCATTGCTTATGGACCACGTAACCAAAGCCGGCTTTAGTGGCATTAAACTCAAGTCTTGGCTTTGGGCCTCACTCTTCAAGAGCCCCCAATTTTTAATTTTTTCATGTATATTGATTTGGGCTTTGTATTTGTGAATATGGCCATATTTATGTTCTTTTTTTCTATACAAATTAAATATATCATGCCATCATTTTTAAAGAAACATTTTTTAATATATTTTGTTTCCATCCTTTTGGATTTATATATCAATATATTTTTTTTTCTTTCTTGTTAATATTAATTTTTGTAGCTAGGAAAGATTATTAGTGCAATAATATAATATATAATTTGAAGATATGATTTAAAATTTTCGTCATATTTCTATCACAGTTTCTTTAATCGTATAAAACAATGTTTGTGATCATCGTATTCCCATGTGTTAGGAGCGTAAACGATATCATTTTTTTTTGAAAAGGGCCTTGATGTTAAAATCCACTTTAGGCCCCCGGTTGAGCTGGCCCTACACGTAACTCACTCATAGCCCAAGTTATGCTTGTTTTACGTCAGGGTCTTTCTGCCAGGGGCGGACCTAGCATAGAGCTAGGTGCCGCGTCCGTTGCTGCTAACCTTCGCGCGCGTAGTGAAAAATTAGTGGAAAATTTGTTTTTTCTTACGAAATTTGGAAAACGTTGCTACTAAAATGAAAAAAATGAAAAACGTTACTACTGAAATTCATTTCTAGATCCGCCACTGCTTTCTGCCCCGATTTCCTAGTCCAGTTGGGCTATGTAGGAGTCGGCTAACTCTTATTAGAATTTAACCAATTAAGTTTCTAAGCGAACAAAACCAAACAAACTTGTTCAACTGGATTTGAACATACTGCAACACATGATTTGAAGAATGTTACTAAACAGTTCTTATAATTTATGGTTTGCTTGTGCAGGCAGGTTTGGCGAAACTCATTGGACTTGCTGGAGAGACCAATGTGCAGGCAAGTTAATAGTAGAACACTCCTTTAAGGTGGAAATTTTGACCCGTTTACTTATTAATGGGTCGATTTGGATCAATTCAAAAAATTACATAATATGAGAACGGGTCAAATGCGTCAAGCAGGACAAATTGCTGGAAAGTTACCAAAGCATATTTTTAACGGATACAATACAATCTCTTGAATCATTGTTATCCATAGATTTGGAATTTTGGATCATTATGTAATAAATCATAACCAACACATTAGTTAGTCATAAAAGTTGCAGCAAAAAGTATTTACAGGTTAATCAAATCGGCCCGGTTTGTTTCCACTTGTACTAAAAAAATGACCCATTGCATCCTGAGCCCGCTTTGACCAATTACCTAACCTGCTCATCTTGCGCCTCTACTCACCGTCTTTGTCTAGTCATCGACTCATCAATGCCTGTTTTTGCTTCAGGGAGAAGAACAGAAGAAATTGGATGTTTTGTCAAATGAAGTTTTTGTGAAGGCTTTGGTCAGCAGTGGCAGAACAGTGAGTGTTCATTAATATTCTTTTGACTTCATCTTTGTACTGCGTTCTTTGTTAACCGTTTTTAATCACTTTTTTTTTTTACAGTGCATACTTGTTTCTGAAGAGGACGAGGAAGCGATAATTGTAGAACCATCCAAGCGTGGAAAGTGAGACGTAGAAATTTTATTAGTTATTCTCTATAAGTTTTATTAATCAAGAAATTTTATGCAAACTATGCAGGTATTGTGTTGTTTTCGATCCGTTGGATGGATCTTCCAACATTGACTGTGGTGTTTCCATAGGAACTGTATGATAACTGATACCCATCTAAACTAATTTAATTATTATGTTTATATATTTTATAAATTTATCTACATAATACTGAAAACTCTTCTAGATAGCTTGAGTTTGCAGTGTGATAAACTGAACTCCTTTTATCTAGATTTTTGGGATTTACATGATAAAAGATGCTGGCGCTGCCCGTTTAGAAGATGTTCTTCAGCCTGGAAAGAATATGGTGGCTGCTGGATACTGCATGTACGGTAGCTCTTGCACGGTGAGAATAATCTCATTTCTAGAAGTGGAAAATGGACGGGGCGGGCCACCAGTGGTAAAATTTTGGGATGGGTCATCAAGACAAAATTTTTGTTAAAAATATAAAAATTTCAGAAGTAAGTAGTGTGTTGAATGTTTATAGAAGTTACGCTATATAATCCTGTGAATAAAAAGGATTTAGGAAGTTTTATGCATTAAAAATCCTTTGGGTGATAACCGACCCATTTACCCTATCTCTTTGTAGCCTAAGAAACTAAATTTACTGTTTGAGAATAAATTATCTTCTTCTTCTTCTTTTTTTTTTTTTTTTTTTTTTTTGCGTGGTTAGGAAATAACTCGTTTAACATATGTTATGTGAAGTTTTTGAAATTGAACTAATTTGATTGCTGACTGTTGTCTATTTTTGTTAATTTTTTTTACTGAGATATATTTCTTTTCAGCTTGTGTTAAGCACTGGGTCTGGTGTGAATGGATTTACTCTTGATCCGTCTTTAGGGGAGTTTATACTCACTCACCCTGACATTAAGGTAAGCCGTTTTTTAACCCTCGTGTCTGTGTATATTTAGTAAAACAAACTATTATTAGTAACTGTTTTGTTTTGTTTTACTATGCATTCTGAATAACATTAGGATTTATGTTTACTTTTGCACCTAACAACTTCCTGTACAGATCCCAAATAAAGGAAAGATTTATTCTGTTAACGAAGGAAATGCCAAGAACTGGGATGGTCCTACCGCAAAGTATGTTGATCATGTTATCCCCTTCGCATTGTTGCCTTTATGATTCGTTCTTTTTTCTCTACGATTTTTGTGTTTTCAGGTTTGTCGAAAAATGCAAGTTCCCCAAGGATGATTCACCTGCAAAATCTCTAAGATATATTGGAAGGTACTTGCTTATTACTTCTTATTATTCTTTCATAGTTAATAGGAAAATTGTCACTTAATTAACACATAGAATGACTTCATATCTACTTTGGTCAATGGACTTTTACAATTGGTACTAAAACCATGTACACTTTTAGAAATTGAGTATTTTGACCATCTTTGACTGGGAAACCTGTAAAATGCTAACTTAGTTGATTGATTTCAAGTTTCATTCGACGATTTTAGATCGTCGTATGGTTTAATTTTGTTACTAAATGTTAAAAGTTGGATTATTTGTGTAAGGTTTTTACTATCAAGTGATCAAATTAGAAACGAAACGACAGTGTAATAATACAGGGCCGTTTAATACATAACTGCTTTTAAGTTATAAATTGTGAGAACTGCATAAACATACGTACATATTTCTTCAACTTCAACTATGATATATATAAATGCGTGTTTCGTTTTCTCTCTCCCACTTTATCTAGCAAGTACTAAATTGTGAGAACCGCATAAACATGTATACATATTTCTTCTGTTTTGTTGTATTTAATGTTTCTTAAATCCTGTTTTCTTACTTTATTACAGTATGGTTGCTGATGTTCATCGCACCCTACTTTACGGGGCGTGTTTTTGTACCCTGCTGATAAGAAAAGCCCGAATGGAAAACTAAGGTATAGCTAATTCAACATTTAAGATATTTCCTTAATTACTTCATAATAGTTATATGTGTATAAATAACCGAATTATTTAGTAGTTAACTTAACCGAACCGATTTTTTTACAAATAATATGTTATTTGTTGAAAATGTTTTGTTATAACATTTTATCATTAGTTGTCACTTATTCTTCCTTATAAATAAAAATTCCAATATTTTATTCAACCCAAGGTATAATCGGACACTTGGGCTTATTAATTGATATTAGTAGAATAGGCTTTGCGATTCAAAAAGGGATAGCGGCGCAACTTGTTACCCGCTTACCCATTATCCAAATGTAACTTAGTTTTTAAAAGTTGAATAGTAAAGTATTTAATTTAAATGTACATAAAAACAGGGTTCTCTATGAAGTCTTCCCAATGTCATTCTTGATGGAACAAGCTGGAGGACAGTCGTTTACTGGGAAAGAACGGGTAATTTGTAAATTCGGGTTATATTTTATGGTAACAGGTCGACATGTTTAAAAAAAACTTGGCCCAAATGAGATTATAACAACATTTTGATTCACAGGCTCTTGACTTGGTCCCCAAGAAGATACATGAAAGATCTCCAATATTCTTGGGAAGCTATGATGATGTGGAAGAAATCAAGGCTCTGTATGCAGCTGAAGAAAAGGCATAAATAAGGTTGTTCTTGTGCAGTTGTAATTCCCTCGTTCTAAATCCAGGTTTTTTATAACTTAATTTTGTTATAATTTGTTGTATTTGATATATGTTTATTTATTTATCATGTAATATTGTGATTTTTATTCTTATCTACACTACATTATAAAGGAGAAAAAAATGTCTACAAATGTCATTTTACATGAATTTTAAGATGGTATAGGAAAAGTCTCATGCTTAAAACCTAAATGTCATGTAATTTTTTTCATTTCTAACCTTTATGCAAAACCTACGTGTACACATTTTTTATCATATGCCTCCAATTACCATTAATCTATATCTATAATAATCTATATTATATTATAAAGCATTTGAGAATTATATCAAACAAAATTAAGCAAGTACTACATTTTATTAAAAAATTGCAATTTTGTATAAAAAATTTTATATATAACAAAATTATACAAAAAAGTTTCTACACGTACAAATATATGCCTATACACTTTAAAAATATTGTAAGAATCAATAAAAGTCAAACTTTACGTAAAAAAATAATAGTTTTGTGATGCCTTTCCTTAAAAAAAGTGTGTGCATGAATTGGTTCACGAACCCGAACCGAACCGAAACCGGTCTTTCAACCCGGAAAAACCGGGGCCGAACCAAACCGAAACCGGTTCAGACACGAACCGGTTCGGTTCCTAGAAAAAAATAGATCCGTGCACGTCTATAGAGTTCTCAGGTTGGGATGTCTTATATGAAATATTTTCAATTAACCTAACTTCCAATTTCACTTTTCGATGCCATTGATAGAAATTTATGGTGCACTTGATTAGCAGTTGTATTGCATTGCTTTTATCATGCGGAAAAAGTTATAGGTATGTTAATTTACAGGTTAATTACTTGTGAGTCGTTCCAACCTTCTCTTAATGTGGACCTTATAAATGTCCCTATGCTTTCTTCTCCTTGGAAATCTCTCCAGATTTGACATTTTCAACATATTGAGTAGGACTATTAGTATATTAATATTCGCTAATGAGTCAAACCGCTACTTTCATTTTTTTTACCGGCATGTAGGTCAAATTGCATATGCTATCATGTCTCCTTTTAGCCTTTAAAAAAAAATACCCCACTACGAAGTAGAGGTGCTTACACACATACAAACATACACCTTACAGATTGATTCTTTTAATCATTTTAGGTTTGAATTACATTTCCGCTCTGCATTGCCGACTCCGCCATAACGTACGGATTCCCTGGTAGTACTAATAATATTTATAATAATTTCTTAAAAGTTGAATATGTTGACCGATTTGGGTTAATTCTAGACTCTAGCACTAGTCAAACAGTTAATGATAGATCGAAATGGTTATATACACATATATATATATTTTAAAATGGCGATCTCTTTATATATAAATATTAAAAGCCAGCCAACGGTTAGGAAGGATTACAAACACCAAAAGAAAGAAAACCGACTAACAAAGACCTCCAACATTAAACAACAACCAACTATCCCATGAAGTGTTCGACAGCCAAGAACGATGACAAACCCACATGTAGGAGTCTTCTATTATTAGTTCCACCGTCCTTTGAACCGGAATAAAGTTGCCTTCAAATATCTTAACGTTTCTCGCGTTTCAAATCCTCCAAACCGTTGCCATTAATAGTTAGGTAATTGTAGAAATTATAATTATAATAGTTTAGTTAGGAGTTTATACCTACGGTAATTGTAACTGAGATATGGTGACTATATAATCATGATCGAGTTAATGATCTAGACTAGTTTTAAGTTATTTTTTTAATTATTGAAAGCTTATTCCATAATGGTTGTTTGCTTGTTTGTGTGCTCGATTATGCGTTTGGGATTGATTTTTAAAAAACAGATTATGTGTTTTGTTGCAGTAAAGGTGGAACTGCTTTTAGATTATTCATCATCATCATCATCATCATCATCATCATCATCATCATCATCATCATACTCAGTTAATCCCACCTATAGCAAAGCTAAGGTAGGGTCTGAGGAGGGTAAGATGTAGACAGCCTTACCTCTACCCCTAAGAATAGAGAGGCTGCTTCCAGTGAGACCCCCGGCTCGATGTGGTTTGGTATCAAACCTTAGACATAAGGCACAGAACACTCAGCAATCGGGACAAACCCAATCGGTGCATATACCCCTTTGTCTTTTGGCTATCCACGCCACCACATGATGCATGATTAACCGTCTGTCGTTTTTAACGTTATTTTCACAAAATTAGTAAAATAATGTCAAAACTAGTGCAACTTTACTTTTGCCCCCAAGGGCCACACATATATACATTATATGCGCACACCGTAAGTGGGGCGTCATGCTTTTAGATTATTGTGTTTTGGTAATCTATTAAATGCAAATAATCTATATATCTATATATCTATTCTATTAATATATATAAAAGAATTGAACATTGCTGACGTGGCGTGCAATGATGCCTTCAACCTCTCCATGAAACTGCCACGTGGCATCATAATTGAAAGATTTTAGTGTTTTTGAATTATTTCCTTTTTTAATTAAATTGAGTTGTTTTAGGAAAAAAGAATTTAAAAATAAATTTAAAATTTTCTCTCTCATGTTTTCTCCCATAATTTTTAAACGTTTATATATTTTATATACGAGATTTTTTAAAGAAAAAAATTACACCAAATTAACGAGCGTTTTATTATCTTTCCAACGAGTACCACAGTGCTATATAAAAAACGGAGAAAAAACGACTATTTTTTGTAACCCGACAGGTATTGTATCATGTTTAGGATTAGTTTAAAAAAAATTGTGGGTTTGGATCGGGACTGGGATTAGGTGATACCCATGAATTTTTTAAAATAATAATATGATAACTTATGACAGAGATTTGTTTAAAATAAATAATAATAATAATAATAATAATATTCATTAATCATATATTGGCAAGTCATTATTTATATTGTCATATTAGATATTTTATTTTGTCATATTAGATATTTTAACCAAGGACGCTCCCGGGATAAAAACTAGTATATATATATATATATATATATATAGGGTAGGGATCCTAAGAGAACCAACCCCTATTTGAGAACTGAGAGAACCATTCTGAGCCACACATTTCATATAAAGGCAAAAAAATTATTATTATTTTTTTTTTGCTTTAATCGCACATTTTTATGCAAGGAAAATTTTTTTTTTATTTTTTTTTGAATTTTTTTTCATTTATACATATGTGTATATGACAATTATACATATATGTATATAGCAATTATACATATGTGTATATAGCATTTTTCAGCTATACATATGTGTATATTTCAGTTATACATATGTGTATATAGCATTATACATATGTGTATAATGCAATTATACACATGTGTTTACTGAAAAAAAAAATACAAAAAAAAATTTTTTTTTTCCTTACATATAAAGCAGCGATTTTTGCAAAAAAAAAAAAAAAAAATTTTTTTTTTTTTTTGCCTTAGAGAAATGTGTGGCCCAGAATGGTTCTCTAGTTCTCAATTTGGAGAAAGGTTCTCATTTAAACCAAATCCTATATATATATATTGCAAAGGGATTAATCTTACATGTCATACTCTTATGCAATCTCTCCTTTAGGAGATGCCACATAGGATGTGATGTGGCAACTCTAAACCAATTAAAATAAATAAATAAATATGATTTAACCTAATCTATTATAATCTTTAACCTAATCTATTAAATACATAATCTACTAAATCTAAATATTAAACATTTATTATTTTATCTCTCGTGTTTCCTCCCATATCTTTTAAACGTTAATATCTTTTATATACGAGATTTTTTAAAGAAAAAAATTACACTAAATTAACGAGCGTTTTATTATCTTTCCAACAAGTACCATAGTGCTATATAAAAATCGGGGAAAAATGACTATTTTTTGTAACCCGACAGGTATTGTGTCAGGTTTGGGATTAGTTTAAAAAAATGTGGGTTTGGGTCGGGTCTGGGATTAGGTGATATCCGACCCGATTACCCGAAACAACATACCCAAATACCCAAACTACATACCCGATCATATACCTATGAATTTTTTAACGCATCACATAACCATTAGACTAATGCGTTCGATATTTCAATAATTAACTTTTTTTTTTCTTATTTCATGTTAGTTCTTTTTAGAATGATCGATTACAAACTTGCGAATTCATTTGTAATGGCACTAGATTTATACCCCGGCGCAGAGATTCGTTTTTTTTTATATTTGAATATGATAACTTATGGCAGAGATTTGTTTAAAATAATAATAATAATAATAATAATAATAATAATAATAATAATAATATATTTTATTATGTTATATTAGATATTTCAACCCGGGACGCTCCCGGGATAAAAACTAGTATATATATATTGCAAAGGGATTAATCCTACATGTCATACTCTTATGCAATCTTTCTTTTAAGAGATGCCACATAGGATGTGATGTGGCAACTATAAACCAATTAAAAAAAGAAATAAATATGATTTAACATAATTTATTATAATCTTTAACCTAATCTATTAAATACATAATCTACTAAATCTAAATATTAAACCTTTATTATTTTATCTCTCATGTTTCATCCCATAACTTTTAAACGTTAATATCTTTTATATACGAGATTTTTAAAGAAAAAAATTACATCAAATTAACGAGCGTTTTATTATCTTTCCAAAGAGTACCATAGTGCTATATAAAAATCGGAGAAATAAATGACTATTTTTTTGTAACCCGACAAGTATTGTGTCGGGTTTGGGATTAGTTTAAAAAAATGTGGGTTTGGGTCGGGTGATACCCGACCCGATTACCCGAAACAACATACCCAAATACCCGAACTACATACCCGATCATATACCCATGAATTTTTTAATGCATCACATAACCCTTAGACTAATGCGTTCGATATTTCAATAATTAACTTTTTTTTTTCTTATTTCATGTTAGTTATTTTTAGAATAATCGATTACAAACTTCCGAGTTCATTTGTAATGACAATAGATTTATACCCCGGCGTAAAAATTCGTTTTTTTTTTTATATTTGAATATGATAACTTATGGCAGAGATTTTTTTAAAATAATAATAATAATAATAATATATTTTATTATGTTATATTAGATATTTCAACCCGGGACGCTTCCGGCTTTTCCCAAACACTAAAAACTGATTATTTGCGTTTTGATAACACAATAATCTAAAAATCCATTTGAAAATAGACGCCATGAAACCTCATTGTAGGTCCTTATCATTGTCACATTAGTTTTTTAAATACGATCTAATTCTAAGGAAAAACCAAGCAAAATATTTAATCTTATTTTACAAAAATAATTATATTTGATATTTATTAATTAAAGTTTTTTTTTTGGTGTACCACGAAAATAGTAAGATTCTTGTATTTGGGCTTGCGCTAAATGGGTTTTTCGTGTATCTTTCAAACTGGCCCATAAATCATGTTAGCCCAATCTTAAATAAAGTAATTTGTATGCAACACATATGAACTCTTGGACTGGTACATACCCAAATTTAGGGGTGAGCAACAGGTCGAAATCGAGTCAAGACCAGATCGATAGATGGCGAAACTCAAACCCGAGAACCGGACCATTTAGTTCTTAACCAAATATTTGAATTGGGCTAAACTTTTGGTTAAGATCTAACTTTCCATTTAATTCTTTAGGCCAATATACAAAAAACACAAGGTTAATGTATTCACGAGCCTCTCATTTTATAAGTTACTAGTGGGAAACCCGAACGTTGCGGCGGGGCAGTTAAACCGAACAAAAAATAGATGAAAAAACGTTGAATCACGCACATGCATGTCGGCAAGTTAACTTGCCATATTAAAAAAAAAGTTAAAAATCATCATAGAAAAAGCTAAGTAAGTTGAAACCGTAACAAATCCACATAAAAAAAGGAAATAAAAAACTAAAAAAACTTTAATGACTTGTTCGCCTCTGCTTAGATTACTTTTACATTATCACACGCAATTTTGTTTTAAACGAAGCTTACATTGAAACGTATATAAAAATAAAACCAATAAAGAAACTTCTCCTTTCTCTTTCTTCTAAACACAAGATAATATTATCAAAAACAATAAATTTGACCTATTTCGTATAAAAGGATTAAAGAAAAAAATATAAAAGCACATTGTTTTATAAATAATAAAACTTTAAGTTTTTTAGTAGGGTAAGCTCGATTTAGCTCTTAATATGCCAAATTATTCATGTAGTATATATTTCCTTAAAGACTCAAATACCTAAAACTTTAGTAACATTTACCAACTTTTATAAAGTACCTAACACTACTAGAAAACTGGGCTATTGTCACCAAAAGTTGCTACCTAGAAAAATGGTAGCAAATTTAGCAACCGATTTTACACCAAAATATGTATTATAAGATAAGGTAACTAATCGGTTGCAAATTTTGACACCGTTTATTTTTGGTGGTAAATTCGTGAGAAAAATAATAAGAAAGCATTAAAAAATAATAATTTATAAAAACAAAACAACAAACCTATTGAATTGTGACCACCTTAGCGGTAGCAAATTTAGGGACCTATTTCTTAAAGCGTAATGCATAAATATATGGTAGCTAATCAGTGGTAAATTTTTAAACTAAATTGATACCATATTAGCCACGATAAAACTGGGCAATTGTCACCAAAATTTGCTACCTAAAAAAATGGTAGCAAATTTAGCAACCGATTTTACACCAAAATATGTATTATAAGATAAGGTAACTAAGCGGTTGCAAATTTTGACGCCGTTTATTTTTTGTGGTAAATTCGTTAGAAAAGTAATAAGAAAGAAATAAAAAATAGAATTTATAAAAATAAAACAACAAACCTATTGAATTGTGACCACCATATATGGTAGCTAATCAGTGGTAAATTTTGAGACAAAATTTCTACCATATTAGCCATGATAATTAACACTACGTCAAAATAGGCCTACAACCACACTTTCAATTAAATGTGTGGCTAAAAGTCATTAATCACATTTCCAAATCTTCTACTATACCTTTAGCCACACATTTTATTTATTCATGTGACCATTGTACACCAGTTCAAAACTTTTCGCCGCACTTCAAGAAAAAAATGTTACATTTTGTAGCCGCACTAGAAAAGTGTAGCCAAATTTGATATATGGGCACTATATTTGTCCAATTTTTTTTATTCATATGACCAAAAACACATCTTTTGGAAACCTTTACCCACACTTTATGAAAAGAAATGTGTCATTTAGTAGCCACACTTAATAAAAGAAACAAAACTAATAAATATAAATATTTTATCGTCGATTAGATCCAATGATGTTCAATTGGATCCAATGATGGTCAGTTAGGCCCAAAGATGGTCAGTTAGGTTCAATCATTGTCACTTAGACCCAATGAAGGTCATTTAGATCCAATGATGGTCAATTAGACCCGATGATGGTCAATTAGGCCCTTTGATGGTCAATTAGAACCAATTATCGTCAATTAGATCCAATGATGGTAAATTAGATCCAATGATGGTTAATTACACCAATGATGGTCAGTTAGGCCCAATGATGGTCAGTTAGATCGATTTATGGTCAATTAGAACCAATAATCGTCATTTAACTCCATTGATGGTCAATTAGATCCAATGATGGTTAATTACACCACTGATAGTTAGTTGGATCCAGTGATGGTTAGTTAAGCCCAATGATAGTCAGTTAGATCCAACGATTGTCAATTACACCCAATAATGACAAATTAGATCCAATGATGGTCGGTTAGGCCCAATGATGGTCATGTAGATCTAATCATTGTCACTTAGACCCAATGATGGTCATTTAAACCCGACGATGGTCAATTAGACCCGATGATAGTTAATTAGGGCCAATGATGGTCAAGTAGAACCAATGATGGTTAATTAGAACCAATGATGGTCAATTAGATCCAATGATGGTTAATTAGAACCAATGATAGGCAATTAGATCAAATGATGGTCAATTAGATCCAATGATGGTCAGTTAGACCCAATCATTGTCACTTAGACCTAATGATGGTCATTTAGACCTAATGATGGTGAATTAGACCCGATGATGGTCAGCAGGCACAATGATATTCAATTAGAGCCAATTATCATCAATTAGATCCAATGATGTCCAGTAAGCTTAGTGATGGTTAGTTACATCCAAGAATGGTCAGTTAGGCCCAACAATGGTTAGGTAGACTCAATAATTGTCACTTAGACCCAATGATGGTCAATTAGGCCCAATGATACTCATTAGTTAGATATTTATAGACACACAAAGTAAAAAAAATTATCCAAGTGAACTAAGATAAAGTTATTATATGTAAATACGGCACGTATTTTCTATTGAAATGATCGAATGTGAAATCGGCACGAGAAACGGCCAAAACACAACGTTTTGGACAAGTGGAAAGGAACTAATGTTGGAATCGGACGTCGTGATGCGTGCTTTTAACCAAGATCATACTTTCAGAATAATTATTTATTATAAAATGTTAATTATTGAGTTTTGAAAGTTAACAAATTGTCTAAACAGAAGAAAACGTGAGCGAATCAAATTACGTGATTTAATACCGATTTTTTTGTCACTTCTAAGTTGCCACTCATCCTAAAGGGTTATCAAAACTTAAAATTTTTACCATTTTTACCTCCAAAATTTTCCGAAAATTTGTATTTTCCCTCCCACTAAATTTCATTCTAGAAAAAAAAAAGTTTCCCTCTCACTCTTCACTGTCAGTTTCCTTCTCACCCTAGTTGCTCTCATTCGCTGAGATTTCCAAGTTCGCCTTGACTCCTTCCAAAATCACCAACATGTGATTCGTTTGTGTTTCTTGAGTTTTCTCCATGAAATCGGTTCATACTATTAAGGTATGATATAGATAATTTTGGGTTTCTTATCTCATAACAATACCCCTAACCCTAGTTTGTCGTTTGGTGTTTTCTCTTTAAAAGTTATCATCAAACCCTGCTGTTTGTTCACAAATCCACAGCCTATTTGAGGTACAATAGCTTCAATTTTGATCTTATCTCATAACAATCTGTTAGATTTTGGGTTTCTTTGCGCAGAGTATCTGGTACAACGTGTGAAAGTATCATCCATTGCTGAATATACTAAACATATTTCTTGCTAGAAGGGTTGTGTTACATCAAATTTAGGCTTTCTCTTTACCATTTTTGTTCTCATCTGTGTGAGGAATATCTATATTTGAATAATTGCAGAGTTTGGTTTGCGTTTAGTTTAATTATTTTTTTGACATCGATTCATTTTTTAACATCAATTCCTTTTCAATTTTGATTCCAATGACACGTGCATTAACCAGATATGAGCCGTCTAATATACCACTAAGCTTTGATAAAAATGGCTTTTCTAAATATGTGAAGTTATCAACTATTTTATTTGTTGATCTAAACAATAATCATCAATTATTTTGATGCATCCTACAGGTATGTTTAGACTAATTTGACAATTTTAACTAGTTAGAAGTTTGATAAAATGATTTTCTCAAGTGTTGTTCCATGTACGTGAAGCAACAACAGTTTTCAATTATTATTTTTTTTGTAGCCTACAAGTTTGTTTGGATAAATTTTAACCATTTAGATTGCAATTTGCAAAGAAGAATGGCACACTAGTCTTTTTTGATTGCTTCTACATATTAACTCCTTATAAATATAGTTTTCACTAAATTTGTTCAGAATTACTACATACAACAACTAGGAATGGGAAGAAAGCATACAGTTCCTAAAAGGTGTACTATCCAAGTGTGACTGATTTGTATCACGTGCATAAGACTTTTCCTTTATTTGTGGCTGCCATGTGGTGTAGTCCATCTATTCCTTATATTTTCCCTCAAAAAAAAAATATATATACTTGCGTTTGTACTGATTTGAAGATATGTAGGAAGGCTTAGTGGAAGGGCAGCACCCTCTTTAGAGGTGCCCGAGAGGCAGCTAGTCGAGCACGGTCAAGAAAGAAAAAAGTTGCAGGCAGAGATAACTAATTGAAAAAGATCTGGCCCCAAGTGGCTCAAGAATAGTGTATTCATATATTTAGTTAATAATATAAAATAATGTGTACGTTTGCTTAGTTATACATAGCTCATTTTTATTGTAATGAATTTATGACTTTTGACATCACTGCTGATATTGAATTAGAGAGGATTGGGAAACTAAAGTCGATCTGGTTCAAGCTAAAGTATGCAAGCAAGTAGTAACTAGAAGGTAATATTCGTGTTCTTTAATTGTCTTTCATGGATATTTGATTCATTTGATTGAATTGTTTCACTTGACTAGCTTGGTTTATTAATGGTTAGTTACGTTTTATTTTATAAGTTCATTTATAACTTGATTACTTTATTATATGCTTAGTTGCTTATTAGTATTGCTTATTAATTCCAAAGTTTATGTAGACTTAGGGTACTCTATATGGCATGTGATGGATGAATTAGGTTTGACATTGAGGCACAGTGATGAGCCAAACTTGTAAGCACTTATGCTTGTCAAACTTGTAAACAATTGGTTTTTCATTTGTAATTCTGATTATTCCATAATATTCTTCTTTCATATTGCAGATCATACTACTAAAGTGACTGGATAATGCAGAAGTTGTGAGGGTTGATGCTGCCAACATTGAAGAGAGTGTGGCGAAGAGATTAAACCGACCAAATACCGATTACATTAATGTAATTGCAATTACACCGGTGAGTTTTATATCCTTCAAATTTGAAGGCTTATCATTGATTGTTAGTGTTTGAGAGAGGGAACTAGTGTTTGCAATAGGAAACAAGCGACATAAACTTTTAGAGAAGGATCTTCATTTTGTTATATAGTAGACTACTTTTAAATATGCTAAAACAAAACAACATGAAAGTAAAACATAACAGACTCATTCAAGAAAAATGAAGACAGACCATAACTTATATTAGACAAACAATACTTCAACAACAAAACTAGTTTTTTTTAATATTTTTGCCGTGTAAATAAACGAAATCAAATTTATACTATAGGATTAGTGTGGCCTTTGATTCTAATGACCACACGTCTCGTGCCACGGCATTTAGGACCAAAATGCCAAAGGGCGCCTCACTTTTATCAAACCAAGATTTTTATTAGTTTGTATGTTTATTAGTCTAGATTGTTTTCATCATATACTTTAAAACATATATAATTCAGATTGCTTGTTATTTTTTTTTACCAGGAACTACTAGCTAGGAAGTAGGAAAAAAAGCCAATAGAACAAGAGAAACAAAAACGATCTCTTGAAATACTTCCTGTCATTGGATTTGACATGGTAATTACCCATTGTTTATTATTTTCATCACAGTTATATCATTCATTCGTCAAACTAGTGAATATAAATTGGTTCTTGCATCATGTTGGAACATGTGAATGAACTATCTTGACCATCTTCTGCAGAGGTAAGTGGTTGAGGCTATGCTCAATTTAATGGCACAGATTGCACAGATAGAATGGCACAAATTGAGTGGCTGAAGAAGAAAAAGATAATGCGGATAAAGTGGCTATTCTCAATAGAATGGCACAAGTTAAAGCTGTGTTAACAGTTACGGGTCAAAAATAGGTTGTAAACACTTAGACATGAATGTTTTGAAATTTTAAATGGATAATTTCGGTTATTTGATGTTTTAGTTGGTATTTCTATTAGAGTCTTTTATATGATTTTAAAATTGGAAAAACTGTAACCAATTTTTGAGATTTTGTATTATTTGACTGTTTTATATAATATAGTTATCTTGAAATGTAATTGAATTAATAAAGCAGAAAAAAAAACCTGTAACAAAGCTAAATAGTAGCAAATTTTCAATGAAAGTGGTGGCTAAATGGTAGCAAATTTTCAATGAAATTGGTGGCTAAATGGTAGGAAATTTTCAATAAAAGTGGTGGCTAAATGGTTGCAAATTTTCAATGAAAGTGGTGGCTAAATTGTTGCAAATTTTCAATGAAAGTGGTGGCTAAATGGTAGCAAATTTTCAATGAAAGTGGTGGTTAAATGGTAGCAAATTTTCAATGAAATTGGTGGCTAAATGGTAGTAAATTCTCAATGAAAGCCGTGACTAAATGGTTGCAAACTAAATGGTATTTTTTTTCATAAAATGGTGTCTAAATGGTGGCAATATTGGTGGCTAAGTGGTACCAAAACTGTAGCAAAAGACCTTCCTAAAACATTGTAAGAGCGGTAGCAATAATTTTTACCGTTTTTGTGGTGACAAAAATATAGTAGCAAAATACAAAAGTGGTAGCTATTTGGTGGCATTAGGGCAACAGAGACGGGTGTTTTTGCTACCGCGTTTTCGGTTGGAAAATGGTGGCTACAAAGCAATTGCTACCGTTATGTGACCGAAAATGTGGTGACAAAAGCCCAATTTTCTAGTAGTGTAAATTGTATATAAAAGATTATAATAAAACATGTAGCATTATGAAAATTCTTTTTTACATGTTTTCTATTTAACATGTTTAAAGTAATTGTAAAAATAAATGTCATGACTTATCATATACATAACTCTCGACTTCATTTAGATTAACTATGATGCTTTAAAGACAACTTTGCCCCCAAAATGTAGTTATTATGTGCATTGTATGTTGTATCATAAGCAAATTAACTTGTACCTCTTAAATTTTAAGAAGTCCTTGTCAAATGCTTTATAATATAAAATATAGTATAGATATAGATAAGGAGGTGGAAATAAGGAGAGCCAAACATGCTCTAAGCTACGACGTGGGACTAGAGCTGAAGCATAAAAAATCGACGTCCAATCGTCTCAAATAAGGAATTATCTCTCTTAAAAAAACCAAGAAACTAACTTCTACATTTCAAACAGATTAGTGCTTCCATCCAGACTCCATTGAAACTCACTCATAGAACAAACCACCTATAGTTGATAATGCATCGCTTCATGCCTACATGCCCTTTATGGTCTGCAATGGTATATCCAGGGGATTCTTTTCGTAGATTTTCACTAATTTTCAATTTTTTACACTATTTTTTTTTCAATTTTTTTTCAAACCGAGGGAGTTCCTAGGAACCCAAGAACCCCCTGGATCCGCCCTTGATGGTCTGTATTGTTCATTGTAGCCTTGTAGGCTTTATCCCAGGAACCCCTGGATCTGTCCTTGATGGTATGTATTGTTCATTGAAGGCTTTATTTTTACTTTCAATACGTGATAACCTTGGAGCCAATTAGTCTATTGCATGCATCATTAATGTATACATAACTAATGTATGCTTTAATGTATTTTTAAAAGAAAAGAACAAATAATGAGGAAACAATAAGTCTAGTATTTTGATTAGGATGAAAAAAATAAGATCCAAATATTAGTACACATCATGAGTATGTATATGTTTGGATTATTGGAGATTGTTTGGCCTAAGGTTCATGGTGCTCATCAAACTGGTTGGAGTTGGATTACTTATATTGGTGATAGGGTGTTAGATGATTATGCATAATCGGTTCAATTAATTCGGTTATCTCATACATCAAAACCGTAACCGAACCATAATTTTTGCCTTATTGGTTATGAATTAACCGAACTATTGGTTAATTGTTTGGTTCGCTTAAATCCGTTAATTTGATTGGAGTTTGATTAATTCAGTTATTTACTCACCCAATTCGCCACCGATGATAACCATCTACTGCCACAAATGAAGAAAAATAGATATAGCAATGAAAAAAATTGAAATTACCATGTCAATAATAACTTATAAAAAATCATGTCACTACAACATTATCTTCTATAATATATAAATAAAAGTAATGTGGGACACATGACATATTCTCAGGCTATCTAACTAAGTTTTTCCCGTTCATTTTAGCGGGTCAATCAAATGGGTCATGGATAATCCATCTACTATTAAATTATTTTTTCTATTTCATGTGCATAGCACATGCACTTTCCTCCATGATTTTTAAACGTTAATAACTTTTTTAAATCACTTTTTTTTTTGAAAAAAAATTACACCAAATTAACGAGCGTTTTATTATCTTTCCAACGAGTACCATAATGCTATACAAAAAACGAAAAAATGAGCGATTTATTATCTTTCCAAATCAAGAAGTAAAGCATCTGTTGCAAGCAAAGTCTGCTTACTAAGGTCAGTTCCAGAGCACTGGGTCTGTTAAAGAGATTTGTCTGAAACAACTGTTGTTTCAAACAGATGATGCTCCAACAGTTTGCTTGCAACAGCTGTTTGAAGCAAACTGTTTAAAGCAACATCTATTTGAAGCAACATCTATTTCAGACAGATCTCCCTAACAGACCCACTGCTCTGAAACAGACTTTAGTAAACAGACTTTGCTTACAACAGATGCTTGACTTCTTGATTTGGTATTTAGTAAACAGACCTTAAAAATGATATAGTCTTCCCGTGCATCGCACGGGATTTCACCTAGTTGTCAATATATAAAACATAAATAAACATTTTCAAGGTTAACCATCACGTCAGATAACATATTATAATTTCAGGTGGTTTACAGGTTATGATTACCCGTAATTTAAATTTAAACTATTATAAAATTTGTTATTTTGTAATATTCCTAGCTTTCCAATAAGCACAAGTACAAGGATGTCATCACACCTTTATTTATCTTTATTAACATTATTAAAATACCAAAGCTATTTTATAAGCCATCTATATTTATTTAAGTTTAAAACTTAGTTATCGCAATCGTCTTGGGTAGTTTGGTTAGTGAATTGACTAGTTAAAAGATTTTGGGTTGATTACTTAATATGTAAATGTCAGGTAGCCCATTTGGTAGCGGCTTATGCTTATTAGAGAGGAGGTTTTACGTTCAAATTTATGCAATTGTGTAAATATAGTGAGAGTGTAACATTAGCCGTTAAAAAAAAAGTTAATATGTAAATATTTGAACCATGTATTTATTCTAGGTCTGTAAACGAGTTGAGTTAAGACACCGTGGGCTCGAGCTTAAGCTTAAAATTAAACGAGGCAGCTCAGTTTGGCTTGAGCACAAGCACAAAGTTAAATGAGCCAAAGCACGAGCCAAAGAGCCAAGCCAAGCTAGGATCGAGCTCGGCTTAGTAACAAAATGAGTCGGTTCGGCTTAGATTGCTTCAAATAGAATTTTTTTAGCTAGTTTAATTCGAGCCTTTTTTGAGCGAGCCACAAACAAACCTACCAACTGACATCTAAATTTTATTCATGTAAAAAACATGAACCCAATCTTAATACATATTTTGAAATACCCAAATTTATACAATAATCAAATGTTTTATTTCTATTTCGAATTTACTTTTAAGCAAATCGAAAGTCCAAACAAATCCTTATCTGGGTGTGGGTCCCAACTTAACATATTTGAAACGGACGTGAGTTTAAATCAAGAAACCAAGTGACACTTGAAGTGGGGACCCTCGCGAGAAACTAGACAATAAGTTACAAAACGAACCTTAATTTATCCATTATTTGATAAGAACTTCAATTTAACATTCCATATTTTCAAAAATATTAACAAAATAGAAGGATTATGTGTCAGTGAGTCTTAGATCAATTGGTTCGAGTTCAACATGGAGGTTTTAGTTCGAGTCTCATTTTGTGCAATTTGCTTTAAGTGGACGAGCGGTTTTAGCACAGTGAGTTTTCAGATGGTGAGTATCCCTTGTAAGGGGGTGTACTAGGTTATTAGCGTTATGGGTTTACCCGGGTGGCCGGGTTGTGTAGTATTCGCTGGTAGTTCATAAAATTAAATAAAAATACAAGGGTTATGTAAAGTAGAATAATTGTTTGATGAAGATGAAGCCATGGACGGGTGTTCTTGAAAGTTTGAAGGTTGGGAAAGAGGAAAGTGTTAAAAGTATGAATGTAAAGTAATTCAAACATTTTCTAGTCATATGTTACATGACCTTTTGTAACGTGTGATATTTGTATTTAATCTTGGGCTGATATTATGTTTCGAGTGTTGGGTTGAATGTTGATACAAGTTATGAGGTTTATATGGGCTTTTCTGATCATGGGCTTATTTTGAGATGGACGGCTCAGATATGTTATTGGTAGTCAGTGATATCAGAATGTTCTAGAGCTAGTATATAAGCTCGTTTTGTTTCTCTCTCTTCACTCAGTCTTTGTATGCTCTTTGTATTGTCTTCTGGGTTTCTTTGAGGTGATTAGGGTTTTCATCCTTTGTCTCATGTATTGTTCAGTGGTTGTAAGTTTGTATTGGGGGCATTATTTTGGACTGGTTAAATAATAACATTTGCCACCTTGTTTTGTCACTATTTTGGTGTTGAATTTTGTGTTTGGAAACAGTAAGGATATATCAAACATTTCATTCAAATTGTAACACTGAGTTAACTGGAGTTAGTGGTAGAGACTTGATTGACCAATTTCTGAAACAACAAAGACCAAGGGGAATCTAAAATGAGAATTAGAACTTTAACTCCTAATTTTAAAAACATTTATAATATCGTGTAGATCGATTGAGACTAAAAACATGACCAAAATAATCATATTTTAAACTAATTTATATTATTTATTTAAAAAAAAACTAATGCTAACGAAGTACATCATATATTTACTCTCGTAAAGAAACAGAAAAACTGACAGTGAATACTACGTGTGATTATTAATTATAATAGTTTGGTTTATTTGAAATGGTTACACATATAACACGTTTATATTCGTCAATTTCAATACTTTTTTCCTAATTGTAGTTGTTAAAAACTATGGATTTATAATAATATTCAACCACAACACAATATACTCAAGAATCAAACAAATAACAAAGAGATATAGCGACAAAACCAGGTGACAAATATTATTATTTACCAGCCCAAAAGTATCCAAACCAAACCCTAGATCTCTACAATCGTAGAGATCTGTAAACAATACAAATGTTAGAGATCAACTGATTGATAAGATCAATTGAGCATCTAACTAAGGAAATACAAGAATCCTTACAAAGACAAATACTGGAAAACCCTAGAAGGGTGTAAAGAAGACCAGAGGATACAAAAGATAACGAATACAAAAATCTGAGCTAAACTCTCGAAAGATAGGAGAGAGAGAGCTCTTTTATACTGCACCTTGAAGCTTCCACAAACTAACACAAAACTTTCAATCTCAGCCATAGATTAAAAGTCACACGGATTGAGATCTAACGGCTACAGACATATCTCGAACACTCCTGGGCTTCAGCCTTCCACAAGCCCATGACATAACCAGCTTCTAATGTAAAGCCCAATAAGAACCTGAAAGACTTAAATATAACCAGACCAACATATAGCCCAAAAGGTTGAATCACATTTTGATATAAGTATTATTTTTAACATGCCCCCTTGATTCAAACCTTTTGAAACAAGTCAGCCAAACCAAGCAATGTACACATTTGCTCATGTTTTGACCCATTTAAACCTTTTGTCAAAACATCTGCAATTTGATCCACTGAATTAATCTTAATAGTTTCAATTACACCATTACTGATTTTATCTCTAATAAAGTGAAGATTGATTTCAAAATGCTTTGTACGTTCATGAAAAACTGGGTTTGCTGCAATGGAAATTGCAGCTTTACTATCACAGTTAAGGCTTACAGGAAGTTTACATTCAACATGTAATTCCTTCAACACATTTATTATCCACATAATCTCACAAGTAGCAGAGCACATAGCTCGGTATTCTGCTTCTGCAGTTGACCTAGCTATAGTACTCTGTTTCTTGCTTTTCCAAGAAACTAAAGACCCACCAAGAAAAATACAATAACCAGTGACTGACTTTCTGGTTTCTAGACATTTAGCCCAGTCTGAGTCAACATAACCTGTTAACTCAAACCTCTCAGATTTCTTAAACTGTATGCCTTTGCCAGGAGACAATTTAAGATATCTAAGTAACCTAAGTGCAATTTGCAAATGACCTTTGGTAGGCTTATACATGAACTGACTCAAGAACTGCACAACATAACTTATATCTGGTCTAGTAATAGACAGATAAATCAATTTTCCTATTAGTTTTTGAAAACCATTAATGTTTTCAATAACTGTTCCATTTTTACAGTTTTACTGGTAACAATATGACTCAACTCAATAGGTGTATTAACAGGTTTACACCCTAAGTATCCAAACTCACTTAACAATTTAAGACAGTATTTTCTTTGAGAAAGACAAATAGAATTATTTTCATATAAAACTTCTATTCCCAAGAAATACTTGAGTTTTCCTAAATCTTTTATTTGAAAACTCTGACTTAGAAATTGTTTTATTTTCTCAATTTCTTTAACATTGTTTCCTGTTATAACAATGTCATCAACATATACTAATAAGACAATAAACACATCATATATATTCTTAACAAATAAAGAATGATCATAGACACTTTGGTTAAAACCAACATCAAGCAAAACTTTTGTAAGTTTCTCATTCCATTTTCTGGGTGCTTGCTTCAACCCATACAATGATTTCACTAACTTACAAACCTTACTATCATTAGAAGAACAATACCCTTCTGGAGGAACCATATAGACATCCTCAGTTATGGTTCCATAAAGGAAGGCATTGTTAATGTCTAGCTGGAACAACTCCCAGTTATTCTGGACAACAAGAGTTAAGACACACATCACAGTAACCATCTTAACTACAGGTGAAAAGGTTTCACCAAAATCTGTACCCTCTCTTTGGTTATAACCCTTAGCAACTAGTCTTGCTTTATACCTCTCAACCTCTCCATTGGCTTTGTATTTAATTTTGTAAACCCATTTACAACCTATGGGTTTTCTACCCTTGGGTAACTTAGTAAGTTCCCAAGTTTTATTTCTATACAAAGCTTCCATTTCAAGATTCATAGACTCAACCCACTTGGGATCTTTTGAGGCTTCTGAATATGAAGTGGGTTCAGAAGTCTTGTTAAGACTTGACACAAAACAAAAACTATTAACAGACAAATTAGAGTAATTAACAACTCTCTCAACTCCATACTCAATCTTTCCCTCAACAATATAATCATTAAACTTTCTAGGCAAATTTGACACCCTTTCAGACCTTCTACTTGTTCCCTCAGATGGGTTGTACTCTTCATCTGGATGTCCAACATCCTGGTCTGCCCTACCAGGAGTCCTGCAACCAGAACTATTAGGCTGCTGACCAGGGTCTACCCCCAGCAGTCCTGGGAGGATCTCCTGGTTGCAAACAAGTTGGACTATTCTGAGCATCATTGTTTCCCCCTTCATCATTGGGAACCTTCTCTTTATCAGTCACATTTAAAAACTCAGTTTGAATAGACTCAAAACAATCGAAAAAATTTAAGTGATTAACATCATTACCTGAAGTAGTTGTTTAAGGTAATTGTTTAAAAGGAAAAATCTCTTCATAAAACTTTACATCCCTAGAATACTCAACAGATTTAGACTCAAGATTCCAAAGTTTATATCCTTTCTTAAAATTTGAATACCCTATCAAAACACATTTTTTAGATCTTTCAGACAACTTGTCTGGATTATTTAACATAGTATTAAAACATAGACACCCAAAGTTTTTAATGTGACTGAGAGTGGGGGGAAACCCATAGACCAACTCATAGGGACTCTTACCTAACAAGACTGAAGAGGGGATCCTGTTAATCAAATAGGTAGAAGTCAAGACACAATCAGACCAAAATCTAAGTGGTAAACCACTTTGAAATAATAAAGACCTAGCCATATTAAGAAGATGCCTATGCTTTCTCTCAGCAAGTCCATTTTGCTGAGGAGTATAGGCACAAGTTGTCTGATGAATTATCCCATTATTTTCACAAAAAACCTCATTTGATGGTTTACAAACTTAGTGCCATTATCACTTCTTAGTGTTTTAATTCTAACTTTAAACTGTGTTTTAACTAATTCATAAAACACCTTAAATTTCTCAAACACTTCTCCTTTATTCTTTAACATATAGCACCAGACTGTTCTGGAATAATCATCAACAACTGTCAGATAGAACGTGTATCCTTCCCTACTAGTGATCCTATAGGGACCCCAAACATCAAGGTGAATGAGATCACCAATATGTTTGGTTTTGTGATCACTAATGGGAAAGGGAACTCTCACTTGTTTGGCCTTGTGACAAATCTCACAAGGTTGAGAGTCCCTATGACCAATTTGCAAGTCTTTCCTTAACACAACAAGAACTTGGTCAGAAGGATGACCAAGCCTGCTATGCCATAGATTGGCATCATTTACACTATTAAAACAAGTATTATTAACACTCACATTCTTTCCTACAAAGTACAATCCATCACTTTGTTTACCAGTCACCAGAATTCTCTTGGACTTGGAATCCTGGACAAAACAATTTTCTTCATCAAACAAAACACTTAATCTATTGTCCCTGGCAAGCTTATGTACAGACATAAGATTAACACAATATTCAGGGACAAGGAACACATCATACAAAATAACACCATCAACAAGTTTTATATCCCCTATCTTAGACACTTTAGCACTAGTACCATTAGGGTGTTTGACTTGAATATCATAATCAGACACATCAACACAATTATACATTTCTTTTTCACTGCTAGTCATGTGTTGGTTGGCACCTGAGTCAGTAATCCAACCAAGACTTATAGCAGCTTTAACAAAACTTGAACAACTTGATTTTTTTTTAAAAATTTTCTCAAGATTTGAAATCCTAGACATACATGAGAAACCTTTAATAAACACACTATTATCTCCAGAATTAGTGCTTTGAGACTCAATTCCTCCTTTATCACTGATCAGATTCATAAGCTTTGATATCTGTTCAGGTGAGAAAGGCAAACCAGTAGAACTAGACACAAATTGTTTATTATTAGAAACATTAGCAGACATGTTAGCCTTACCACCTTGACTAACATTTTTCTTCCTAAAACCAGGTGGATATCCAACCAGTTCATAACATCTGTCAATAGTATGACCTAACATATTACAGTGAGAACATTTTAAATTTGGATTAGGTCCTCTATTAATAGTTTTCCTTCTATTTTCAAAATTTTGATTTGATTTTGACACAAAAGCAACATTACTTCCCTTGACACTTCCATTACCTCTATGTGACTCTTCCCTTGAGACCACAGAATAGGCAGTTTTAATGTCAGGTAAAGGATCCCTAGTCAACAAATTTGTTCTAACTGGTTGGTATATCTCATCCAGACCCATAAGAAATTGAAACAGTTTTATCAAACTGCTAAAAGAATTGAATTCCTTTGCAGCCTGGCAACTACAAGAGGGTAATTGCACAATTGAATCAAACTGTTTCCACATTGTATTGAGTTTGTGGTAATACTCAGACACATAACTCCCATTTTGACTAAGTGAATTAATCTTTTGATACAGATTGTATACAACTGATCCATCCACTTTGTCATATGTTTCCTTCAAATCTATCCACACTTCAGTGGCTAGTTTTGAGAAAACTTGCCCAAGAAAGAGTTCCTCACTAACAGAATTAAGTAACCAAGACAACACAACAGAATTACACCTATCCCATTGTTTCATAAGAACCTCATCTTCTAATGGCCTAGCAGTTGACCCATCTATGAATCCTAATTTGTTTTTAGCTTGTAATGCAAGTTTCATAGAGTTAGACCACACAGAGTAATTCTCTGTCCCTTTTAACTTTATTGTTATAATAGTCAAACTACTAGTGTCACTAGGATGTAGATACAAAGGATCACTTATGTCTAACTTGCTAATCAAGGTCCCAACCAAGAGAGCCCTTGAATTAGGGTCATCTCCTTGTACACCACTGTTGGGACCAACTACAGGACGAGATGAATCCTCAGTACCACTCATGATAATACAGACAAGTAATCACCCAAAAACAGACAAACAAAAGACCACAAAGACACAAGACAGATTAGCAAAGACCTAACCAATAACAGACAAGTAATACAGACAAGTAATCACACAAGAACAGATAGACAAAAGACCACAAAGACACAAGACATATTAGCAAAGAGCTAACCAATAACAGAACAAATGAACACTCAAACAATACAATCCTAAGAGATCGAAGCTGTGTCAGGGGTCAGATAGTGGGTTCATCACTCATAGGTGCCCACCCAGATCTTAACACAGGAGATCTTTATTATCTATATGTATAATACTAATAGTAATAACAGTCAATTAGGACAAGCAGAACACAAACAATAAAACTCAGATAACAAACAGAAATCCAGACAAGACTCCAAGTAGTTGGCACAACACCGTTCCACCTAACCCGGTCAATTGCCCTAGACACAACAATAACAAAGACACAGAGTAAGAACGATCTCACAGTAAGGGGGAACCCAAGTTAGGGTTTCGCCAAACCCACAACCTATACCTTCACTTAGTGTATAGGATTGTGAGTGCAATTGAAGCAATTTTTTTCCAATCCAACACCAGTAATCCAAGAATCAAGCCAACAATGGTTGACCACACACAGAACCTGCACCACAGGAAACAACAAGACAACAATACAAGATAATAGACCAGATCTATCACGAAGATCAAATCTATTACATACACGACTCAAGAAGAACCAGATCTATGAATCAAATCAGATCCTTCACACAGACACTTTTAATGTGAGATCTAGACCTAGACAGCTCAGATTTGCAACGGAAGACACCAGAACCAACACAAGACAATGATAACAGAGCCTATAGCTCTGATACCATGTTAAAAACTATGGATCTATAATAATATTCAACCACAACACAATATACTCAAGAATCAAACAAATAACAAAGAGATATAGCGACAAAACCAGGAGACAAATATTATTATTTACCAACCCAAAAGTACCCAAACCAAACCCTAGATCTCTACAATCGTAGAGATCTGTAAACAATACAAATGTTAGAGATCAACTGATTGATAAGATCAGTTGAGCATCTAACTAAGGAAATACAAGAATCCTTACAAAGACAAATACAGAAAACCCTAGAAGGGTGTAAAGAAGACGAGAGGATACAAAAGATAACGAATACAAAAATCTGAGCTAAACTCTCGAAAGATGAGAGAGAGAGAGAGAGAGCTCTTTTATACCGCACCTCGAAGCTTCCACAAACTAACACAAAACTTTCAATCTCAGCCATAGATTAAAAGTCACACGGATTGAGATCTAACTGTGACACCCGGCATGTTCGGCTTAAACATAATAGTAACATCTAAGTCTACCTTAGCGAGAAACGTTCATAAACAAACTTAACTGGGTCAGTTGAGTCGGGTCAAATTAGGATTGTCCAGGGTCAATGATCTGGAGGATCATTGGGAGTCGTTTTGGGAATACATTAGTACCGGGTTCCGTCGTTGGTGACATTACATGAACTAATTAAGTATATGTGTAGATTATGGGTCGTATGGTGAATTGTATACTTATACTTGCTTAAATGATGTACAAATGATTATACGTGCCTAAACATGCTAAGTATAGACTATGGATGCATGCTTATGTGTTAAGATGTGTTAGAATGCGTTAAACACGACAAACTGGAAAAAGGTTAACATGTGTTAAAAGTGCTGTTAACATGTGTTAAAAAGTGCCGATGACCTGAATGTGGAAATAATGGGCGAATGTGGAAATGGGACTTGAGAAATGGGCGAATGTGGAAACAAAGTGGGCGAATGTGGAAAGATTCCACATTCGACCATTACAAATGGGCGAATGTGGAAAAGTTCCACATTCGACCACATAAAATGGGCGAACCTGGACTGGGTATAAATACCATCCTTAGCCATTTTTCACCATTTCACAAACCCTAAACGCCTCCAAACACTCTCTATCAGCTATTATCATTGGGGAAGGAGTTTTTGAGCTTGTTTTTCATAACCTAACTCTCTAAATCATTACAAGTGAAGATCTAAGGTGTGTTCTTCATTACAAATCCTTTTTAAACAATTTTGACTTGTTTTAATCTAAACCCCAAGGGTCCAGATCTGATATCAACCTATTTTATGTATAAAAACCTTTCCTAACCAAAACCTATTCATAAACAATGAGTTTTTATGCAAATAAACATGTGTTAGTATGATATTATGCATTGTTTGATGATTACTTGTTGTATAGATGATATGACAACAACCTAGGGCTGTTATTAATGATGGGTTATGATTGAAACATGTTACCTTTGATTGTTGATGGTGTTTTGGCGATTAAAGGGGTTTTTAGTTAGATTTAGGGTTTGTTTTTGGATGATTATGATAAGGTTATGATAAGGGTTTCTTGTTCATGATGATTCGAGTATGATGGACGGATTATTGATCGATTTCAGAAGGTTTCCTAATTGGGTAATATTTTCATGCATGGTGATGTGACATCTCCATAATTTACTATTTTAGGAAACTTGTAAAACGGATAGATTTTGGGGTAAAATTGGTAGGGTTTCGTAGGAATATATTAATGATGCTTGACTGCTGTAACTCGTGATGTTTCGTGATGTTTTCGGATGTTTTTCGACGCGTTTTTGGAAAAATCTGACATCAGGGGCGAACCTGGAATACCTTCGACCAGTCGAACGGTCGAAGGTGGGTTCCAGGGGGCGAACCTGGAAACTAAAAGGGGCGAATGAACTAAAAGGGGCGAAGGTGGGAAGAAAAGGGGCGAAGGTGGAGGTTCAAAGCCACATTCGACCAGTTAAGGCCACCTTCGACCTCCCAGGACTACGTTCGACCCTACGTTAACAAAAATGAGATTTTTGATACAAACTAAGTGTTTTATGCTTGAACCTTGCGTGTAATCTATGTGTACTTGATTAGTTAGGGTAATGGGTCACCAACGGGATGTCGGGTCGGTCTAGTGTGTCGGTTAAACATTTAAACACGTTTTAAAACATACTTGGTTATGATCTGGACAATCGGGGACTAGATAACCTTATGGTTATTAGTCGGAACACTTATGTGAACATTTTGATAGATCTCCGGTAGAGGGATCATCAAGGGCTAAACATCTTTTACTTACATTTGAGGAACGCTATCTAAGGTGAGTTCACGGCCCCACTTTTACTGCTTTAACTTTTGGGGGAGAAAACATGCGCTAAACAGTTTTGGTAACATATGTCATACTATGGTTTTAACTTTATATTGCTATACGATCTTTTGGAAAGTCCCGGGGGAAACCATGAATGTGCGGGTTTGCACAACGGGGGAAATGTGGATAGATCTATTGGGCGTGACCTGCCCCACTCGTCGGCTTGGAGGGCCGGGCGGGTGCATATTGTCTCGAACAGGAACATTATCGTGCTGAACATTACGGGCTGCTAAACATGCTAAACATTGCTAAACGTGTCCAGTAATGGTTTCCAATCGTAGTAGTAATAAAACATACGCCTAGCTAGCGTACTTGGTAGCATTGATATAGTATGGACATGGTAACACTTGGTAACTCTTTTTGAACAAACCTGTGAACTCACCAGCATTATATGTTGACGTCTTTTGGCATGTTTTTCTCAGGTCGCTAAGGTAGCTACAACGGGAACTAGGCGCACAAGTCTGCACGGGCGTCTAGAGTTAGGAGCATGGTCTTGTTAAACATTAAACTATGTCTTTTGGGTTGTAAACATTTAAAGCTTCCGCTACTGTTTATGCTTTTATAATTATATCTTTTGGGTATTGTGTTATGCATATAGTGTTGTTTATTGTGACCGTTGACTTGAATCCTGGTTTGTCATGCGCCTCGCGGTAAAACCCCGCAAGTGGAATTTGAGGGTGTGACAGATTGGTATCAGAGCCAATGGTTATAGTGAACTAGGACTGCATTTAGAGTCTAGTCTATAGCCGAGTCGCACACACTAGACGGTCACATACTTGAGTCGGTTTGGAATATGTACTAACTTTGTCGGGGTGTCTTTACATCATCATCACACTTCTCTGTTACATCATCCGTCCTCACTCTTGGCTTTATACACTCGTGTGTTCTTCTTCGGGGTTTGAAGGAGAAGGGGTTGACTTGTTGGTTATTGCACGGCAGTGTCGTATATTGGGGTAGTCTTGCGTATTCTCGAGGTTTGTCCAGGATTCGGACATCTCCCTTTCGTACCCCAATAGACGCACTTGCTCACACATTATCCTGTGCACTTATGCTTGTGATAGCATGATGCTAGATGCCGACATTCGGTGACTTGAGTTCAAGCTGAGGGAAAGCTTGGGGGACCGTGTAGAGCAGTTTATCATTTCGGGTGCACACGAAATCATAAACTGAAATGCATGAGAATCCAAGTGGACTCTGAACTTGGATGCATAGTCCTGGATTGGGTCTAGACATGACTTTTCTAGCTACTAGTGGTTGACACTAGCAGTGAATCTAAATCTCTCAATTTCTGATTTGTCAGATCATGTCGGGCGCACGTGGTGGTGGACGTCGTGGTGGTGGCCGTGGCGGCGGTGGCCGTGGTGGCGGTCGTGGTAACATCAACATGACCCAGGCAGAGCTGAACAACTTGCTTCAACAGCAAGTGAACATAGCCTTGGCTGCTTTCCAGGCTGGGCACAATGCTATGGGTAGTAAGTTGGTTCTTACCTGCCTTGCTTCGTTCTTGGGTGTCATGTTTCCTTTGTGGTTTACCTTTGTGTCGTGTTTCAGGTGCTGCTGTCAACCCACCTCCATCCCAATGTTCCTACAAGAAGTTTAGGGACTGCCAGCCCCATAACTTCGCAGGGACTGAAGGGGCAGTGGGACTGCTCCGATGGTTAGAGAAGGTTGAATCTGTTTTCTTGATGTGTAACTGTCCTGTTGAGGACCGGGTCAAGTATGCCACTGCGACATTTGAGGGTCCTGCTTTGTCATGGTGGAATGCTACTACGCAGAACATGGGCTTGGGGGAAGCTCATGCTATGCTTTGGGCGGATTTTGTTCAGTTATTGAAGAGCGAGTACTGTCCCAGGGAGGAAGTGCAGAAGTTGGAACATGAAGTCTGGAACTACAAGATGGTGGGGTCCGAGATTGAGGAGTATACCGTGCGACGCAATGAGTTGGCGGTGTTGTGTCCTGACATGCACACACCTGAGTACCGTAGGATTGAGCATTACATCTCTGGGTTGGTGCCGGAGATTGCTGGGTTAGTAGCTGCTGGGAACCTACCCACACTGGCTGAGGTCGTCCGTTCTGCACACAAGATGACCAACATGAAGATTTTGGAGGGTGTTTTACCTCCCAAGGGTTCGACTGTGAAGGGTTCTGAAGGCAACAAGAGGAAATGGGAGAACGTGGGTAAGAGTGCAGTGCCGGCGCCGTCTCAACCGGCCAAGAAGTTTGATGGATCTGGGTCGTCTTCAGCGCAGAAGACAGGTGGATACGTTGGGAAGCATCCCAAGTGTAACAAGTGTGGCTTTCACCATTCTGGGAATTGTGATCGAGCTCGTTGTCATCGGTGCCATCAGTTGGGGCACCATGCTAAGGATTGCAAGGTGGCGCTCACCCCAACCCAGACTCCTGCGGCTACTCCTGCTCCTGCTGCTCAGGGGACTCAGGGGAGGCAGGGGTGTTACAACTGTGGTGACACGGGACACTTCAAGCGTGATTGTCCCAAGCTGAAGCACGGCGATAATGGGAGGGGCGGAAACGGTAACGGTAACGGGAATGGCGGCGGAGGCAGGACTGCGCGTGCTTTCGTCATTGGGTCTGCGGAGGCTAGGCAGGATCCAGACACAGTTACCGGTACGTTCCTTCTCAACAATCGCTATGTTTCTGTTTTATTTGATTCTGGTGCCGATAAGAGCTTCGTATCTGTGGATGTTAGTCAGTTGCTAGATATAATACCCACACCTTTAGAGGCTAAGTATTTGATAGAATTGGCTAACGGTAAGAACATCGAGGCGACTCATATCCTTAGGGAGTGTCACTTGGAACTGTCGGGTCTGTCATTCCCCATTGACCTTATGCCTGTACCTTTGGGTAGTTTCGATGTCGTTGTGGGCATGGATTGGTTATCGTTGTAACGCGCAGAGATTGTTTGCTTTGACAAGGTTATTCGGATCCCTCTCCCCGATGGAGAGATTCTTTCGGTTCACGGCGAGAAAAGCGGTGCTCCGCTGAGCATCATTTCCAGCATGAAAGCCCGTAAGTACCTTCGGAAGGGCTGTTCGGCCATTCTGGCACTTGTTAACGTTTCTACTGACGATGAGAAGAAGATCGAGGATATTCCGGTGGTTCGTGACTTTTCTGATGTGTTTCCTGATGATTTGCCTGGTCTTCCTCCCCATCGTCAGGTTGAGTTTGGTATTGATCTTGCTCCGGGCGCAGCTCCTATTGCCCGAGCTCCGTATCGTCTTGCACCTCCTGAGATGCAAGAATTATCCAGCCAGTTACAGGAACTCTTGGAAAAGGGTTTCATTCGACCGAGCTCGTCCCCGTGGGGAGCTCCTATTTTGTTTGTGAAGAAGAAGGATGGGAGCCTTCGTATGTGTATTGATTACCGTGAGCTGAACAAAGTGACCATCAAGAATCGTTATCCTCTCCCTCGCATTGATGATCTCTTTGACCAGCTTCAGGGCTCCAGCTACTACTCGAAGATTGACTTGCGGTCCGGTTACCACCAGTTGCGCGTCAGGGAAGCTGACATCCAGAAGACTGCTTTTCGCACTCGCTATGGCCATTTTGAGTTCCTGGTCATGCCTTTCGGTCTCACTAATGCACCGGCGGTGTTCATGGATTTGATGAACCGCGTTTGTAAACCGTACCTCGATAAGTTCGTCATCGTGTTCATTGATGACATTCTGATCTATTCCAAGAACAAGGTAGATCATGAGGAACATCTGCGGTTGGTTTTGGAACTTTTGAGACGGGAGCAGTTGTATGCTAAGTTCTCAAAGTGTGATTTTTGGTTGCGGGAAGTTCAATTCCTAGGGCATGTGGTGAATGAACTGGGAATTCATGTCGATCCGGCTAAGATCGAAGCTATTAAAGACTGGGAAGCACCAAAGACGCCATCTGAGGTGCGGCAATTCCTAGGTCTTGCAGGTTACTATCGGCGTTTTATCGAGGGATTTTCGAAGATCGCTCAACCCCTCACCGCTCTCACCCAGAAGGATCGAAAGTTCGACTGGGACGAACCACAGGAATCAGCATTTCAGATGCTGAAGCTTAAACTTTGTTCTGCTCCTATCTTATCCTTGCCGGAGGGTACGGATGATTTCGTTGTGTACTGTGATGCTTCGATTCGGGGTCTCGGTTGCGTGTTAATGCAACGTGGGAAGGTTATCGCTTATGCTTCTCGTCAACTCAAGGTTCACGAGAAGAACTATACTACTCACGACTTGGAGCTGGGTGCAGTAGTATTTGCGTTGAAAATCTGGAGGCATTACTTGTACGGTACCAAGTGTGAAGTATACACCGATCACAAGAGTCTCCAGCATATTTTCGACCAGAAGGTGTTAAACATGCGGCAGCGTCGTTGGGTTGAACTTTTGAACGATTACGACTGTGCGATTAAGTACCATCCTGGCAAGGCAAACGTTGTGGCGGATGCCTTGAGCAGGAAGGAGTCGGCGAAGCCTCGGCGTGTCCGAGCCTTGCAGCTTACCATTCATTCCTCCTTGCCTGACCGGATCCGCTCGGCTCAGGTGGATGCCTTAAAGGAGGAAAACCTTAAGGCCGAAACGATGCACAGTGCGGACAAACACCTTGAGCTTAGGTCTGATGGCCTACACTACTTCGCTGGGCGTGTTTGGGTTCCTTTACTCGGGGGATTACGGGAGCTTGTCTTGGACGAGGCTCACAAATCCCGGTATTCTATTCACCCAGGCTCCGATAAGATGTATCAGGATCTGAAGATACTTTATTGGTGGCCGAACATGAAGGCTGATATAGCCTCCTATGTGAGCAAATGCTTGACCTGTGCTAAGGTCAAGGTGGAGTATCAGAAGCCGTCTGGTCTCCTACAGCAACCTAAGATTCCAGAATGGAAGTGGGAGCGGATCACGATGGATTTCGTCACCAAGTTACCGAGATCACCAAGTGGTTGTGACATGATTTGGGTGATCGTCGACCGGTTGACGAAATCGGCACACTTCATACCTATTAAGGAAACGGATGGACTCGAGCGGTTAGCTCGACTCTACCTTAAGGAGGTGGTCTCTCGGCACGGGGTGCCTGTTTCTATCATTTCTGATCGTGATTCCCGCTTTGCTTCGCGTTTCTGGAAGGCCCTTCATAAGGCCTTGGGTACTCAGCTGGATATGAGTACGGCTTATCATCCGCAAACTGACGGGCAGAGTGAGCGGACGATACAAACACTGGAGGACATGCTGCGGGCATGTGTCATCGATTTTGGCAAGGGTTGGGAGACTCACCTGCCGTTGGTGGAGTTCTCCTACAACAACAGCTACCACTCCAGTATCGGGGCAGCTCCGTTCGAAGCTCTGTATGGACGGAAATGCCGGTCTCCCTTGTGTTGGGCTGAGGTGGGCGAGAGTCAGCTCACTGGCCCGGAACTGGTGTACGAAACTTCGGAGAAAATCGTACAGATCCGTAACCGTTTGGCAGCTGCGCGGGATCGTCAGAAGAGCTATGCCGATCGCCGTCGCAAACCGCTAGAGTTCCAGGTTGGGGACAAGGTACTTCTGAAAGTTTCACCATGGAAGGGCGTCATACGCTTTGGAAAGCGTGGCAAGCTTAACCCTCGTTACGTCGGACCGTTCGCAATCCTGGAACGGATTGGGCCGGTGGCGTACAGACTTGATTTACCGACGGAGCTCGGTAATGTTCACAACGTCTTCCATGTGTCTAACTTAAGGAAGTGTTTGGCTGATGAATCTCTTGTTGTGCCACTGGAAGAGATCAAGGTTGATGATCGTCTTCGCATTGTGGAGGAACCTGTGGAGATTCTGGATTACAAGATTCGTAGCCTTCGGCGGAGTAAAATCCGCATCGTTAAAGTTCGTTGGAACTCGGATCGTGGACCGGAGTTCACGTGGGAACGAGAGGACCAGATGAAGGCTAAGCACCCTCATCTCTTTCCGAAGCGCGCGTTCGAGTCCAGGCATGTTACTGCTGAAGCAGAGTGAATCTCGGGGCGAGATTCCCTTTCAACGTGGGGATGATGTGACAACCGGTAACCTTTCTTTTCGTTTTCGTCCTTTTCGTCTGTTTCATTTTTGGGCTTCGTGCAATTTTCGGGACGAAAATTCTTTCAACATGGGGATGATGTGACACCCGGCATGTTCGGCTTAAACATAATAGTAACATCTAAGTCTACCTTAGCGAGAAACGTTCATAAACAAACTTAACTGGGTCAGTTGAGTCGGGTCAAATTAGGATTGTCCAGGGTCAATGATCTGGAGGATCATTGGGAGTCGTTTTGGGAATACATTAGTACCGGGTTCCGTCGTTGGTGACATTACATGAACTAATTAAGTATATGTGTAGATTATGGGTCGTATGGTGAATTGTATGCTTATACTTGCTTAAATGATGTACAAATGATTATACGTGCCTAAACATGCTAAGTATAGACTATGGATGCATGCTTATGTGTTAAGATGTGTTAGAATGCGTTAAACACGACAAACTGGAAAAAGGTTAACATGTGTTAAAAGTGCTGTTAACATGTGTTAAAAAGTGCTGATGACCTGAATGTGGAAATAATGGGCGAATGTGGAAATGGGACTTGAGAAATGGGCGAATGTGGAAACAAAGTGGGCGAATGTGGAAAGATTCCACATTCGACCATTACAAATGGGCGAATGTGGAAAAGTTCCACATTCGACCACATAAAATGGGCGAACCTGGACTGGGTATAAATACCATCCTTAGCCGTTTTTCACCATTTCACAAACCCTAAACGCCTCCAAACACTCTCTATCAGCTATTATCATTGGGGAAGGAGTTTTTGAGCTTGTTTTTCATAACCTAACTCTCTAAATCATTACAAGTGAAGATCTAAGGTGTGTTCTTCATTACAAATCCTTTTTAAACAATTTTGACTTGTTTTAATCTAAACCCCAAGGGTCCAGATCTGATATCAACCTATTTTATGTATAAAAACCTTTCCTAACCAAAACCTATTCATAAACAATGAGTTTTTATGCAAATAAACATGTGTTAGTATGATATTATGCATTGTTTGATGATTACTTGTTGTATAGATGATATGACAACAACCTAGGGCTGTTATTAATGATGGGTTATGATTGAAACATGTTACCTTTGATTGTTGATGGTGTTTTGGCGATTAAAGGGGTTTTTAGTTAGATTTATGGTTTGTTTTTGGATGATTATGATAAGGTTATGATAAGGGTTTCTTGTTCATGATGATTCGAGTATGATGGACGGATTATTGATCGATTTCAGAAGGTTTCCTAATTGGGTAATATTTTCATGCATGGTGATGTGACATCTCCATAATTTACTATTTTAGGAAACTTGTAAAACGGATAGATTTTGGGGTAAAATTGGTAGGGTTTCGTAGGAATATATTAATGATGCTTGACTGCTGTAACTCGTGATGTTTCGTGATGTTTTCGGATGTTTTTCGACGCGTTTTTGGAAAAATCTGACATCAGGGGCGAACCTGGAATACCTTCGACCAGTCGAACGGTCGAAGGTGGGTTCCAGGGGGCGAACCTGGAAACTAAAAGGGGCGAATGAACTAAAAGGGGCGAAGGTGGGAAGAAAAGGGGCGAAGGTGGAGGTTCAAAGCCACATTCGACCAGTTAAGGCCACCTTCGACCTCCCAGGACTACGTTCGACCCTACGTTAACAAAAATGAGATTTTTGATACAAACTAAGTGTTTTATGCTTGAACCTTGCGTGTAATCTATGTGTACTTGATTAGTTAGGGTAATGGGTCACCAACGGATGTCGGGTCGGTCTAGTGTGTCGGTTAAACATTTAAACACGTTTTAAAAACATACTTGGTTATGATCTGGACAATCGGGGACTAGATAACCTTATGGTTATTAGTCGGAACACTTATGTGAACATTTTGATAGATCTCCGGTAGAGGGATCATCAAGGGCTAAACATCTTTTACTTACATTTGAGGAACGCTATCTAAGGTGAGTTCACGGCCCCACTTTTACTGCTTTAACTTTTGGGGGAGAAAACATGCGCTAAACAGTTTTGGTAACATATGTCATACTATGGTTTTAACTTTATATTGCTATACGATCTTTTGGAAAGTCCCGGGGGAAACCATGAATGTGCGGGTTTGCACAACGGGGGAAATGTGGATAGATCTATTGGGCGTGACCTGCCCCACTCGTCGGCTTGGAGGGCCGGGCGGGTGCATATTGTCTCGAACAGGAACATTATCGTGCTGAACATTACGGGCTGCTAAACATGCTAAACATTGCTAAACGTGTCCAGTAATGGTTTCCAATCGTAGTAGTAATAAAACATACGCCTAGCTAGCGTACTTGGTAGCATTGATATAGTATGGACATGGTAACACTTGGTAACTCTTTTTGAACAAACCTGTGAACTCACCAGCATTATATGTTGACGTCTTTTGGCATGTTTTTCTCAGGTCGCTAAGGTAGCTACAACGGGAACTAGGCGCACAAGTCTGCACGGGCGTCTAGAGTTAGGAGCATGGTCTTGTTAAACATTAAACTATGTCTTTTGGGTTGTAAACATTTAAAGCTTCCGCTACTGTTTATGCTTTTATAATTATATCTTTTGGGTATTGTGTTATGCATATAGTGTTGTTTATTGTGACCGTTGACTTGAATCCTGGTTTGTCATGCGCCTCGCGGTAAAACCCCGCAAATGGAATTTGAGGGTGTGACACTAACGGCTACAAACATATCTCGAACACTCCTGGGCTTCAGCCTTCCACAAGCCCATGACATAACCAGCTTCTAATGTAAAGCCCAATAAGAACCTGAAAGACTTAAATATAACCAGATCAACATATAGCCCAAAAGGTTGAATCACATTTTGATATAAGTATTATTTTTAACGGTAGTCAAGATACTAATATATGTATAATAAAATAAAATATAATATAGATCGTCAGTACATGGTCTCCTTTTTTTATCGTATGTTTATATTTAAGTTGTTTTAAACACTGAAAATCTATAAACAAACAAACTTAAAAAGACTTTTGGGTCCACCTATATGAGCAAGTAGAGAGACCAAGTTGAAAGCTAATCGTGCAAGAGATGCATCCACTAGGGGGGTGTGTATATAAATTAGAAGGAAGCAAGTGTGTTACATTTATTTGTTATTATATATTAAGTGAATCTTAAGTATACTTTTAAACAATTATGTTAGTTGATTATCATGCACACGAACAAGTTCTTTTGTCATCTAAGTATGTTAAATGTTTACTAGCAGGAACCCGCGCGTTGCGGCGAGGCTGCACTGTGTTTGGATGTTGCGTTTGTTCAATCACGTTGCTGGTGTTGTACACTATACAAACATACTGATTTTTTGAACATATACAAACATACTGATAATGTGTAATATATGATTGAAGGGTGCACAATTAATAGGAAGTAGGTGTAGATATTGTAGTAGAATAACACGTTAAGTTTGTAATCAATATCATACGACGTAAAAGTAACCCAAAATTTAAAACAACAGATGACACCATATAGTTATTGATTACAAACTTAACGTGTTATTCTACTACAATATTTACACCTACGTATACTTTTAAACAATTATGTTAGTTGATTATCATGCACACGAACAAGTTCTTTTGTTATCTAAGTATGTTAAATGTTTATAAGTTGTCACAAGATTAAGTCAACTTGTTGGAGTTGAAAACTCTACTATTGTTGGTGAACCTAATGAATCTCGAATCCTTACTAGTGTCATCATTGATCACCCTAATATGAACTTTCAAAGTAAAAGCATGAAAAACACTGATAAATGTCTTATGATCGACGGTTTGAACCTAGCAACACCTTTAGTGCCTACACTCGCCATCAAATACAAACCGTTCTTCTTCGATATATGTTTCATATAGAGATACCATATTCGGATATTATATCATAACAAAAGTTATTTTATTCTAACAATTACATTTACATGCATATCTTATTAGTTTTTTAGAAGTGGGCTATCATGTAAAATAATGGGGACCCATAGCAATTAGTGATGATGCTCAATATGGGCTTTAGAAGTGCCTACTTTTAAGCGTCTTTACATACAAAGGGTCCTACTCAATAGTGACCCAATACTCATCCCTAAATGTTACTACCACGACCACAATTTTCAAGATGCCAATTTTCACGATATATATATATATATATATGGGTGAGATTCCTTCACAAATGTTATATTTCGTGAAAAGTGTGAGAAGAATTAAGAATTGATATATAGGCATCATTTTTTGGACTTAGTCATGATGTTTTTGATTGCTTTGCCTAGAAACCACAAACATAACAATTAAAAACCCAAAGCAATGTATTCTGGGCTTAAAACTTAAAACACCATGTCATGAACATTAAGCAATGTGTTTTTAGTGTTAAGTAATGTGGTTTAGTTTTGTTTTAAATTCTATGACTATAATACATTGCATTTTGTTTTAAATTGTTGTGTTTGGTGTTTTTCAAGCTAAAATAACCTAAAACATCATTCCTAAATCCAAAATATATATGATGTCTATATATTAATTCTTAATTCTTCTCACACTTCTCACGAAATGTGCCCTTTGTACACGAATCTAAACATATATATATATATATATATATATGTGTGTGTGTGTGTGTGTGTGTGTATGTGGGTGGTTAACATACAAGACAAAGTAATTAGGCAAAGGGGTGTGAAAATGTGGGCTATTAGATTTATAGATCAACGAACAGATCAATGCGATGATAATATTGTAAATAAATGGAAGTTACAATAGTGAAAACAAATCAGAAAGGGTATTTTAGTCAATTCAGTAAATAATTGATATAACACCCCCCCCCCCCCATGATTTTAAAAAGAGTAATTGATTTAAATAATCCCAACTATGAGTTATTGGCCACTGCCTGTCCCAACTAAAAAAATATGTGCTGGCGGTTTCAACTTTTGACATATTGTCCTCCTGCGGGCTTTCGTTGACTGAAGACTAACTTCGTTAGTGTACGATGACGTGGGTACTTATGTAATTGCTAACATGTTAAAAAATTTCACATTTGGCAGCCAACATGGCAGCCATCACCATCTTCCTTCCCTTCTCTTACCACCATTGCATCACCACTACCATGGAAGCTACCACCATCATCACTACCTGCACCACTAACTCCCATCACCATCACCACTGGATTCCTCCTAAGTCCTAACCTTTAAATTAAAACCCCCCAAACTTGCAAAACCCCAAAACCTACAAACCCTTAAACCTGCAAGAACCCCCAAACCTGGAAATCTCTTCCTCCCAGCTTGCAAACCCTAGACGAAGACGGAGATGACGGTGCACCACCAACCGGTAGAACCTGTAGTTGTCTGTGCTTCCTCCGGTGTCATCTACAACGACCATTGGATTGTTCATATGATCGTATTTTGTGTATATGAGGGGAAGTGTGATGTTTGGTTGTTTTTATTTTTATTTTAAGGGTTTGAATTTTAATGGTGGATGATGCAGGTTTAAGGGTTTTCCAGGTTTAAGGGTTTTGCAAGTTTTGGGGTTTTGCAAGTATGGGGGTTTTGATTTTCATGTTAGGAGGAATTCGGTGGTGATGGTGATGGTAGCTTCAATGGTAGTGGTGATGCAATGGTAGTAAGAGAAGGAAGGGAAGGAAGATGGTGGTGATGGCTGTCATGTTGGCTGTCAAATGTGAAATTTTTTTACATGTCAGCAATTACATAAGCATCCACGTTATCATACACTAACGGAGTTAGTCTTCAGTTAACGAAAGGCCGCTGGAGGACAATATGTCAAAAGTTGGGACCGCCAACACATATTTCGTTAGTTAAGACTAGCAACAGCCAATAGCTCATAGTTGGGATTATTTAATCTATTACTCCATTTTAAAACATCCATATCTTTTTCATACGCCAATATATTTTGAAAAATTTATACCATATTAACGAGCTTTTCATTCTCTTTAATTTGAGTATGCTATTGCTATAGTTTTCTTAATTTTTTAATAAATTTATCACAAGATATGTGATTACACGTTCAATAGAAATCACATAATCACGTAATACTACATAGTCAGCTAGTAACATTATACTTATTTCAATAAAATGCATATTATGTAATTATGTACTTGTATATAATCACATGAACTATTATCTATTAAGAGTAAGGAGAAACTACTCCATCTCTTATGCCACTCTAAACTAGGTATTTGAAATTTGTTTCTTCTTGTTTTGGTGTGTGTGAGAGACTTCATGTGCAACATCTCATATTGCGTAGTGCATGCTAAGTCATTGATTAGATTGACTAAAAGGAAAAAAAAACTACTTTATATAACACCAATAATAATAAGAATAATAAAAGGTAAGTAACAAATGGGAAAATTGAAAGGTAAAAAAAAAAAGTTAAAAAAAGAGAGGAAATAAGTAAAAAAAAAAAAAATGAAAGATAAAAAATCAAAAGAAAGCAAAGAAACAATGGTAATAAAGAGTAGAAAAAGAAAAGGACAGCCTTTCTTTTTTTTTTTTTTAGTTTTATTTATTTTAGAAACAACTTATACATGCATATTAAAAACTTTAAATTAAATTAAAAATATAATCAAATACATAATTCAAATTAAAAAGAAATATATAACTCAAAAAAAATACATAAATCATTTTTACCATTCGTCATGGTTGGTCCTTGGAATTTGCGAAGCCAAAATGTGGTAAAAATCTTGGTTGTAGATATGCTTATAGTCAGTTTTATCCGCTTCAACGACTTTGTCTTTCCCTAGGTCACCCTTGTCACTCATGACTTCATTGTAGTGCAATTGAAATAGCATTGTCTTATTACGCAAATCACCAAACTTTGAATTTAGTTGGTTTGGGGTGTAGTCGGTTTGACCCATATGGGGGGGGGGGGGGTGCAACTACCCTGAGGTACCTTAATATTTTTTTGTTTTATTTATTTTAAAAATAAATTATACATGCATATTAAATTTTAATTTAATTAAAAAGATAATCAAATACATAATTTAAGTGAAAAAGAAATACATGATTCAAAAGAAATACATAAACCACTTTCACCATTCGTCACGATTGGCCCAAATAATTTGCCAAGCCGAAGTATGGTAAAAGTCTTGGTCGTAAATATTTTGTAGTCGATTTTAGCCACTTCAATGACTTCGTCTTCCCTAGGTCACCCTCGCCATTCATGACCTCATTGTAGCGCAACTGAAATAACATTGTCTTGTTACGCAAATCACCAAACTTTGAATTTAGTTGGTGTTGGGTGCAGTCGGTTTGACCCATATATAGGAGAAAGCGAGTAGAAACACTACGCCAAAATGAACGACCTCTTTTAGTAGGCGCCATGTCTTGGACATTTACCCAGGCCATAGCCAAGGCTATCTCGTCCTCATCGGTCCATCTTGATCGTACCATTTGAACGAAGACATTTTTTTATTTTTTTTTTGTAAAATAAAATGGGTGTACGGTGAAGAAATGGTGAAAAAAAGGATGTAGGGTGAAAAATTGTTGAATAAATGAGTGTATGTAGTGAAAATAGTATTAATTTTTTTTTTTAAATTTAGCGGTCATAAAATTTGACCGTTTGCACCATTTACTTCCTAACCAAATCCAAATCGGTTTTCACCACCCGCCTAACCCAGCCAAAATAGACTACCCAACAGACATGGGGTGATGTAGCCGAAAAGGATACCCACTTTCGACACCCCCTGTCTAAAACACATGCTAATTTAAAACGAATATTCAACATTTAATTGAAATTTAGAATAAACTTTCGATGTGAAAAAATAAAACCAAAGAAAGACCATTCAACTCAGTGTCCGCCAAACCATTTTGTACCACTAAAAGCAACGTAACCCCAACATCAATGTCACTCACCCCTTTTGGAAAAGAGGAATCCAAATTAAATAAGTAATAAAAAATTCACATAGCCGTCCAAAGCAAAGATAGTCTAAATAGTTTGGCCGATTTGAAAGATACACTGTTAGGTTTTAACGGTTTTTGATTTATGGTTTGTAACTTGAATTGACCCATTAGACTATGGGGTGTGGTTCCCCTTCCCCTTTCCTTCCCCTTGTCCACATCAACGCCACATCATCTTCCCCTTCTCCTCCCCCTTCTAGGGGAAATGGTTCCCCTTTCCCCTTCCTTTTTTATTATTTTATTTAATTTATTTAATTACATATTTATTTTAGAAAAATCAATTAAAACTAAATATATATATATATATACTAGCTGATTACTCTGGGAAGGTCCCGGGGTTGAAAAATTTAATATGATTTAATAAAAAAAATGATAAAAGAAGAAAACTCAAATCACGAAAAGAGTAAATAACTTAAACATAATCAATCTTAGTTAAAATAACATTTATTTAAAAAGTTAAAAAAAATAAAAAGCATAAACCATATTAAACATAATACAGTATTAAAAGGATAACCTTCAACATATAATCATCTTCAGGTAATTTAAAATATTTTACAATTTGACTTTAACTTATATAGATGTAGAATTCATGATGAGGGTTGAAAAATATAACCATTCTAATAATACTAATGCTAATAGTAATAATTATTACTCTTGTAATTAAATAAATAAAAAAATAACCTTGCTATAAGGTGACACCATGTGTTGCAGTGTTGCGCGATTCTTTCTCCTAGCTTCTTTTGATAAAGTATACCTATCCATCTTTAGAAGAGTAAAATTCCAATGATAGCATGACGATTGGGCTGAATTTCAACATCGTAGATAAGAACCTGGTTTAAAAGAAAAAACATGATTAATGAATAACTTGAACACTTTGTGTTTTTTTTTTTTTTTTTGTATGAACATAACCACAAAAAATAGTCGTTTTTTTCTCCCTTTTTTATATAGTAATATGGTACTCGTTGGAAAGATAATAAAACACTCGTTAATTTGGTGTAATTTTTTTATTTAAAAAATCTCGAATATAAAAGATATTAACATTTAAAAATTACGGGAGGAACATAAGAGAGAAAAAATTAAATTTGTTTTTAAGTTGTTTTTTTTATAAAATAACTCAATTTAATTTTAGTAATTGAGAATTGAGAGATAGAGAGATGAATTTAGGGTTTTATGTTTATCTTTTTTTTTAATTAAAAAAGAAAATAATTCAAAAACTAAAGTCTTTCAATTATGATGCCACGTGGCAGTTTCATGGAGAGGTTGAAGGCACCATTGCACGCCACGTCAGCAATGTTCAATTCTTTTATATATATTAATAGATATAGGGAAATTATAAACTGAAAACCCCCTTGAGTTAAGAAAACTAAGAAAACCCTTGTAAAAACCATCTAAAATTTTGTAATTTTTTTTGAAAAAAATACACAAGGTAACATACATGTTTTTAAGTGTTTTGGGCCAAAAAATTAAAAAAAGCGCCGAACGAATGTTTTTAAAAAAAATAAACAACGCAAACTTTGTAACAGCGATGTTAACATATGTTAAAAGGCAGAAAACATATGTTAACAGCGCTGTAACATATGTTAAAAAGCAGAAAACATATGTTAACAGCGCTGTTACAAAGTTTGCGTTGTTTATTTTTTTTAAAAATATTCGTTCGGCGCTTTTTTTATTTTTTTGGCCCAAAACGCTTAAAAACATGTATGTTACCTTGTGTATTTTTTTCAAAAAAAATTACAAAATTTTAGATGGTTTTTACAAGGGTTTTCTTAGTTTTCTTAACTCGAGTGGGTTTTCAATTTATCCTCCCCCTATATATATATATATATATATATATATATATATATATATATATATATATATATATATATATATATATAGGGAAAGTATAAATTGAAAACCCACTCGAGTTAAGAAAACTCTGAAAACCCGTCAAAAAACCATCTAAAAAAGTTTTTTTTTTTTTTTGAAAAAAATACACAAGGTAACATACATGTTTTTAAGCGTTTTGGACCAAAAAAATAAAAAAGAGCCGAACGAATATTTTTAAAAAAAATAAACAACGCAAACTTTGTAACAGCGATGTTAACATATGTTAAAAGGCAGAAAACATATGTTAACAGCGCTGTAACATATGTTAAAAAGCAGAAAACATATGTTAACAGCGCTGTTACAAAGTTTGCGTTGTTTATTTTTTTAAAAAATATTTGTTCGGCGCTTTTTTTTTATTTTTTTGGCCCAAAACGCTTAAAAACATGTATGTTACCTTGTGTATTTTTTTCAAAAAAAAAAAAAAAAAAACTTTTTTAGATGGTTTTTTGACGGGTTTTCGGAGTTTTCTTAACTCGAGTGGGTTTTCAAAATATCCACCCCCTATATATATATATATATATATATATATATATATAGGGTTGAGTTATTCTACAAAGGCTACAAAAAATGAGAAGGGTGAAAAGGATGCAAAAAACACAATAGATCATCAAATATGACACAATGAGCCACAAAATATAACACAGTGCCAAAAAATATAACACAATGCTGAAGAAAAAAGACACAATGAATTGAAAAAATGACACAACGATGAAAATAAGAAAAAGACACAATGGTACATAAAAGGCACAATCATATAACGCATATTCTAAAAACTACAAGCTAAAACCCCAAAAAAGCGAAGACCTAAAAACTAACGACGTAGGGTTCGATAAGATGATTCCAATGCCGCTTGAATGAGTTCAATCGAAGTCTGTTTGATACCCTTCCTACGACTTCCTATTTTTCTTTCACTGTGTATTTGATCCTAACCCTATATATATATATATATGTATATATATATATGTGTGTGTTCAATATACAGAAACAACAAAAACAAAAACTCAACAAAACTCACCACTCTTCGGCAAGTCTCCGGCAACAGAAGGTCACCAACGCCGCCTACGTTGTCTCTGTCGTCTCCGGTCATCTCCGGTCGGCTCCACCGTTTCGGCTCCACTGTGTGGTCGTCTCCGTCGTCTCCGGTCTCCACACCGCCGTCCGCCTCCACCTGCAACCAGATCTGCTTCTCTCTCTCTCTCTCTCTCCCCCTCTCTCTTAAACCCCCCCTCTCTCTCTATCTAATGTTAACGTTCAAAAAAATATTGGGAAATGGGACGGGGAGAACGGGAGGAATTCCCCGAGCACACCGAAGCTGGAGCGCGGGGGGTGTTCCCCTTCGGGGAAAGCTCCATGTAAGCCATCCCGAGCTCCTTCCCGATCCATACCCCATAGTCTTAACATTTACTATTTAACGTACTTTTTTCAATTTGAAATACAAAGTTGTGTGTCTACTAGGTTGTAGTCTCGTGTTTTATATAGATTAGTCAGTATTTGCGCGTTACGGCGTGAAACAACATTTAGTTAGCATGCACATTGTGTGTTGTACTTTAAGCAATTACACTATAAAACTTAAATTTAAGATGTCAATGAGAAATGTATTATAATATAGTATAGATGATTTTGGTTCATTTTCGTTTCTGTAATTACTTAGCCATAACATATCATTTTTAAATTAAAAAAAAACTATAGCAATACTATACTCAAATTAAAGAGAAAAAAAATATTCGTTCACTACTAGAAAATATACCTTTAATGACATGCCATTTATGACACACACCAATTTTATGACATGAAAAAGTGTATGTCATAAAAAAGATGTCATCTTTTATAAAATCTTAAAGATTTATGACACTTCTTTTTGTATGTTATCCCTAAGTGTCATTATTTGAAGAATTCATGACACTCCACTTTTTGTGTGTCATCTTTAATGTCATTTTTCGAAATTTTAAGTTTCCCTCCTCTGACCTATGATCAGATTCCAAATTTTTATTAAAAAAACCAACCAAACCCTCATTTCTTTTAACCTAACCCCTCCCCAATTGTTCATCATCGACCTCCACCTTTGATTGTATATGTATTTTTATCTTTAGATTTTTTATTCGAGTACCTATAATAGTGCAATTGCTTCATGGTTAGTGTGTTATTCTTCACTATTTTCGTATTTTGAAGTTAAAATTCGGTTGAGGTTGATTGAATTTGTATTCTTAGGTTTAGATTTTCGATTTGATGCAAATACATCTAATAGTGTAATCGCTTCATGGTTAGCGTTTTATTCTTCACTCTATTTCTATTTGTAGGTTTTTTTTTTGCGGTTGATTGTATTTGTATATTTAGGTTCAGATTTTTAGATTTGATTTGCATACCTCTAATAGTGTAATCGCTTCCCTGTTTGTGTGTTATTCTTCCCTGCATTTTTATTAAGATTAGATTTAGGTTTAAGGCTTTATTTTGGGTAGATGATATTGATTTTAGGGATTTATAACTATACTAGGTTATGTACCTGTATGATACACGGGTTGAATAATTTAAATTATATATATTATATATAAATTTAAAATATAATTAAGAAAAATTAGATTACATATTTTATTTAAAATAAAAAAGTTTCATGTACAACCAAAAAATTATTAAATATTCATCAACCCCTAAATTATTTCTTGTAAAAAACATTTTTATTCACATAAAACTTTTTTCAAACATTCCCAAATATATCTTCCATACACAGCTATTACCTTGTAGACTGCAGGTACAACAAAACAAAACAAAAATAAAAAAGTAATAAAGGTAAATTTGCTTAGGCTAAGATATAAAAAAATGAAATTAATTTAAAAATATCTCCTCATCCGTTAAACCATCCCAATCGAGTATTGTTCATTTTAGAATTTGACATCAAGTTTCCTCAAAGCCAAAGTATTTCTAACCTTGAGTGTATAATCATTTTTTTTCTAACATCGAGGTCCTTAAACATAATGACATTTATTGGTTCAGTTTGATTGTATTATAAAAAAATATTGTGTAAATTAATAACTTGAAAATAAAGATTGAAACGAATTAGTAATGCAAAGACTCTTTAGATATTGCATTTCTCTATTGAAGTAACTTGAAAAAACAAAGTCAATGAAGATTTCAATTAATGATTTTTCATATATAAAATGTATTTTATATATCAAGCTATTATAATACGAAAATAGCCAAACATATTTAGTTTTGTATTGAATCAAATATTTAATTAATGTGGATTGATTTGTTTTATTGTATTTGTTTAGAATATTGTAAGAAATATAGTTTTAAACTTAGAGTGAAAGACCACATATTAAAAACACGTTTTTATGGTACACGATTTAAATTTAATAATATATAAATACATTATCTTAAAAAAATAAATAATTTTTAATAAAGATTACTTTTGTTAGTTCATAAACATTTTCAAGTTATGTCTATTAATTTATTTCTAATTTTGTATTAAAATATAATTATATTAATTGATTTACAAAAACATATAATATATATATATATATATATATATAAAACTGAATTCCAGTAATTATATTAATAATTATAGTTGTAACAAATAAAAACTGAGTAAGTAATAATTATTAAATAAAGAAACAAATTAAAATAAATGTATTGTTTGAAATAATAAAATGTGAGGCTTTTATAAAGGAGTTCTATGTACTCCATGAGCTGTCTTTTATTACTATAGATAAAATCGATTAATGTTGATTGATTTATTTTATTTATTTGTTTTGAACAATATAAAAGTCTCACAAAAAAAGCTTGACTAATTGCATTGTGTTATTATTAATTTGTTTATTTGACTTTTGAACTATTTTAAGCATTTAAAATTAATATGTATTTGCTGAACATAGTTTAACATCTAAAACAATGAACAAAATAATAAAACATAATAATCATTTGTCAAATATTGTAACAAAATTAATTTTAAACTTAGAATAATAGATTAAAGTTTTTTAAAAATGAGTTAATTTAAGGCACATGATTTAAATTCAAAGTTAATAATACATAAATATAAATATGTTATATAAAAAAGAATCATGTGTTTTCTTTTATTAATGATTTCAGTTACAACTATGATTATTAATATAATTACTAAAATTTAATTTAATAAACTTATATCATGGTTTTGCAAATCAATTATTATAATTAATTTTGAGTTTAATGTATTAAATAATAAAATGAGAGAATTCATGAGGGAGTGCCATGTGTCCCTCATGTGTTTTCTTTTATTATAAAGTGTAGATGTAGATGTAGATGTAGATTATAGGCCGTGTAGATATTGATGTATATAAGACCCTTATAAATTTCCATAGATTCGAATGCAAAATTAATTATTTTTTTACCTATCTGCCCATCCGTAGAAAAATAAATGTTCAACGAATTGTTATATGTGATCTGGTTGCATACAAAATGTATCTTATATACGCGTTATAAGGTTACTGAAGTTGAAAGAAAAAAGAGAGTCTAATGGCCTGGATTTGTTATAACTACATACATGTAGTGAATAACATACAATTTACATTCATTTGCAGGGTTTGCACAACATATTATCTGACCATTTTCGATTCTCTTACTAGCATAACTAGAACTTACTTGCTCTTACAATTCTACTTTGAAAAGTTGGCATATCATGTTATATAGCTCATTGATATAGTATGCTTGCAGGGCTGGAATTTCTTAGCAATGGGCTCCATGGAACCAAAAGAATGAAATATGGGATCTTTATGTCATATTATCACATGGAGATATCGTTTCCTATAACCAAATGTCTTTTTTTTAATTGTTTTCGATGTACCGTGATTGCTACTAATATATATGCTCGATCGATTGAACAATGTTTTCCCAGTTAAAGAGTTTTCAATTGGAAATACGCGTTTCATTACTGAAGTGTAATATCGGCAGGTTCAAAGTGACTATGGTGATGGTTTCGAGTGATCAGCTACTATTTCGTTCAAAAGAAAGGCTGGACTTGGTTTAGTGAACGACGTTATGCTAAGGTATGTTTTTTAAAGCTGCCTGTCATCTTATGAGCCAACACCGCATTTCTTTTGTTGAGATACTATTTCATAATTATGCTCATCAGTTACAGCCCACATACCATGTTTTATCATTTATTAATTGATAAGTAACATTTGAGCACAATCAATGATATCATGGTAACAGCAAGTTAGCGGCTGCAGCAAGTTAACGGCTGCAACAAGTTTACGGATGCAGTTATGTATGAATCAGAACTGCAGAACTGCAGAACTACGATTCATCACTGCTAGTGCTGAATCTGAACTGTAGTTAGTGTGTCGGTTAGGGTGTCAAATTGTGTCGATTACGTTCATAGAGTTTTTGTTGATGTCTGGGTTATTTGATTGGTTATGTTATTCTATGTGGTATGGCCTTTTGTCTGTTAATTTTTTGTCTACACATGTCTGTTATCTTTGTTCGCTTTTTACAATCGGCTAGTCCTCATACAGGAGGGAACTTAAAATCAACGAAGGATAACAGGGATGTACAAACGGGTCCTGACTGTCCTGTGTTAAAAACCGCAGGAGCTGATGGGGAGATAATAGCAGGTTTACTCTTTCACATTATGCTTTTTAATTGTTTTGTATGATAACCGGTGGATGAGTAATATTATATATGGTTGTATATATATTTTTGGCCTTCTTTTCATGACTTTGTTGAGTCAAATGAGGAATACTTGTTTTGTGCAGAGATCAAAGCAGGTTGGTGCAACTAATAACATAGACTTGGTAAAGGAATCTTCCCCTAATTTTTTTGTAAAGAGAATTAATAACGGATGAGGATTTCCAGATTGTGTAGATGGAAGAGCGAGCGATAAGAATTTGGATTGTTCAAGTAACATTACCCCTGACACTCCCTATGCAAATGTCAGTGAAGGGCGTGAACCTGGTTCTGAACTTGTTCCAGTGACAGAATATGCCAGAAGTTGATACGTAATAAATTAGCTCAAATTCAAGCCAGAATGGAAGAGGTTAGTTTCCTTGCTGTTGATCTTTCTGAAAATGTTGATGATAGCTTATTTATGTTTATTCTATGTAATGCCAATTCATACTTCACTTTGATCTTCATTTGCCAATTATTTTGCAAATCAGATGCGAATGTTTAGTTTACATGTGTAGATTTATGAATCTGATCTGAATTTGTGATCAGGTTAAATAGCGCGCTATGTAGTATATAGTAGCTTCGTTTTTGGTTCATTGTTTGGTAATTGTTGTGCACACCAATTGTTCGTAATATTGCTGGTGTAATTGCTTCAATTAACGTTATGTAAGTTGGTCGAGTCAAATTATAGCCAACCTTGTTTTCTTGAAACTAAAACCATCATGAACCTTAACCTTCATCTTATTAATTTAATTGTTGTCTCAGGTTGGGGGAGGAGTAGATGTTTACACGGATGCAGATATTGATGTCAGTCGTGAAGAATGGTCAAGTTATGCCGCAACCTTCATTTTCAAGTGATCCGTATGTTTAGGTATAGACTAACGTAATATATTGACACAATATTTTTGTAACCGTTAATACTTGTGGTAGGATTTGATAAATGCTTATATTATAATGGATTTTTTGGTGGTATATATAATAAATGCAGTTTTATTAAGTAATTTATTGATTTTGTAATTATAAATTTAAATATAAATCCAAAGATATTAGTCATTTTGCAGAATTTTTTTTGGGTAAAAAAAACCATGACATGCAAAATGAGTGTCACAAAGGTGTGTCAAGAATGTATGTCATTAAAGAGTGTCATGAAAGCGTGTGATTAAAAGATGACACGCGCTTGCATGTCATAAAAATTTAATGACATGTTCTTCCTTGACACTTTGCTGTGTGTCATAAACACCCTTTTATAACGCGCAATGCGCGTCAAGATAGGGGTATTTTTCTTGTAGTGGTTTATACGGTGTAATAATATTAGGAAAATATTAACGTATAAAAAAAATTATGGATGTTTGAAAATCGTGGGGGTAGTTAGTTAAAATAAGAGTGAAAAATGTAATTGTTATTTAAATAAAAAAAGTTGAGGGAAAAATGTTTAAGTATTGTATAAAAGAAATATTTGCCCTAAAAAAAGTAGTTAACATATGCATTAGTGTTGTACTATAAAGAATTATGCTTGTAAAACTTAAATTTTAAAAGATGCTTGAGAAATGTATTATAAGATAGTATAGATTAAAGAGTAAATAACCAAATTCGTCCCTGGGGTTTGGTCAATATTGCTAGATTCATCCAAAATAAGAATTTTTGATACCTGAGCCACTATAGTTACAAACTAGTGCTAAATCCGTCTAATTTACAAACTCAGTTAAAAATGTCGTTAACTCAAGGGCAGTATGGTCATTTTTCATCATTTTTTTTATCATATACAATATATAAGACAAGAAAAATAAAAAAAAGGGGCTACCCAGAGTCAAACCTGGGAACAAATCTGGTTCAAATCCTTGAGCATACACACACAACCATCTGGCCTGCATCATATTTGGTGTTTTATTTGATTTCAAAAAGAATTTATATAAACATTAACCTGAGTCATCTTCCCCAACCTAAATTCTAAGAACCCTAATTCTCCAATTGGGTTAATTACGAATTAGCTAAGATGTGGTTTTAAGACTTCAAGTGCAGAGGATTTCCAGCAACTTCCTTCATATTTAGATAATCAAATGAATTTAAAACAAAACATAATTAAAACAAACCGACTTCAAATACATGGATCAGGAATATTATTAATTATTAAGGTTGATATATGTGAATAATATACAAGGCGGTTAAAGAATTATTCGACTGATCACAAAGATTCAAAAGGCGCCAGTGAGTAAGGGAAGTAATAATAATTGATGGGGAAAAGGTTGGTTGATGTGGAAAGTTAAGAGTAGAGAGGTGAGCTTATTTATAGAATAAAGATACAATAAGCTTTTGGTGTTTTCTTTTCCTTGTATAGAATAAAGATTCAGTAATCTTCTGGTGAGCTTATTTATAGGATTTTGATCTGTATATGTTTTGATTGATTGATTATCTGAATTGCTTGATCTGTATGTCTATTAGTTTTGGGTTTGGATTTGTAATGAACCCAATTAGAGAATTAGGGTTCTTAGGATTTAGGTTGGGGAAGACGACCAGGTTAATGTTTATATAAAACCTTTTCGAAATCAAATAAAGCAACAAATCTGATGCAGGCCAGATGGTTGTTTGTGTATGCTTAAGGATCTGAACTAGGTTTGATCCCAGTTCGACTTTGGGTAGCCCCTTTTTTATTTTTCTTGTCTTATATATTGTATATGATAAAAAATGATGGGAAATGACCATATTGTCCTCAAGTTAACCACATTTTTTATCTGAGTTTGTAAATTGGACGGATTTAGCACAACTCCACGCCCCCAACTGATTTGAATACCCCCACAAGTTTTTTTGGGGTGTTTTTGAGCTCCAGAAAAAAAAACAACGGCATGAATTTTTTTGATGGGCCAATGAAATTCAATCTTTCTAAAAAAAAAAAATAATAATTAATATTAAATAATTGGAAGGGCTTGAAAATTTCACCTTACCACTACACCTCTTTTCTCATTTGAATCCCTTAATGACCCTACATGTCACGTGTCAATTAATGCCCCATGTGGTGAAAATTTTACTTTACCATTACACATGGTCTTATAAAGTGTTTAACACTCTCATTGCGAGCATCAACTTTTAGGAAGGTTCTTAATCTTTTTACATCATTATCATTTTATCATTATAAAATGTCATTATAAGGTTATGGGTTCATATTCTTACAATTTTTTTTTCATAAAAAGATGTTTTTGGTAAGTTTGATTTCAAATGAAAAAAAGTACATTTTCTTTATTACTATAATTATAAATTATCAATTAAAGGGTATTTACCATTGGGGTTGGTGGTCCAATGGCAAGGCAAAGCCTTTTAATACACTAAGAGTGTGAGGTCTTGAGTTCAAATCTCACAAGGAACAAGAAATTTACCTTTCAAAAAAAAAAAAAAAAATTAAAGGGTATTTGAAGTAAAGGTGGCTTTTGTGGAAAGCTTTAGTAGACAAACTTAACAAAATATATTGGTAAACTTAAGCAATATTTGCATTCTATGATATTAATACTAACCTTAAAAAATCAATTTTGATTAAAAACCACTTTTTAAGGGATGATAAAATATACATTCTTTGTTATCTCTTGCTCATAGTATTCAATACCTAACTCGCTTTTAAAGTGACACTCTCGTTACAATATTAATTTTTAAGCAGTTTCTTACTTATATCGTTATCATTATAAAATGTCATTATCATTATGGAAACCATCAGATTTGGTTTTTTCCTTTTTTCTAAAGTATAGTTAGCAGTTCGACATTGGGTTTTCATCAAAACCGGTTGAACACAACCCATCACTAGTTGAACACGTATAATAAAATCAAACTAGTAAATTTAACCGTCATTTGTATCCGGAAGCTCATACACTCTCTTGTACTCTTAAATTTACACTTTTGTTCATTACAATACTTAAATTCTAAAGAGGAGGTAAAATGGGACACCTTTCTCATCAACACCTTAATGGTTAGCTACAAGCCATTTAATGTAAATTTGGTAGTTGAATATAAAACCCAAATAATCATTGACATATAAGCTTGTGGTTATGGTAACTTGCAGGGGTGAATGGTTGTTTAGATTACATAACAAATTTCTCCCAGATGGGATCCACATGAATGTTGACTTCTATTTGATGCACAATTGGATCGCAAGCAACATATTATTTTGGGCGTTACTATACTATTAAATGTTTATGTTTCTTTCATCATTATTACGCTATTAATGCATCTTTGAATGCACTACATTGTTAAATGTTTATGCATTTTTTTAACGGCAAAGATAACGTGTCAACCCCGTGACACCGGACGTTGTGGTCAAGGTCGACTACTTGACTGTCGCCAGCCCTTTGGCTCTCCCAGATGCGCGGAAACCTGACCTCCACTTGTCTGAAGACACAACAATGGAATAATCGGTAAAACCTCGCATCCTATCCGAGTCGAACTGACGCCACCCGTATTCGCTCTTCACCTGGATGCTGTAAGAAATAATGAGAAGAGTGGGGATCAAACATGGGTCACAAGTAAGTATTTCTCCATAATTATCTTGCTTGTTTAAACTAAAAATTTAGAATCGGCCGTCATTGAGCAAACCGTCTTATCCGTTCATTGAACGGGCCTTTTTTTATAAATTAATTGGAGTTTGAAGCCACAAATGAATTATGGTTCAATCACCTGGTCCAGTCACTCTTTTGACATGAGACAATCAGATTTTACATGATCTATATAGTAGATGTTTCCAGATCAAACTGCTCGATCTGATTTTTTTTAATCAATTATAAAACTTTTATTAAAACATAATCGCGAAAAATTACATCAAGATAGCGGGCAAGCGGGCAACAAGCTGCGCTGCCACCCTTTTCTGAACGGCAAACCCTAGCCTACTAAAAACGAACTCCTGCCCCCGGAGTTGAGACACCGCTACTTGTACCACGGAATGAATAATATTTCGATATATAAATACCTTTTAAGGGAGATAATTTGAATATCATAAATTTTATTTGGTGTATTCAAATAGTATTTTTGAGAACAAAAAGAATAACTCTAATCACATGTATTTTAATTTATTTTTTATTTGTTTTTAACTTTTATGTTTCTTGCACTCATATGTGTTGTCACACCACGTCAACGGCGAAAACACATGGCGCAACGCTCGAAAGTATATCAAAATCAAGATTAACACAAACATATTTAATTAGAAAAGGTCATTTTATTAAGATTTTGAAAATACGTATTTTGTCTCAAACATTACACCAAACATTTACATCAAGTTCAAAATAAGGGTTTCCATCTATATCCCAAACTAATAGTAAATATAGGTGAAACCCTCGACAAGAGTCTGACATACCGTATTACACCGTACTAGCCTTTCATTCAATCAATGCTTAGGTACATGAAAGATATGTTTAAAAAGACGTCAATATATAAAATATTAGTGCGTTCACAGGTTTAAGCTTCACATCACAAAACATTTCAAAACCATGCCTGTAACAGAACTAGATTAAGTAGTGTCATAAATAAGGAGTAGCGAACTCCTATATGATGACGTCGACCAATCCTGAGCCCATAACCATACTAAGACTACACAATACAATTGCCCCGCGCAAGTTGTTTGTCGAAACCAGTGGCGAGGTTTAGTTGGGGCGGGAGGGGGCCGCCGACCCCCCCGAATTTTCGTGCAGAAGTTTAGATCGTATAGTATTCGTATAGAAAATTTTGTAAATATAGGGTTTCAACCCCCCGAAACTGGTTTTCAACCCCCCGAAACTAGTGACTTCCGACCCCCCCAAACCTTCGGGTCAAGCTTCGCCATTGGTCGGAACAACAACCCAGTTCAGAATAACGTGCACCACTTGTCTTTACCGGGTTGACGCAATCAACCAAGGGTTGGCCCGTTCCTGCACCAATAGTACTATCTAAATATTCCTTTAGTTTCATACACAATGAATTAATGGTTACAGTGAACACGCGAGGACCTATCTCGGCATGGTTTCCGTTACCCAGGTACTCATCGTGCTACTTATCATCTACGACTCGACTCACTTTACCGTATATTTATCTTCCCATAAACATACTAGGATCTTGTCGGTTGAGATTTTATGTTACGACAGTTTTACAAACATATCTTCCCGCATAAAGTTTAGAAAACAGTTCAAAAAAGCGGCCGTGAAATTCACCTCGATAACAACGCGCACGTAGCAGTAGAGAATAGCTAAAGTTCATAGTCAAAGGCCTACACGTGTTATAGTTGTATAGGACACTAGACCTATAGTACGTGTTTTACCGACAAGTTGTACACCTAACTCCGTAAACCACTATTTATATACAATTCACTGCTTGATTAAAATACATGTCCTAGGCTCATTAGTGATGAATTACCTCCGTTATAAGTTTCACTTAACTTATTTTGTAATAACCGTTCAACATTAATTCAAAGTTAGCTAGGTTTGTCACCGTGAACTCTGATCATTGCATGATTTCATCACGTCATGATCTTACTAATCAATATATATTTACTAACTTGAATTAACAATATCTCCGACTCGACTCACTTTACCGTATAATTTTTTCCCATTAAATAATTATACTAAGATCTTGTCGATCGAAATTTCATTTTCCACATTCAATTTGACTCACTTTACCATATATTTATTTTTCCATTAAATAAATATACCATGATCTTGTGAATTCGATATTACACTTACATTGTCAAGTTCTCATACTTAACTTTACATTTAATCATATAATCTTTAAAGATTATTTCACATTAATTCTCCCACGAATATATTTCCAACACTTAGAAAAGTGTTATTTAATTTTCACACATAATTATTCTTATACAAATTTTGTGACTAAAATATATATTTTCCATGTTCATATTTGACGCAATAACATATATATATATATATATACACGTATTTTGTAGGAAATTAACGAAATACAGTTTTTTTGTCCAATAACTCGTTGTAATATAGCATGCCCATATCTGATTATTCAAACTTATATCTTTTCCGCTTCACGAATACTATAAGTTGCCCATATATATGTTTGTAGGAAAAATTACTTCTCGTCGTAATGCTATTTTTCCTACGCTACCAAAATATATATTTAGTTATTTTCCTTAAATTCTTACAAAATTGTTTTACATGAAATTAATCAACTTTAATTTCTACATATTTTATTTGGAAACTTATAAAATAACTTTTGTATTTTCAAAACATAAAAATACTAAGACTTGGTTATTTCCAACATAAAAAATGCTCCAACATTTTTATATTTTCATAGATATAAAAATGCTCATTTTTATAAAATTCTACCAAGTCTTTTAAATTTCCAATATTGTAATAAAAACCTTAGTTCTTATTTTCCTCAATATTTTTGGTAATTTATATATTTTTATAAAATATGATTTTATAAAAATAGCACATTATACAAAAATATAATTTTTGTAAGTCTTTTGGATATTTTTACAATATACCTTTTGAAAATTACAACTTCCCATTTTTTACACCTAACTTTACAAGATTACATTTTTAGACTTAGGTTTTTAAAATGATATTTTATACCCTTTAACTTTTAAAGTTACAAATCACAACTTTAACCTTTAGAAGTCATATTTTTATCCATAGATTTTAAAAAATGACAAGTTTTCATTAAACTTGTTACTTTAATTTATCAACTTTGTCATTTTAGATTATTATTATTAAGATCCATCATCATCCATGATCCTTAAAAGTCTTTTTAGGGATAATAATAGGTGTATTAGTGCATCTTGTCCATCTTGGTGTCTTTATATCCATAAACTTGGATTATGTAACTTCTATATTTTTCATTTTCTAACAAGATCAACCTCATATCTAGTTTTAGATGGTCATTTTATGATGATCAAATTGACTTTTAAGTGTATTCAAGTTACATTTAAAAACAATGTCTAGATTATCATTTTATGCGAGTGTATGTGGACTTTTACATCTTACAAAAACAACCACAACATCACCAACAAACCCATGGCCTACATTAACATTCTTAGATCATCCATTTTCATTTATAAAAACACACATATCTTATTGTTTTGCTTAAAACTCTACAAGTTAATTTTGTGCTCCAAATTAGTTATGTGAGGGAGAGTGCAAAAATAGTTTAATAGAATTCTAGTAATTAAGTTATTAATATCTTGAAAAAAATGTCATTTCAAATATAAAAACAAAGATTTGATAACTAATGACCAATATGCTCGGGATATCACTGTGAAAAGATGTATTAAAATAGTGACAGCCTCAGGATGAAAAAAGCAAGAATAGATGAAAAATAGCTAAAAAGAACACATGATATACGAGGAAAGCCCTTGATCAATTTAGATATCTGGCATATGTAACACCCCAACCGATGGCGGAAACATCGAGGTGTCACGTAAGAATTGAGTATACAGTAGCACATGGTAATCAAATTTTAATTGAAATTTATTTAAAGTGCAAATATCCAAAAATGAAAATACATAATGAGTTTTTAAGTGGAAATCTAATACATCACAAAAACCAAACAAGCATAGACTTCAGTTTGCCTTCTCATGTAAATACTCTAGTCTTCATGCATCATTATTTCCTGTTGAGTTGTAAAAATGGGGGGGGGGGTCAACTAGAAGTTGGTGAGAATACATAAGCCATGTCAAGCAAATAGTTTTAGTATAAAAGTTTAGCAATTCATATGTCTATCGTAAGTTTAAGTCTACATGAATAAACATGATATGTTGAATCGACATAATCAAACCTCCGACTAGTTTAGGTCCATCTCGTCATCCACGGTTCACCTTAATAATATGTTAGAACGATAGCAATCACCCACGCTACCTATGTAGGAGGTACACGTATCCGGGTGGGATTGTCAATCCAATAGATCTATTATTGAGTATCGCCGGCTTGGCCATAGCTAATGATTATGTAATGTTGAAACTCGTTGAAACTGTTGTTGTTGTCTAAATCATGAGGCATTAAAGTTTACAACTAGACATGCATGTAGAATTGCTTAAGTATAATGTTGCAAGTATGAAGAATTGCATAAACATGGTTACGTAAACTCACCTTAGTATAGTATTAAGTCTTGAGAAATAGTATGAGTGTAGCCCAAAAGATTGCCAAGTATTACCCTATGTATAAGGTAACAAATAAGTCTAAGTCTATCTAGTCTACAAGTATATTCTAGGGTTTCGATTTGGGGATAAACATTTGTTGGATTAATAATAAAATGTTTTAATAAATAAGAGAAATTTGATAATTAAATAAACAAAAGTCTTTTTGTAAATTTTAAATTAAAGGTGGTCACAATATAAAGTTTTAAGTATGAAAATAATTTTTAATAAATTATTTTCTTAAATATAGAATATTAAATCTATTTATTACAAATTGTCAAAATATAACTTTAATATTTAAAAATACTAAAATTAAAGAATTATTAAATTAAAAATTGTATTTCTGTTCCAAATAATCAGAAATAATTTATATAAAATTTTGGTGCAAAAATATTGAAAAATGAATTTATTATGATTTATTTATGATTAAAACTAACAAAAATTGATTAAAAATATTAAATAAATTATTTTTCAGAAATAAAAATCATTTCAGAAAAGTTTATTGTTATAAAAACTCAGAATAATTTTTGTGGAAATTTATAAAATTGTTTTGATATTTTTATAGAATTTTATAAATAAAATAGAATAAACTTGAATTATTTATTATATATATTAAATAAATAAATTTTTGAAAACTAAAAATTGTATGTTAAACTATTACACTAGATTAACATAATATAATTTTTGTAGAATTTATAAAATTGTTTTAGTATTTTAAAACTAATTTTGAAATATAAGTAAATATATATATATATATATATATATATATATATATATATATATATATATATATAGGTTTGATTGTTTTAAAACCAAAAAAGAAAAGCTTTGGTGATGCAGGGGGTCGAACCCGCGTGGGCCGGTTCAAAGGCACCAGACACAACCACTTGATCTAGATCAGTGGTTGTGTTTGGTTTCTGTTTATTTTAAATACTAGTTGAAATCCCGTGTTAAAACACGGGAAGACTAAATCCAACTAAAGCTGAAAATTCATTGGTTGTGCTTCTACCTTTGGTAACGAACTAACCACTGATAAATGAAAGAGCTAATTAGAAACCACTGATGATTATCCACAGATGAAGCAAGCAACAAATTATGAAACAAACTTCTGATGACAGTAGTGGTTTGCACTCAACAGATGTTGTCATTAGAAGTTTGCTTCACAACAGACCCATTAGTAATAAGACGCTCATTTTTTTTCGTTTTTTGTATAACACTATGATACTCGTTGGAAAGATAATAAAACGCTCGTTAATTTGGTGTAATCTTTTTTCAAAAAAAATGTCGTTTAAAAAAGTTATTAACGTTTAAAAATCATGGGGAAAAATGCATGTGCCATGCACATGAGAGAAAAAAAAATAATTTAATAGTAGATGACTAGATGGAGTATCCATGAACCATTTAATTGACCCGGTAAAATGAGCGGGAAAAACTTAAAGGAAGCCCTCATAAGGTGCCATGTGTCCCTCATTAGCTTTCATTTATATATTGTAGAAGATATGTATATGTTCTGGAAGTGTTCTTCCCCAAATAATATCGATCGAGCCCTAGATTTCCAATTGTTCAGATTACACAACAATAACCCAATTAACCTTAGGGTTATTGTTGTGTGTATGCCGAAGATCAAAACCCATATGAAAAATATTACTTACAAACACGATTTGTATACGAACGATCAGTCAAGCCCAAAAGTCAACTTCGAACCAAAAAATCAAGAACAGTGGAATTGAATAAGAAATTGGAGTTTGAGAAAGATTATTCGGCGAGTTGTGATGGGTTAGGGATGTCCAATTTATAGTGCTAAGGTCTGGATCGTTGAATTGGAAGGTTTGACCGTGTCTTGAATGGTGACGCGTAATTATGTTAAAATTGGTGCAAATTAATGGTAATTACATGTGTGTGTGACGTGGACAAGACCGGTAATCATGAAATCATACCATAACAGGATCATAAACGCGTTCAAGGTGGTTAATTATGGAAGATCGTTGTCACAGTTGACTTTCCAAGTCAACTGTGAAGAGTTAAGGGTCGTGATATAATAATAATGTGTTGGGATAAAAACAAGAAGTGTGTGTAGATCAGGTGGTTAGGTTGGTTGTGCTTGTGACCCGGCTTGGGGCGCGGGTTCGATTCCTGGCCCAAGCAACATTATTTTTTTTGACAATTTACTACATATATAAGTATATTAATTATAATTAATATAGTATTAGGGTTCCAAATACGCCACAATAATGATTAAAGCGAATAATAATAATGGAACTTGACTTTTTATTTCATGATAATGGTAACGTACAAGTTATAAATGCGTAATGTTACAGTCTCCCCTACTTTTAGGAACTTCGTCCCGAAGTTAAAAGAAAAACACAAGGTTGAGGGTGATTGGGTAGAATTTGGGGCAACTGTGATTTGGAAGTTCTTTTATTGGTAATAGGATAGTGATTTCGAGTAATTTGGATAGGAGGTCGGGTAGGTGTGAGCTTTACGATTTGAATTAGGTTTGTCTGACATCGCAAGGAGAGTAAGAATCTAGTAAAGCATTAAGTTTTAGGAGTCCTAAAAGAAATGAGTTAATGGACTATAGAAGGACTAAATGAACTACCAGGTAACTAGAGTTTACAATTGGTCAACTACCGAAAACCTTGATAAAATTTCCCACTACCTTAACGTACCTGTAAATTCATGATTACGTTCCGGACCGCAATCACCAATTTACCTTACATTAGGGTTTTGTGTCTTTCTATGACTCTACCGATTGTTGAGCAGGTTCGATAGCCTCCACCAGTCGTTGAGCAGGTTGTAGGGCCTCTCCCGACTGTTGGAAAGACATGATGACCTCTACCAATCGTTGAGTAGGTTGTTTGGTAGTCAACTAACTATTGTGCAAGTAAGTAAGTATATAGCAATTAGTTCATATTCAACAAGCATGTATCCAAGTGTTATGATAATACTAGAATTTATTACTTGAATAAAAACGTCAATACATAGAATTAAAAAGCAGACATCATTCAAATGGTGGGGCTTGCTGTTAAGTAGCTGGAGGGTCCCTAGCGGGGTTATTTGGAGCAGCAAGGGCGTTTGTAGCAGGAATTCGACAAGCATCCGCAAGGTGCCCATACCTTTGACAATTGGCACACTGACGGCAGGGCACTTGGGTCGGGTGGTGATACAGGCAGGTGTCACATTTAGGCTAGTTCCCGTTGTATTGTTTCTTGTTGGGTGGGACAGTGGCGTCTATTGCAAAATTCCTGACCTTGCGCCTCCCATTGGTTGAGGCCTCAGTTTTAACTTCAACGGCAGGTTGAGGAGTGTCCTTTGCAACATTTTTCTTCTCCCCTCTTCGGGTCAGGGTTCCTGCCTTCACATGGTTATCTGTTAGGGTGGCCGCCAAACGCTTTGCTTCCCCCAGAGTAGCAGGGTTCCTTCCCCATACCGTGTCTTGAATCTGCATGGGTAAGCCACCAATGTATTTTTCGATCGTGATAGGCAAGGGGGTGACCTTGTGTGGTAGCAGTAGACTAAGTTCGTGAAAACGAGTGTTGTAGGCAAGGTTTTCTCCACTATCTTGAGCAAGATCATGAAACTCGTCTTCCAGCTTCTTGATTTCATTACGAGGGCAGAACTCTGCCTTCATAATGTCTTTAGCTTGATCCCAGGTTAAGGCCAGTGCAGCTTCAGCTCCGCGGGTGCGCTTTTCCTCATTCCACCAAGTGAGTGCTCGTTTGTGAAGAATACTCATGGCATAACGTACCTTTAAGTTATCGGGACACTCACTGTTAATGAAGGTATTCTCAATACCATCGAACCATTGTAGAAGTCCCGTAGCTCCCTCTTCTCCACTGAACTTAGGGGGATTACAGGAATTAAAGTGCTTAAGAGTGTAAGCTGGGAGACCATTCCCGTTTCCGTTGTGGTTTCCATTACCGTTCCCGTTTCCATGACTGTTTCCATTGCCGTTTCCGTTCATCTGGATGACTTGAGCTAGTAAGTTAGGAACCAGAGTCACGATTTGCTGTGCCATTTGTTGAGAAATGATCGCAGCCAGTTGGGCATCAACACCATTGTTGTTGTTGTTATTGTTGTTGTTGTGATTAGCGTCGTGGTTGTTGCTATTCACTTCATCTTGATTGTCACCACTGTTAAGGCGAGTGCTACGACGTGGAGGCATGATCTGTAAGAGACACAATGAATTGAATGAGGTTATATAAGGAATGCAATCATTTATTCATTTATTAAAACGAATAAACGAAAACGTTGACTTATCAAAGATTCTAGATTCTAATAACATAATGAAGACATGCTTTAGCCTATAAGTGATCACTCATCCCGAGAATTCCCAGGTAGGCATCCGGGTCCCTCGTCTGATTGGGATATATGCGCAATGCCAGCCTAGACAGAAGACTCAGAATACAGGCGTTCACCCTTCCAGATTGCACGTGTTCGTTATTAAAAATCTAGAACTTCGACGGGATCTCAAGGTGGTTCAGGTTAAACCTGAGGATTTTGTCCTATTAGTCTAAGAGTAGATCCAATGATGGAGAGCAACCTTCTTGTAAGGATGAAAGTAGGGATGAGCAGTAGGAGGGAGATAGAGAATAGCAAGTAAAAGGAGCAAATACTGGTTATATTCCTATGGTTATAGACTAGATTATTTTCTTAATAACCTAATTCCCTATAACCATGGCTCTGATACCAATCTGTAACACCCCAACCGATGGCGGAAACATCGAGGTGTCACGTAAGAATTGAGTATACAGTAGCACATGGTAATCAAATTTTAAATATATGTATATGTTCTGGAAGTGTTCTTCCCCAAATAATATTGATCGAGCCCTAGATTTCCAATTGTTCAGATTACACAACAATAACCCAATTAACCTTAGGGTTATTGTTGTGTGTATGCCGAAGATCAAAACCCATATGAAAAATATCACTTACAAACACGATTTGTATACGAACGATCAGTCAAGCCCAAAAGTCAACTCCGAACCAAAAAATCAAGAACAGTGGAATTGAATAAGAAATTGGAGTTTGAGAAAGATTATTCGGCGAGTTGTGATGGGTTAGGGATGTCCAATTTATAGTGCTAAGGTCTGGATCGTTGAATTGGAAGGTTTGACCGTGTCTTGAATGGTGACGCGTAATTATGTTAAAATTGGTGCGAATTAATGGTAATTACATGTGTGTGTGACGCGGACAAGACCGGTAATCATGAAATCATACCATAACAGGATCATAAACGCGTTCAAGGTGGTTAATTACGGAAGATCGTTGTCACAATTGACTTTCCAAGTCAACTGTGAAGAGTTAAGGGTCGTGATATAATAATAATGTGTTGGGATGAAAACAAGAAGTGTGTGTAGATCAGGTGGTTAGGTTGGTTGTGCTTGTGACCCGGCTTGGGGCGCGGGTTCGATTCCTGGCCCAAGCAATATTATTTTTTTGACAATTTACTACATATATAAGTATATTAATTATAATTAATATAGTATTAGGGTTCCAAATACACCACAATAATAATTAAAGCGAATAATAATAATAATGGAACTTGACGTTTTATTTCATGATAATGGTAACGTACAAGTTATAAATGCGTAATGTTACAGCATAAAACCTCGGAAGTAGACAAAAGTCCCCTGCCTTGATTTTTTATTAAAAGAAATAATCAAATACAACTTTGGAAACCGTGGAACGATTAATCTAAGTGTTACAATGAGTAAGTGTGTTGTGAATGAATGAAAGTAAGTAATTGCTGAAAGTGGTAAGTAGTAAGTGTATTAAGTTATCGTTCAAGGTCCCATTTTATACTAGAAATGAAGTAACTAACTTCCCGAAATATTCGGGATTTCATATACTAGGTCCAAGTAGCCATTGCAAGTTCCTTCCTCGTTCCCACGACTTCTAACGGGTATCAACTAACTACCGAGAGTCAAGCAAGACCAAGTCTTCAGCTAATCAGTTGAGTTAAACCATTTATTGTTAGGGTTGCAATATTTTTTACATCTCGGGCATTCGGGATCGTTAGGGTTGCAATATTTTATTGTTAATTATACCATTTGTTTTACACATGTTTTTCACCCGACTGTTACTCTAGCAAGGAAACTAGTGTGGAGGCAGTACGATTTCCGGGGTAACGCCATAACCAAGTCTGATACACCAGTGCGGACCCAGTTAAGACAACGTAGTCTGAGGTAGACCTTGGCTAGGGCCGCCGATTAGGCAATGTGACATTGGGTCACTCATATGAAAGTCACCGTTCAAAAAAAAGTATTCTATTATACCTACCTTAAAGATATGTAAGCTTTTTGAGATGGCATTAGAAAGAACAAGTCGTTCACTAATTTTGAGATGACACTAGAAAGAACAATAAGAAGTATAAAACATAAAGGACAAAACAATAATAATAAAAAGACTAGTCTTGATCTCGGTTCTTGACTTGTTCGTCCAAAATTCTGCAATCTTATTGACTTTGTCAAAAAAAAAAAAAAAATTCTTACTGTAACACCCCAACCGATGGTGGAAATATCGAGGTGTCACGTAATGACGATTGTTCAAAAGCTCATGGTACTAAAGTGTAAATATTATTGTTGGAATTCGAAGGTTATGGCATGAGAATCGTTTTGGAATTAATTAATATGTGTTAAAGACTTTAAAAACCAATAATTAGACTTACTAGAGCTTGCCGGATTCCGGCCAAACTCACCGGAATCGTGATCAGCAAGAAGGAGGGAGAATGGGTTTTAAAAGTTTCACTATTTGGCAAGATTAGTCCCTCTAGTTAGTTTAGTTAGTTTATATAATAATTTGGATTGATTTTCTTGAGTAACACTTAACCAAAGTTAAGTAAGTTAACTTAAAATGTTTTTAATCTTTTAAAACTCTAACTTTTATAAACTTTATACATAATAAACTTATGTTTTTTTTATAAATTCTTGACTTAAAACCCAATATTATTCCAACTTTTGATAACCCTTGACACGTTTAATTTAACCAAATACTAAAAGACTTTAAATTGGAAAATTTGTTAAAATGTCTAAACATAATACGCTTAAATCACAATTTGATATATGTTTACGATTAATAACGAAACATAATCCGAACAAAGATATAACGATCAACGCAACTTCAAGCTTTTAATTTGAAACAATCAAAGTACGGGAACTAAAAATGTAAATACAATAACGTTGAGAAAACTTGCAAATGTTACGGTCTCCCCTACTTTAGGAAATTTCGTCTCGAAATTTATTTATATGAAAACTATTAAATTTGGTTTGAAGGAACAGATACAATATTGCTAATAACTTTATGATTGGTTAGGAAAGCACAAAGCTTGAGGAATTTAAGAATTTCCTGGCAAGCGTTTTTAAGTTAAGATTGAGAGAACGTAAATGTTTTAATTAGTCTTGTTTAAAACACCTGGAAACGATTAAATGAATTTGTTGGTATATGATAAAATGGAAATATTGCTACGTATTATGAGGTTAGGTTTGGGAAGAACAAAAGACTTGAAATGTGAACATATCATGCGTTCTATAGAGGGTTGGTTTTTGTTTAAAGTCTACCAGGACGATCAATATTCAAGAGACACTAAGAGTTTAACAAGATCTTAGTAACACTAAATCCTACTGATAATGGTTAATAGGAGCGCGATGCATAAATTTGGATCATGGAGAGAATGACTGCGATTGAGTCACTGACTAATATTACTCAAGACTAGACCGAATGGTAAGAATTTTGCAAAGACTATCACCATACTCAAGGAATAGAGGTTGAAGTCAAGCACAATGGTTAATTTTAGGTTTGAAACAGATACTGTAGACTAAAGATTGACTAGGGTTTGTTCTTGGTTTGATTCCCAATCTCATTCCCGATGCACCATCAGTGCTTATATATAGGGTGTACCGCAGCTAACCCACCACACCTTTGATACCTCGAAAATGTACTGGAAATCTCTCCTAAAACTCTAATAGAATTCCACACCACCTCAATGTACCTATAAATTTGTGATTACGTTCTGAACCACAATCGTCAATTTTCCTTACATTGGGGTGTTATGTCATTCTATGACACTAACTCAACAAATTAAAACGACTGAAAGTTTAAAGACTATACAAATTGAGGGGTGTCAGGTTTTATGCACATCTAGGGTATGATGAGGTCCTTCCCTTCGTCAGGTTCACCTCCTAAGCTAACCCATTCACTGCGTTAGACTACAAGAAACTTGACACACACTGTGATAGAGTAAGCACATGCTTGGTTTCCCTCAAGTCGAAAACACATTCCAACCTGAGAACTAGTTTTCCTCATAATCTTCCATGTTAAAAGAATACTCAACACGTCAACACGAGCACGGACACTAACTTGGTTCATTAAGTCGCGAGTGAAAGAAATACTTTCACACCTTAACTCTAACATGACCACTAGTTTAGTTCGTCGATTCTCTATGTCATTTGGTGTAACAAGTGCCCACAGTCCAAAGGTTTTGCACAAAGAGAAACTTACACATGTTTAGTTCAGGGATATGAATAACCTATCTTGCTAACGAAATATGAATACAAGAATATGTAGGTATTATGATTGCTCATAAGTAAATCATATAATTAATGTTCACGTATCACGAATTTTGAAAATAAGGTATCAACAAGGTATATGTAATCACATAGCACAATATTGTATCAAACCAATTATAACATTCATTTGTATGTGCATGAAGATCGTAAAAAATAGACATATAGGTTGTTTATGTGTAATCAAGATTCACGTAAGTTCTAGCTGATGACATGAAGACTAAGGCATATAGAATCTGTGCAAAAATAACAAACAATTTGCAATCTAGGCCAACAATTATGTAACGTCCTGATGAAGCGATAGCATCTTAAGAATTTCCTTCTATGAACATAAAGTATACCTTGATCTTCATGTCTAATGATTTTGAGTTTAAGAAAATATGTGAGGGTGGCAAGTGTTATGAACAAAAAACCAGATTTAAGTGGATTCCAATTTCCATGTTTACGTGAGAATGCATAAATCGCAAAATAAAATCAAATTTGTAGGTTTTAAGAAAATTCCTTGATTTCAAACATAAAAACGACCATGTTAATTACTTTGAATAAGAAAATCGAATCTCATGTTTCGAGAAACGTTAGAAAAGTTTCCTGTTACAAGAGACTCATACGTTACAGATCATGGCTATGACTTCCAACAATTATAAGAAATTTCGTGATTAACACATATTATTAAAGTTGAAAGTCAAACATACCAAACGTTGAATTAAAATCCAAACATATGAAAATACAGTTCGGTAACTAAAATGAATATGTTAGACGTAAGGATGATCCCAGGTGCCTTGATATTTTTTTAGAAAATTCTTGTATTTCTAAATTTTCTTTCGGTTTTGTAAACACCATTTTATTTATTGAAAATTATTATTTATTTACTTAAATGTGAAACGTTTGACGAATTCAAAACTACAAGTTGGACTCGAGTAATTTCAAAATATTTATTACCACCAATCGTTAATGATTGGTAGTTTAAATAAACAATGTGTTAATAAAGTATTTGATGAGGCTAATATGGAAATTGTCAAGGCGTCTTTTTTTAGATCAGATTGTGCTCCCACACAAAGTATTATGTAAAGTATAGTGTATTACGATTGCATAAAATGTGCACTGGATGAACAAGAAATCCTTCCAAGCTTGGATAATGAAATGTTGTGCCCTTGAGCTAGATAAGTGAAGTGTGGAGGGTTGCTTGTGTAAAAGATGGTTGTAGTGTGGTGCAAAATACTGAATATAATAGTCAGCATGTATAAGTTTTGGTTAATTAGATGAGTTAAGAATCCAACACAAAATAATTATAGGTTTACAAACAACACTTGGAATAAGAAAGTATATGTTCGATGATCATGAAGATTGAAACATATAGATAAAATAATTATAAACACAAGTAAGGTCACGTACAAGTTCTTAGTTATAGTTAAGGTCAATTACTAATAACCTAATTCCATATAACCACGGCTCTGATACTAATTTGTAACACCCAACCGATGACGGAAATATTGAGGTGTCACGTAATGATGATTGTTCAAAAGCTCATAGTACTAAAGTGTAATTATTATTGTTGGAATTAGAAGGTTATGGCATGAGAATCGTTTTGGAATTAATTAATATGCGTTAAAGACATTAAAAACCAATAATTAGACTCGCCGGAGCTTGCCGGATTCCGGCCAAACTCACCGGAATCGTGATCAGCAAGATGGCCAGGGATAATGGGTTTTAAAAGTTTCACCATTTGGCAAGATTAGTCCCTTTAGTTAGTTTGGTTAGTTTATATAATGATTTGGTTTGATTTTGTTGAGTAACACTTAACCACAGTTAAGTAAGTTAACTTAAAATGTTTTTAATTTTTTAAAACTTTAACTTTTATAAACTTTATGCATAATAAACTTATGTTTTTTTTTTTATAAATTCTTGACTTAAAACCCAATATTATTCCAACTTTTGATAACCCTTGACACGTTTAATTTAACCAAAAACTAAAAGACTTTAAAATGGAAAATTTGTTAAAACGTCTAAACATAATACGCTTAAATCACAATTTGATATATGTTTACGATTAATAACGAAACACAATCCGAACAAAGATCTAACGACCGACGCAACTTCAAGCTTTTAATTTGAAATGATCAAAGTACGGGAACTAAAAATGTAAATAAAATAATGTTTAGAAAACTTGCAAATGTTACACTTACTCTTCAATACTTGGCTTTAGTTCGGTCCACGACTTCCCCTAGTTTTGTTTCATAAGTTTACAAAATGATAACAAAATTGGCTAGATCCCAATAAATGGCGGTTCCATCTTTGTTAGCCATGGCGAGACAGGGGATGGAAGAAAGGCCGCTGGAAAAGGGAGAAAAAACAAACAAATTGACATCCGATGACCGTGGTCATGCGGCGTCGTGTCACAAATCACAGGTGGCGTAAACTGGTGACCACAATCAGGTAAAAATATTTGAGAGAGAAGGGGGTGATATCTAATCGACAATGGATCATCGACCGGAGAGAACGGGTAACTAGGAAAGGAATAGACAGACAAAAGCCATTTATTCACGATTAAGAGAATCGAAAGAGGCCAAACCAATTTATTCAAAAATAAAAAATAATTGGATTGTTGAATCAATTTAAGAATTGATCTATCTTACTCAATCAAATAAGTATGTTCTTTGTAATCAAAAGAATTCTGTTGATAGAATGTCAGGAAAAGAATCAACAAGACAAGGTGGGATTATTATTAAAGAGATAAGATACAGACGAAGAAAAAAGAAAGCCAAAGATGTCAGCAGCTCAATCCCAAAAACCAAGATTGGCGAATGTAAGACCCTAACCCGTAAACATGTGATTAACACCTAAACATATTAGATTAGGCCTTAATTAAAAATCAATCCCGATTAAGAGTTTGATATTTATGAAAGCCCAACCTAATGTATTCCTTACATTGATGGTCCCAACCAAATTTACATTTTTAACTACTAAAACATATACTAAGGTTTGTGTTTTAAACGAGAATCTGTGGCGGAAGCTCATGAGTATTCACGTGTGTTCGGCTCTCCTCGCGACTTGATCCTTGCTCCGGGTCTCCCATAGAATGTATGCCTAGCACCATTACACAAAGAACGGTTAGTTGTTAATAACACAAAAAAAATGGTTAACGTTGATACACGTCGAAACGAAACAAACTAGTTGAGTCTAGAGACTCTATGTAACACCCCAACCGATGGCGGAAACATCGAGGTGTCACGTAGGGACGATTGTTCAATAGCTCATGGACTAAAAGTGTAAATTTGAATACATTGATTAAATAATTTATTACATTCAAATGAAATACAACGATTCTAACTGCCAACTAAATTAAAATACAATAAATCAAAATCTAATATAAATCCGAAAGCTTAAAGGATGCATCTCAAAACAACCTGAAACATGTACAAAATAATTTGGTCAATACAAAAAAAAATTGTATTGGTGAGCATACCCTGTCTAAATAAATATAATAGAAAAGTGTTTAGCAATTCATGTGCGGTACCATTTGCAATTATGTAATAAGTAATATCCGTTCAAAACCAAACCTGAGAATAATGACTAACACATGACTAACCAACTGAATAATGAATTAACAAGACAATGACCATGATTCTCTCAACAGAGTCTCAAGGGGGTATACCATAGTACTATTCATTGAAAAGCTAGGCCGCCCAGCGGTTAATGATTTTGACAAGTCATAGACACACCAATTATCATAAAGCAAACACACATGAGAATTGCATTAAGTATAAGAAATTGAAACTTGATTAATATATAAGTACATGAGTCACCCCAAAGTAGTAAAACGGTAAAAAGGGGAAATATATACTCACCGTTTGCGAAAGCGATCAAAATCCACTTAAGCGGTTGTGAGCTAAGTAATGGGAATTCCGAGGAATTCAACCTATAATGTGTAAGAATACTAATAAGGAAAAGTCTAAGAGTCTAAGGTAACTAGGGTCTAAGGCATTAGGGTTTGCTAAGTCGATTTGGGGAATTAGAGTTTTTACGATAAGTCGAATTAATATAAAAGGTGTATATTAAAATAATATATCAAAGTTTTTAGATATGATTTAGGAAATATAATTATGACCAAGTGAATAATTAGGTTAAAATATGTTTAAATAATTAATACAAAATAATTAGTTAATTACAATTATTATAAATAAATGCAATAATCATAAATATTGAAATAAATAATTATGGGTTACAATGTGATCCAACAAATGATAATAAAGGCTTTCAACCATAAGAATATTTCTATTTTGTAATAAAAGTATTTATAAAATAGATATTTAATAGTATAAATAATTAAATGATTAATTATGTCTAATTAAACATAAATAAGACTAATAATTCAAGACATGATCCAAAAATTCTATTTTCATAGAAAATGGATGACTTCTGATGTAAATTAATGAAAATAATTTTCTCATAATTTTTATAAACTTATTTATATTTAAAACTGATTTAATGATATTAAATCATGTTTAAATGATTAATAATAGGGAAATTAATAAAAATAAATGTTTTCTGAACCAAATATTTTTATTTCAGTTCATGATCATTAGAAATAATTTATCAAAAATTTTGAGATTAAAATCATTAAAAATGAATTTTTAATCAATTAAAGATGGTTAAAACAAATAAATTCAATAAAAATATAAAAATAAGACATTTTCCAGAAAATAAAAGTGTGGTAATTTTCTTTAGGGTGTCAAGATGCTACACCTAAATTTTTATAAGTTTTGGATCAAAAATGAATTTATTATGAATATTCTAATTTTTTTGTACATATAAATGTTTAACAAATAATAATAAAAATATAAATACAATTCTGAATTGAGGAAGACCAAAACAGGGACAGTGGGACTCGGACTCGGGCCCCTTCAGTTTGTAGACACGCACACAACCACTACACCAAAGGTCATATTTGATACTTGATTTGAAACATCTATTTACTTATATAATATAACAAGTGCATCTTCTTCCCCAATTCTCACTCAAGAACCCTAACCCTAACCTTAAGATTTAATAACCCAAATCAAGGCACGTTACATGCTCTGTAATAGGGGCTTTTGAAAAGGGACGTTTAATAAACTAAATGACACTAAAAGATTAAACTTACACGATGTATATTGGTCGAAAACGAGGAAAACAAAACCGTAGCTTCTTGTGCCGATTTTCAACGCTTCAGATGTGTTTAGGAAACGATTTTTGTGGGTTTAGGAAGTCTAATGCTGCAGAAACGTATGGGTGTGCTCAATTTATACAATGGATGTTTAAATGACGCGTTTTGATTCGATTTTGTGTTAATGGCCGGCGGTTTCAAAACAAGGAATCAAAGCTTGATTAAAATGCAATTATATCCTGTTTTAATGCTTGTAGTCGAATGACAGAGGTGAAGAATGACTAATCACGCAATAAGATGGACAAAAGATATAATAAACGGTTTTTTTTTCTTGCCGGAAGGATTCGCCGGCGGCCACAGGCCTGGCCGGAAACTAACGGGATTTCAGGGGAGGGAGTTTTTTTTTTCAAACTTTTGATACTTGGCAAAAATAGTCCCTACACTTTTAACTAGGTTAGTTTATTATGAAACTAAGTTATAATTTCCTTTATAAAGTTAACTAAGTTAACATAACTTAACTTAAAAGTTTTTAAAACTTTATAAAACTTGAAATTTTTATAAAATTCTTTTACGAATACATTTTAACATACGCATTTGATTAACATTTCTTCCCAATCCATAATATATATAAAGGTTAAATTTTTGTTTGCTCTAAAATTAAATTTGAAAATGACGAACTTTACAAGGGCTATAATGGAAATATTTGAAGGGCTATTTATGTTAATTAGATGAAAGACGAGGGTGACGGATGTCACACTCTAGGATTTCATACCCACCGTAAGCTACTGTCTACGAACCGTAGCTTATGGACTGGAGCTGCTGTTTTCTACAAAATTCCCAGACTTAGCCAATTTTCCTTGTTTTCCCTAACTTTTGGCTACTCTTTTACTTATGTTCAAGGTCATTCCTAAGGACACTTAGGGACTCATTGATACCATTTTGTCATGCGTATAAGACATTGGTGGATCTAGGCCACAAAATCAGTAGTAACGTTTTTCATTTTTTTTCATTTTAGTAGCAACGTTTTTCAAATTTCGTAAAAAAAAAACCAAAATTTCCACTAATTTTCCACTACGCGCGCGAAGTTGAGCCGCAACGTCCGCAACCCCACCTCTTTAATTATGTCCGCCCCTGTTATAAGATACCATTTCTCATGATCAAATTCCCCTTTTAGTTATTTAAATGCTTATGTTGTTTTTACCCAAATTGACCCGTTAAGGCTATAGGTTATACAAACATTATTCCAGTCATTCAAAAACTATAATATCCATATAGCCAACTCATTCGACACTCGTTAAGCTGGAACATGATCCGATTTGTTTATCATGACCCGGTTTTTAGTTTTAGTCTTTGGTAAATCTTTAAAATTTTCCAAAATGCCCTTATAGGCAATTAATCCAGTTTAGTCACCCGTTGGCGACACTACTTGATTAAATCCATTATTTTTGACTCAATGACTTGTTTGAAAATCACAAAGACCTTACGAACTCAGCTTTTCGCCATTTCTAATATTTCATAAATTTAGTTGATTCTAGCACCTTAGCGCACATTAGACATAATTTTGGAAATGACATACCTATTTGGCACCCTCACTTCTTGTAAGTGGATTTAGTGCACACACTACTTCGCCCAAAGGTGTTATTTAACTACAGACTTGTCGGATAGCATTTTCTTATATCCATACCTTGTTATTTCCCATCCAAAATCCTTGGCATCATGTGCCCCATTTCCAAATCGCTTACATGTGGAAGAACCTCCTCGACACACATTAGATTTTGGGGTCCAAATTGTGACGGATCACCATTTGACGCATTTATATATCTTGAACCTTAATGCTTGAATCTACAAGCATTAAGCACTGGGTCCTAAAGGTGAGAACATCACCACTACCCATTTAATGAAATATCCACTTTGGATGCAACATTTGACTTTGTTGCTTACTATAAACTATGTTCATTTTAGTCTGACATGTTAAATCCACTTTATGTATTATGCTTTTGTTTCTGATGTATCGACTCTTTAATTTTCATAAACAAGTTACAACATAACCTTTCAAGATTAGACTCGTTTAGTAGATTTCATTTCTTGGGTGCAACATGTCACCTTATTGATTGTCGTAAAACAAGTTTATACAAAAGTTCACCCGTTTAGACCCGCTTAGTGGTTTTCACCACTTGGAGTCCTACCTTTATCCCATAATCAAGACTAAAAAAATAACACGCAACGCATAAGTCATTATCTTTAGTCTAATAGTATAAGTAACACTTACCTTGTATCCACTCTTTCTTCCATGCACATTGAGTTTGCATCCGTTTGACCGTTTGCTCCCTAGTTCTTGTACCTAGGTTAGGGACATGTCAAACCTTTTTTTTTATAATACATAATATGCGATTTCTCTACTATCCATAATATCACGTATTCAATCTTAACCCAAGCTCATCATGTGTTATTTCCTTATATAGAGCATGTAGTTAACTAACTTTGTTATTTAGCTAACATCACATACAAATGTTAATACTCAGATGCTCCTAGCTTCCTTAGTTCACTAGTTTTTTTTAATCAAGTTGGCATTTCATCGAGCACTTGGCGTGCACCCGTCAACACAATTTGTTTCTAAATATCAAGATTAGCCAAAACATACCCATGTATCGATTATCATCATAACATGATATTTAGACCCTTTTGCCTAAATTTTCTCATTATATCAACTCTTATGAGTTACCAAGATTACTAGCAATATGTGGTTTCAACTTAGAGGTTGAAACCCAATTTTTACATATTAACATAATCATATGAACATAATTAAATACACACTTAAAATGTGATTCATTACCAAATTATATATGTTTGAGGCTCCCTAAGGCTAGAGCAACCTCCTTTAACCATTAATTTCACGTCTTATCAAAACCCTAGTTTTTCACCATATACAAAAACAAATCTAAACATCAAATTTAGCCAAATAAAAGGTACCTATGTGTGATTTGGACCTTAGATGATTCGTTTTTGTGTAATGCATGAAGAACCCCTTTGATTTTGGCTTTGATTGAGCTTATTCTTGTGTTTTGGGGTTTTATAGTTGAAGGAGATGAATCTCCTGATATTATTTTCGATCAACACACAAGTGTGTGTGATTTTCTTGTTTTATTTTTATTAATAAAACCAAATTTATCATAGTAGCAACTATGGTCCCTCAAGTCTAGTTTCCATGTTTTATTAGATTATATCACTAACTAGGTTAGTCTCTTGTAATGGATTTTAGCCCCATTTAGCTAATAAAAACTAACGGAGTGATTTATCTATTAGAAGCATAATCTCGTTTATATCATCTAGGTGTAACATCGCGAATTTCCTTACACTAATAATTATTTGTATCTCGACACTTTTGTACGTTTTAAAAATATTTCGAGTCACTTTCGGGCTTATATAATCATATTATGAATTTAGAATAATATAGTTTTAGGGAAATAATTGCCAAAAAAAGATTTGTGTTGACCGGGACTCGAACCCGCGTCCACAGCCAACCAACACACAGTGACAACCAACTGAGCTAACTATCATCTTGTGTAGTATTTCAGAAGAAAATAAACTTAACACATTCCTTAAATTGATTAGTCAAAGTCTTAGTCAAACAGTCAAAGTCTTAGTCAAATAGTCAATTCATCATAAAACCTTACTTTATGGTGTTGACCAATTTTAATGGCTAATTGACTCCAAAACTAGTATAAAAACCCACCTATGACCCATTATACTTTGCACCTCTAAATCGATTGTTTCAATCCGATTAAACTATCCCTCATACCTTTCTTCTATAGTCTATTACTTCTACAATTGAAGCTTTGATTATAAGCTCTTGTAATTGGCGAATTGGAAGCTTGATATTCTTTCTTTTTCATTTTCTTCAATTTGGACTAGCTACGTTGTTGAGTCTTTGGGATTCGCCTCGCATACATTCACAACACTTAGAGGATAATTCACCTTAGCCAATGTGAGTTTACATAGCCCCTTTTCTCTTTTACATTTTTGGGGTGAAACATGTTTAAAAATTTTATACTATCATTTACTCATACTTACTTGTGATTCAATTACACTATCATTCTATCATTTGACTGTAACAAAAAGACACAGTACAATCATTAACAATGATCAAGCCGCCTGTTTAGATTATAGCGCTATAGGTCTGACAAACCCATCCCCCCCCCCCCGCATAAATTCAGGGATGATCGATAACAGTAACAACATTTAACTAACTTGCGAGTTAGTCATCAGTCGACACAAGGTTTGATTGTACAAAGACGCATTGTTACATGTCGGACTCATACTCTATCATTATACAACTGTGAATGTTGTACAAACTATTCTTATCAATTATATTCAAAGAACCTATGTATTCTCACCAACTTTTGTTGACCCAAAATATTTTCAAACTTAACATGTTTCAGGTTCTACTTGCTTGAAGATTTGAGTTAATGCTTGAAGATGTGTACATAGTATTATTCATTTTGATGTACGAATTTTTGTAGAACAATTGTATGTAATTTATTTAAATCATTTAATGAAATTTATTATTTACCATGAGCTACTGAACAATCATCAATACATGACATCCCGATGTTTCCGCCATCGGTTGGGGTGTTACAGATTGGTATCAGAGCCTTGGTTATAGGGAATTAGGTTATTAGAAAAATAATCTAGACTATAACCTTAGGGATTTTAACCAGTACTTGCTACTTTTACTTGCATCCCTACTTGTTTCTATTCTCTATCTCCCTCCTACTTCTTATCCCTACTTCAATCCCTACAAGAAGATTGCTCTCCATCACAAGATCTACTCTTAGACTAATAGGACAAATCCTTAGGTTTAGCCTGAACCATCTTGAGATCTCGTCGAAGTTCTAGAATTTTAATAACGAACACGTGCAATCTGGAAGGGTGAACGCCTGTATTCTGAGTCTTCTGTCTAGGCTGGCATTGCGCATATATCCCAATCAGACGAGGGACCCGGATGCCTACCTGGGAATTCTCGGGATGAGTGTTCACTTATAGGCTAAAGCATGTCTTCACTATGTTATTAGAATCTAGAAGTTTTGATAAGTCAACGTTTTCGTTTATTCGTTTTAATTAATGAATAAATGATTACACTCACTTTCCTTAAACTAAGCTCTAAAATCTCAACATTTTACAGCTTAAATCAATCTCATTTCATAACCATCTATGGATTTCACAATCACACTTCACCTTACCATCTTAGACACTTTTTAAATATTCAACACCCTACCCAAATCATATTATTTCATTTCTCCACATGTTACTTATTTTTTTAAAAACTATAACCTCATACCTTAGCACAAACTAAAGATTTCTAAATCCTGTTGTATTTTCATTACCTAGTAACTTTACAAAGTACATATTTTTGTCAAAAGATGTCCTCGAACTTAAATTCAATTGTTTATTTATTGACGTAACAAACAATTTTCTATATAATGCTTTAAACTATTAAAAACCACTTAATAGAACCTTGATCTTCAAAACCTAATGTCATGTTTAAAATCTCCAACTAACGGGAATATTTTAATCAAAAGCCCACTTAGCTTGTACTATTTAACAACTTTTGCTTTATGTATAAAACAAATTTTGAAAATAAGATTTTTTTTATCCATAGGAATAATATCTAGTCTCTAAATTCTCCATCGACACTCACTCATTTTCAACTTGTTCAAATTTTTACAATATTTGGCATATATCACAATCATGTTTTCTTATACACTTGATTATAACCTTTGATCCAAACCCCAAAATTTACACTGCTACATAATCTCGTTACTATAAAATAAACTCTTTATCAACTATCTTCACATTCACTATCTCTCACAACCTTGATTTTGCTTCAAGATTTTTCATCATCCTCTCAAGAACTAAATTCATATCCTTCAGCTTCTCAAACATGAACTAGTTACCCATGATAACCAAACTATTGAAACTTAGTTGTGTGTTACATCAAACTTAATCCTTAGTTATACATGAGGATTCGATTATCTACCATATTTAAACATTTGATACTAGAAATCATGGAATATAAACTATTTGCTATAGACACACCTAGAGTCAATAACTTTGTCTAGGACAACACTATTACAACTCGCATGCTATGCTTGATACTTGATTGTTTATATGTACATATTATCAATTTGCAATTTATGTGTGAAATAATTGGTACACTTAATCAAACAACTGGTAGAGGATGAAGTACTTGATCAACAGTTAGTTAAGTACCAAATAACCTACTCAACGATTGGTAGAGGTCATCATGCCTGCTCAACAGTCGGTAGAGGCCCTACAACCTGCTCAACGACCGGTAGAGGATATCGCACCTGCTCAACAATCGGTAGAGGTTCTTACTCACTGACTGGTAGAAGTCTTTTTCCTACTCAACAGTTGGACTCATTTTTGGATACATTGTAAACGATTCAATCACAAGGTTATTTTGCATTACTTACATGTGTGTTTAGAGTCATAGAAGGACACAAAACCCTAATGTAAGGTAAATTGGTGATTGCGGTCCGGAACGTAATCATGAATTTACAGGTACGTTAAGGTAGTGTGAAATTCTAATAAGGTTTTAGTAGTTCATTTGGTTTTCATATAGCCAATCAATTCATGCATTTCTTATAAGATTCCTAAAACATAAGTTTAGTATTTTGCCAGATTCTTATGCTTCTTGCTACTTCAGACGAACCTAATCCAATCCTTAAAACTCACATCTCAAACCTCTTATCCAAATTATTCAAAACAAATTATTCTATTATCTATAAATTCATGTCGTGCCTTAACCCAAACCACAGCTGCCTTAATTTCTACCTAATCAACCTCAAACCTGTGTTTTTAATAACTTTGGGACGAAGTTTCCAAAAGTAGGGGAGACTGTAACATCGCGAATTTCCCCTAATTTTTTTGATAAAAAGAATGTATTGTTTTAAACAATATATGTTTTAAATACCTTAAACTAATAATTATTTGTATCTCGACACTTTTGTACGTTTTAAAAATATTTCGAGTCACTTTCGGGCTTATATAATCATATTATGAATTTAGAATAATATAGTTTTAGGGAAATAATTGCCAAAAAAAGATTTGTGTTGACCGGGACTCGAACCCGCGTCCACAGCCAACCAACACACAGTGACAACCAACTGAGCCAACTATCATCTTGTGTAGTATTTCAGAAGAAAATAAACTTAACACATTCCTTAAATTGATTAATCAAAGTCTTAGTCAAACAGTCAAAGTCTTAGTCAAACAGTCAAAGTCTTAGTCAAATAGTCAATTTATCATAAAACCTTACTTTATGGTGTTGACCAATTTTAATGGCTAATTGACTCCAAAACTAGTATAAAAACCCACCTATGACCCATTATACTTTGCACCTCTAAATCGATTGTTTCAATCCGATTAAACTTTCCCTCATACCTTTCTTCTATAGTCTATTACTTCTACAATTGAAGCTTTGATTATAAGCTCTTGTAATTGGCGAATTGGAAGCTTGATATTCTTTCTTTTTCGTTTTCTTCAATTTGGACTAGCTACGTTGTTGAGTCTTTGGGATTCGCCTGGCATACATTCACAACACTTAGAGGATAATTCACCTTAGCCAATGTGAGTTTACATAGCCCCTTTTCTCTTTTACATTTTTGGGGTGAAACATGTTTAAAAATTTTATACTATCATTTACTCATACTTACTTGTGATTCAATTACACTATCATTTTATCATTTGACTGTAACAAAAAGACACAGTACAATCATTAACAATGATCAAGCCGCCTGTTTAGATTATAGCGCTATAGGTCTGACAAACTCATCCCCCCGCATAAATTCAGGGATAATCGATAACAGTAACAACATTTAACTAACTTGCGAGTTAGTCATCAGTCGACACAAGGTTTGATTGTACAAAGACGCATTGTTACATGTCGGACTCATACTCTATCATTATATAACTGTGAATGTTGTACAAACTATTATTATCAATTATATTCAAAGAACCTATGTATTCTCACCAACTTTTGTTGACCCAAAATATTTTCAAACTTAACATGTTTCAGGTTCTACTTGCTTGAAGATTTGAGTTAATGCTTGAAGATGTGTACATAGTATTATTCATTTTGATGTACGAATTTTTGTAGAACAATTGTATGTAATTTATTTAAATCATTTAATGAAATTTATTATTTACCATGAGCTACTGAACAATCATCAATACGTGACATCCCGATGTTTCCGCCATCGATTGGGGTGTTACACTAGGTCCCATTTTATCCATCGATAAAACCTTCACTTATAATTAAACTCGCTTTGCTAATTTATTAATCACGCCTAATGGCGTATTTAGGCAAAACGAAATTTCGGGGTGTTACAACAAACAATGATGAAACTGATCTGAAGTACCGTGCTTTGCAATGGCGTGGTTAGTGAATCAAGACTAGGTCTTTGTTAGAACATGGAATAAAAATAATCAATTAACTAAAACAACGAACGAGAAATGAACGAGAATGGACAGGAAACAAACGATAGCCAGACAGGGCAAAAGCGGCAACGACGACTCACCGCCCGGTATAGGGTTTTTATCAAGTGGTGACGGCTAGGGTTTGGTTATGTATGGTACAGTGGAAAAGGTATATAGCCTAGGTTGGCTTTGATACCATGAAAGATGGTAAAACTCATTGATTTCCATTCAATAGAGGGTTACATTATATAGAGATAAAACAGACCTGTGGGCTCGATATTCCAATACATAACACTTGTTGCCTAGAAACTAAACACCATAACTACAAATAAAACATCATGCACCAACTACAAATAAAACACTGTATAATAAACATTTTGTTACTTGTAAAATAAAACTCCATGTACCTACTGTAACTAAAACACCATGTACTAAAAACATTAAGTTGAACTGTAATTTTTACACGTGTGTATATATATGGTACTCGTTATTATGGTGCGTATTTAAAAAAAATACTTATGTATAAAAAGTTATTGTCATTTGAAAAAGAGGGGGGGGGGGGGGGAGTTACATGTGCCTTGCACGTGAGTTTTAAATTTAGAACACATCAAATTATGTTAATACCCATGGTGGTCATATCAATCAATTAAAATTAAAACCTTAATTACATATTTTTTTATTGCTCAATCCTAACCATTCATTAATTCATCCAATGACTCAAAACACTTGTTATCCTTTTTAGGAAAACATCCATTTGTACACTAACTCCACCCTATATATATAATACCACATTGATCTAAGTTGTTCTCCTCGTAATTGATCATTTTCCTAGTAGAGGAGTGCCACTGAAGATAACGGGTGAACAAATTAACCGTCATAACCAATAGTCGAACAATAACCAAACTGATATTAATGATAATCGACATAATCAGTGCTTATGGTTGTGAAAAATTAATAAGCACTTTGACACCTACATATCTATACCAATAAAAGAAAACCTTTTTTTTTTTTTTTCAATTTGTTTAGTTTTAGGCTACTTTTGTAACATGTCAAATTATGGCCATCATCCCATTTTACTAACCACCTAGAGTTGTATGGATACTCAGTGATATAAGACATATGGCAAAAAGGTCATGGGTTTGATTTTTTAGAGCACTAGATTTTACCGATTATTTTATTGTAGTGCCTTTGGGCGGGTAGATGACCGGGTTTTCCCCGGAACTGGTGGCTGGTGGGCAAGGGACTCCGTCCGTCTAGGTAAGGGCCGATTAGGGCTCCTTTAGCCATTGAGAGCCGCGTACAGAGTACCCGGCTTCTACTTAGTTGTACGTTCAAAAAAAATTTACTTCTCACAAATTCAGGGATTTTTTTAAAAGTAGTCAACATTAAAATTTAATTAATACATTTATTGTAAATCTGTAATTAATTTGTGTATTGTTTAGTAGTTAATTTCCCATTTTTTTATACCACAAACAAAAATTAAGTTGTAATCACTTAAAATTTTGTTATTTATAACTTTACACTATATTCAGAGTTAAGAAAATGTTGATAAACAATTTTTGAATTTTATCATTTTTAATCTACAATGTAATACACGAGTTTTTAACATAGTTTTTTTTTTAATAAACACTTGTCCTATGGTATTATAAGTACAGTCTATGTTGATCTATTTATCATTGACATTAAAGCCTTTTATAACGTTACAACTTTAAAGTAAAAAAAAAAGTAATATTTCTAATATGATAAGTACTTTTCCTAACATGTGTCCTTTATATTAATTGTCAATCATCTTTAGATGAAATAACACATGTTTTCATGTGTGAGAACAAGCACATCATGAAAGAGAATCCACTAGGGTAGGTTTGTTACATTTTTTCATCCTAAGCTAGAGAATATCTTGTAGTTTTGGTATTACCAAGTATTAATAAAATGAGATTATAGCAAATTTCATTTTAAAAAAGTTTAAATGGTTAACAAGCTAAAGGTTTGTTTATTTACAAACCAAGTTTTATGTAAAAATGGTGAGAATAGATCCTCATCATACATGATCGTGATCAATGGTTGCGATCTAATTGATTAATTAACTTAGAACCTTTCCATTCAACAAAGGAAGATCTAACCTTTCTGTTCAACCATCACGGAAACTTTCCATCCAACTTTCCGTCCAACTTTTCCGTCCATCCCCCCGTCCTAACCTTTCCGTTCAACCCCTCTGCCCAAATCTTTTATCTCTTCCGCTCAACCCCCCTTCTCCGTTCAATCCTTATCCGTTCATACCGTTCAGTCTTCCTTTTCGTTCAAGTCTCGCCGGTCATCCTCGTCTGCTCCCTTGTCCCCTTTGTCTGATCTTCCTTCTTTTCATCTATCTCTTTCCCCCGTCTAATCCCCTTCTTGTCCCTTTCAGCCACCGCTCCGAACCTGTGTCACCCATCGTCTTCCCAACAGTCCTTTTTCAAAAAAAAAATTGAATCCCTCTCGTCCCTTTTCAATCTCGTTCGACCATTTGTTGCTTTCACTCGCCCTGCTTTATAATATTTTCTTAAACCTCATTCGACCTATTTTATTTCCTATTCGACCCACTGGATAATTCCATTCGTTCCTTCGAACCTTTTTAATATTCCATTCGACCAATTTTATTGCATTTTTAATATTCCATTCAATCATAATAATAATAATTATAATATTAATAATGGCTTAACTCCCCTTCTCAAAGGGGTTTCTAGGGGTGTAAGCAACTATATGTTGCTTTTGCTCTTCTTTTGTCATTTTGGGTGGGGTGTGATACCTTGTCTCCTTCTCATCTCGAGACGGGGGACATATTTTTATTGTATGGTCTCTTCTAAGGTTGCTTGTGGGGACACCTCTGGGGATGGCCTTGCTCCTACCTCGTCTAATGGAGTGTGGCTATCCCCCCCCCCCCTTAGGAATTTCCACGGGTGTAAAGATGGCAAACCTGGGTCTTCTGGGTATAACAGGTTAATCTCACATTTACAACAGTTCCATTTTAAATATGATCGAAAGGATTTCTTTAGAAGCGCGCTTTCCAGCGATTTAGAAATGTTTACGAATGTGGGGGAAACCCTATGGGTTTTTGGATATTGGTTGTGTGGGAGGTGCATGAAGACACATGCTCTTAGCAGGGGTTGCCATCACCCGGATGGTGTCTCCATCTTCTTTGGAAACTCTGGCTCGGATGGGGATTTTATTGTGGGGATCCTAAGGCCTCGGGATCCTGGGGTGAGTTGTGATCTTAGGTCCCAACAAGGAGTGGTGGGGATCTCACTCTCATCGATCAGGTTTTCTTCATCCTGGTGCGGACCATTAAAAGTATTCCCCCCAAGTTGCCGTTTAGCATTTGCCCAGGCTTTGACGGGAGCCATTCGTAAAGTAGCGGCTTCCCCTGGGTCTGTTGAAAGTTGGGTCAAACTTTTAGTCTTACCACGATGTACTCTTAAGGTGGTCGTTCCGTCTTCTAGGCAGGAACGAAGGTCAGGTAACAGGAAGTCCTTGAAATGTGATAGTATTATGCGGGCCTTAGCAACATGGAAGGACGGCTCTGGTTTTGAGGACTTGGTTACGTCGCTCCTCCCAACGGGGGAAGAGGTCTCGCATGGTGGGGGAGCGCAACGGACGGGGGAAAAGGACGAGGAAGTTGACCCTAATATCAAGCAATGTCTCAGGAAAGTCAGAGATGGGCACTTCACCACCGCTGTTAAGGTGTTGTGCTCCAATGGGGTAGCGCCACCCGGGGAATCTACCATGCAAGCCCTTATTGACAAGCATCCCATTGTTTCGCCGCCAACCCTACCGTCCAGCCCTCTACCCCACTCTGCATTATCAGTGGGTGAAGACTGCGTTTACAGGTCTGTGAAGTCGTTCCCAAAAGGGACATCCTGTGGTCGGGACAGCTTACGGGCTCAACACCTGCCGGATGCCCTTAGCGGGGAGGGGTCGGCGACTGCTTCAGGACTGCTTTCCGCTATCACCGATGTGGTCAATCTGTGGTTAGGGGGTTATGTCCTGGGGTGCTCGCTGAATTTATTGCTTCAGCCCCTTAACCCCGTTGTTGAAGCCTGATAATGGGATTTGCCCCATTGCTGTGGGGGCCATATGGAGAAGTTTGGTCTCTAAAGTAGCCATGAAGAAAGTTGGTAAAGAAGTTATTAAGTACCTGGGAGACTACCAATTCGGGGTGGGAATCCCCAATGGGGCAAAGGCCGTGTTGCACAGCGCCAACAGGTTCCTCAGTTCCTTTCATGCAGACGGTTCCTTGGCCATGCTCACGGTTGATTTTTCCAACGCCTTCAACGTGGTTGACCGATCTATTTTGTTACGGGAAGTCCATCGTCATTGCCCCTCTATTTTTCCGTGGGTTAAATTTTTGTATGCCCAGCCAGCTAAGTTATATGTTGGGGATGAACGCATTGGAGCCTTTAGGGGGGTTTAGCAAGGGGACCCGTTGGGACCTTTGCTCTTTTCCCTTGCCTTACACCGCCTAGTGCGCCAGGTGCAGGAAAACCGCAACCTCCCCTTCCACGCTTGGTACTTAGATGATGGGACGATCATTGGGGACGCTATGTAGGTTGCTAAGGCCATGGAAATCATCAGTTCAGAAGGACCATCATTGGGGCTCAACCTTAATATCAGGAAAACAAAGATTTTTTGGCCAACCTGCGATGGGGTGAAGACTAGGCCACGGCTATTCCCCAGTGATATTGGACGGCCTGAGAGAGGTGTCAAACTGCTAAGAGGGGCAGTCAGCCGCGATGCTAGCTTCATCTATGATTTGTCTACTAAAGGGCGTCACGGGCTGTGGATCTTATGTGGCTCCTCCCTTGTCTGCGGGATCCTTAAAGCGAGATCCTCCTGCCCAGATCCTGTATGGGGGTCGCAAAGTTGTTTTTCGGCTTACGAAAATGCCAGCCCCCCTTTGTAGGCAGCGTTGTCTCATGTTTTGATAAAGGCCTCCGGGAGGCAATTGAAGATATTGTAGTTTCTGGGGGGGCATATTTTGGGGACCTCCAGTGGTGGGTCGCAACCTCACCGATGCGGCATGGTGGGTTGGGCCTTCTCTCGGCCCGTGATGTAGCCACTTATGCCTTCGTGGCGTCTAGATCTTAATCATGGGGGTTGCAAGACCATATTTTATGAAACATCGGGGTTGATAACATGAATCCGGATTATGTTTGCGCTTTGGAACGCCTGCATGAAAATCTCCCTGACTTTGATATTGGCGGTTTCTCCAATAAAGACACCGCCCCCAAAAAGCCACTGAAAACCTTGGCGAATGCACTTTATTGTCGAATTGCGCGAAGTCTCGGGGAAGATTTTTGCTTGACCCCACGCTAGAAAACCATAATGGAATGCTTATAGGGGCCCCACGCCCAAGATTTCCTAACAGTTATCCCTATCGAAGGACCGGGGCAACGAATGTCACCGGTGGAATATAGAGCAATTCTTAAATATCGATTGATGATTCCCATTTTTCCCGATGACGAAACATGTCCGGTTTGCCGTAAAGCGTGTTTGGATAAATACAGGGAGCATGCCCTCCATTGTAGAGAGTTACCGGGGTTTAAGTATAGGCACGATTTCGTTCGGGACGTTTTAATGGATATTTTTAGACGAGCAGGGATCTCGGCCAAGAAAGAGGCCCCGGTTAACTTTCTTACAGACCCGGCTGAAGGAGGTCCATTTTACGTCCGGCTGACCTGCTAGTGTTTGGTTGGGAAAGTGGGAAACACGCATGCGTGGACCTTACGGGTGTGTCTCCTTTAGCGGGATTTAGGGAGGGTGGGTTCGTGGCGGGGCAAGCGGTACTTAGAGCAGAGTCGAACAAGGTGGCAAAGCACGCTAAAGCGTGCGAGGATAACCAACATGCTTTTGTCCCTTTGGCCTTTGTCACTTTTGGCTCATTGGCACCGGAAGCGATTAGATTTCTGACGAGAGTCCAGCGGGTGGTCCACAACAACTTCTCGACTCCCCAGGGGTGTGGATTTGTTTTCTCTAGATTCTGGTTCTCTATCCAAAAGGGGGTGGCGGCGCAGCTTGTTGCCCGCCTACTTGCTATTCTTATGTAATTTGCCCCTTTTGTTGAAATCAATATTGAAGAGTGTTGTTAAAAAAAAAAAAAAAAAACCCTTAGAACTGATTGTTTGGGTTGTTAATGATCATATTGTTATACTTCTGAGGGGTCAAACGTCAAACAGTTAAAATGATGTAATAGGTCAAATGGTTAAAATGTGCCTCCTTGACATGTTTGTCAAAAGTAAGGATGACAATGGGTCGGGTGTTAGCAATCTCATATGCCCGGTTGTGAAATTGTGTACTATACTCGGCCCAATGCCCGTTGGATATTTATAAGGTAATCATTCGTCAAGTATCGAGTATACCTATTAGTTTGTTAAAAGATACATATTGGGATTTTCTAACAATATTTTTTTACTAATAATTATAATTATTAAATTGTATTTTATATAACAACTATTATGAACTAAAATATACATTACATATACAAGTTTTATCATAAATAAATAAAATCTTTATAATTTTTATATAGTTTCATGTATACACTTCACAACATACAAAATATAAATAATATTATCAATACATATTGCAAAAGAAAAATAATATGTTCACATAATTAACCTACTAAAATAAAAATATAAATAATTTTTTTTGGATATATTATCGGGTAAACGAGTATGTAGTTTCGGGTAATCGGGTTGGGTATCATCTAATCCCATACCTGCCCCAACCTCGCATATTTTTTAAAAACAAATTTCATGCCCGGCATAAACCCATCGGGCATACCCGTCAGACTTGAATTTTTTTTTTTGCCATCCCTAATCAAAAGGGTGTAATGGGTCAAATGGTTAAAATGTCACTTATTGATATGTTTGTCAAAAGGTGTCATGGGTCAAAGGGTTTAAATTTTCCTGATTGATATGTTTATCAAAAGGGTGCAATGGGACAAATCGTTAAAATGTCTCTCATTGATATGGGTCAACTGGTAAAAATGTTGCATTAGAAAAATTAGTCAAATTCAGTGAGATAATATACACAAAATGGATATAAAGAACATAGCTGCAAATTAGAATTACCATGTGTAATCGAGCCGAGCCGAGCCAGGCTAAGCTCGAGCTCGACTCGAACATAAATTATCGAGCCAACTCGGCTCGGCTCGAGCCAGCTCGTTATTTTTTTTAAAATACTAATAAAATAAAAAAAATATATATAAAAATAAGATTATGTATATTTTTTTATTTTTCTAATATTTTAATGAATGAAAGGCATATTAAAAGTATTATTTGTATAATTTGTGTTTTTGTTCTATTATTTTCATATTTTATTGATTAATTCAAAGTATTATTAAGTATATAAAAGATGTTTATCGAGCCACGAACCGAGCTACCGAACCGAGCCGAGCCATCGAGCCGAGTCATGAGCCGAGCCACGAGCCAAGACCCCTAGCTCGAGCTCGGCTTGATTACAAATCGAGCCAGCTCGGCTCGATAAAAAAACGAGCTTTTTCGAGTTGAGCTTTTTTCGAGCATTTTCGAGCGAGTTACAAGCCGCGAGCATTTTGTACACCCCTAGCATACCAAATCATTAACATTTATGCAAAGTCATGGCATTAAAAAATAACATTCAAAACATACATAGTTGTAAATCAGAATTACCATTCAGAACACCTGGTACATTTTCATTACCATTTAGCCAACCTAATACATGTTCATTAAAATCAAAATTACGAAAAAAATTAAAAAAAAAAAAAACAATCTAGTTGCAAATCAGGTACGTTTTGAACTTAATTGCTTCTGGTTGACATTGCTTCAGATTCTCTTCAAGTTCGTTCCTAGCCCTAAACAAACCGAGGATGTTGTCCATTGACCTTTGACACATTGGAGAATCACACTACCCAATAAGATGGCATTGTGACAGCTGAGCACCAGTTTAATTTTATTAGACAGTTTAATTTTATTAGATGAGTAAGCAAACAAGTTTGACAAATTGCATGTTCTTACCTCAATAGGACAACCAATAAAGCGATGACCTGGATTTCTTGTTGTCCAAGACGCCCTTACAACTGCTTCACCACCGCACCAACAAAACACCACCGTTGATTGTTGAAGCTTGCTATGGATTTCTAATTTAGATGCAAATATGAACCTCAAATAATTTTGGGGAGACAATGAATTGCATGCAGATGGTAGTAAAGAATGAATTTTATTTATATCGGTTAAAAGAATGTGAAAATTACCTTAATACCCTCATTGTGCAATTTGGCACATGGGTAGACTAACTGAGATACTGGATGGGGTTAAGTGTAAAAGACAAACAACGTGTCAAAGTTTTCAAATAAAAGATACATGATTAAAGTAAAATTTTTAAAAGACTTGATCAATAATTTTGACATCAGGACAAAGATTGTAATTCTTTAATAATAAAAACTCCCATTTAGTTCTTTAGATTTCTCATGGTTTATTTCCAATGATTTTCTTTGAAAAAACAAAATAAGTTGATTTTCACCTGATAAATTGTTGAAATATCACACGTTAAATATGTTGTTTGATGCCTAAACCATATTTTCAGCTTAGTTTGTGCAGGTTCTTAAAGTTCAGGGTTACCGGAGTCTTATATGAATACTTTAAGGACTGAAGTTGTTCAAGTGAAGTTGCCTAAGGACTATTATTGAACTTGTTGTACGAGCTGGTATAAAAGGCTTCTAGGGTTCCAGATGCTTCGTACACTCCTCATTTTTTCTTTCTGTTTAGTATTGGGCGATTAGGGTTTTGTATCGTCATCGTCTTTTATCTCTGTAATCTTCTTATCTTTGTCTTTGTACTCTTTATCATCAGCTGATTATTATCAGCTGATTATTTGACAGATTCATTTGTCTATTACGTAAACTCATATTTGTGAGTTTACAGGGTTTGGGGGTGTTTTCTGGGTTGTTAATCAATAAAAGTTTTGTCACCGTTTTGTCGCTATTCAGCTTGTGTTCTTTGTTATTGTTGGTTGTTTCTGTTTGGTTTGTTATTTTAGTATAGATCCATTAGTTTTTACATGGTATAAGAGCCATAGGCTCTTGATATTGTGTGTTCTTGTTGTCTTCCGCTGTGTCTTGACTTTATTTGGTCAGATCTGATATAGATCTGGGTTGTTGTTCTAGATCTGTTAAAACTCTTAACAGATCTGTGTATTTTTTTGGTATATATCGAGAATCTCATCTAATAAATAGATGTTGGTTCTTGATCTGGAAAAATAATAGATCTCTTCTGCTTATAGATCTGGTCTATTATTTTGTGTATTATCTGAGGAGTTTTAGGTATTCTGTTAATCTTGGGAGCAGCTTGTTGGAAGGAATTATTGGAGGTGATTATATTGCTTCAATTGCCCCCACTTCTCTATACCCTAAGTGAAGGTATAGGTAGTGGATTGGAGAAACCCTAACTTGGGTCACCCCCTCGGTGAGATTGTTTCACTACTAGGTATTACTTGTTTTTTGTTTGTCTGTCTTGGTCTAGGTGTCTTTTGGCCGGGTTAGGGTGGACCGGCATTTGATCTGTTTGTTGTGTGTTGGTCTCTTTGTGGTTTGATCTTGCTTGTCTTGACTGTGTTATTTGTCTATATAATATTCTATATAATACTTAGTTAAATAAAGAGCTTCTATGTTAAGATCTGTGTGGGCACCTATGAGTGATGAACCCATGATCTGAACACTGACATAGTTTCGCTCTCTAGGGGTTAAGTATTGTTTGATATTATTGTTTTTTTTATTGTTTCTGTCTATTTGTTTGATTGTTCACTACCATGGGTGATGTTATTCCCGGTGGTGGTGGTGGTGCACAGGCACCCAATACTCTAATTAGCAAATTGGATATTGGGGATCCTCTGTACATTCACCCTAGTGATACTAGTACCTTATCTATTATCACTATTAAGTTGAAAGGTATAGAGAATTACTCTGTGTGGGCCAGTTCTATGAAACTAGCACTTGAAGCCAAGAACAAGTATGGTTTCATAGATGGGACTACTGTTAGGCCTGTAGATGATGAAGTTCTAGGAAAGCAATGGGATAGATGTAACTCAGTCATTCTGATTTGGTTACTGAATTATGTTAGTGAAGAATTATTTCTAGGTCAGGTTTTTTCTAAGCTAGCCAGGGATGTCTGGCTTGACTTAAAAGAAACCTAAGATAAGGTAGATGGTTCTATTGTCTTCAATTTGCATCAAAAGATTAACTCCTTAACACAAAGTGGAAGTTTAGTGTCTGAATACTATCATAAACTTAACACTATGTGGAAACAGTTGGACTCTATAGTCCAGCTGTGATGTATTGTAAAATACATCTATTTCCAGTGTAAAGTTTGTGTAATTTTTGAGTCGTTTAGATAGTGTTTTTATTAGTTTTAGGCTTGTACCAGTCTATTTTATTTAGTATAGGTTTTTATAGATTTTTATTAGTTTTTGGTCATTCTTAGTATTTATTTATTTATCTTATATTTTGGTAGGTGTTCATGGACGTTGGAGCGTAAACGAACAACTTTGGTCAAGTCAAGAACACCCGAGTCAAGAGAGCGGACCTAGAATGCTATATATATAATAGTAACAACAACAACAACAACAACAACAACAACAACAACAACAACAACAACAACAACAACAACAACAATAATAATAATAATTAAGAGAAAAAATAATAATGTGACCTTGGGTCATAGCCCAAGGTCCAAGGAGGGAGGCCGCAAAAAATTAATACAACACATTGGATAGTTATTAGAGGTGGAACCCTAAGTCGAGGAAAAAAAACAGAAAATATATTAAGGGGGAGCTGCGCACAAGGTTCTGAGAGGCAAGGCAGCGACAAATATTATTGTTGAAGGAGAAGACAGGTAGCACTAAGAGGAAAGGGAAGGAGGTCGGGTTGAAGCCTAGGTGCCAGCACGGGTTGATTCTAATTTATTATTTATTTATTCAAACCCATTGTGAACGCCATGAATATTATTTGCTTTTATTATTTTGATTTTATCATGACTTTTATTGGCTAAACCTTGATGCTACCTAGGTTAAAGATGATTGCACTTGTTTGATTTATTTTCTATTTGGTTTTGGAACTTTTGGTTGTGGGTGAATTTTGAAGTAAAGAACTTTATATTTTCTGGTCTGATGTGTATGCATATTTAGTTTTGTTTAATTAATTTTTATAAACTCCACTTGCGTTTTTGTGAATGTCTTTCATGTATGAATGCGGGTTAGGTTGCGGACTGGGTGTTAGCAGCTAGTTTATGGTTAGTCTCTGCAGGTTATCCATAGGAGTTATAATTGTTAGTTAGATAATTCTAAGTGTTCTACCAATTCTCAATAGCTGTAAGGTGCGAGATTGTTGGTCTGTCTAGGGTGTTAAATTGGTAGTTCTAGAGGCTTTGTGAGAAGATCTACCTAGTTTCCCTAGCATTCCTTGTAGGCCAAGTCTTATCAGAAATATTGTAGTTACCCCTTGCACTTTCGGGTGTATTGTGACTTTCGCGCTGTGAGGTAGACTGTCTAGCGGGTACTTTAAGATTCGAGTAGGTAAGCCTGTGAGGGTAACCTCTCAACTGGTGGTTTAACAGCTTTTAGGAATTCTGCGGGTTATATCTTGAGAAGGGTTAGGGTTCCCGTAGTTTACTTTAAGTTTAGTATTTTAAAATCCCGGTTCCACACCAGTTCCATAACTATTAGAAACTTCTCATTCATGTGTAGGATTCTAGCCTAGGTAGTGCATTCTCATCACCTGATTCTACTTACGGTTCCTAGTTCTTGTTTTAAGTTATTTGAGTTTTACTTATTTATTTTACAATTAGTTTGTCAGAAACCCCCCCTTTAACCATAAAAACAACTTAAGCCAGTTTGTAGATAAGCAATCAAGTCTAGTTTACGTTTTCTAGTAGAGTCTCGTGGGTTCGATACTCGGACTTACTTTAGCTGTATTGCACTGACCGGTACACTTGCCGGTTGTGTGGTTTAGGTTTAGAAAGTCTTAGGTTATAAATTTAAAACTTAGAGTGTCTAGGTTAGGTTAATTTAGGTAGTTTTTGTTAAACCACTTTGAGCACATCAAGTTGCCTGCATGTTCTTGTGATGCTTCAGGAAAATTTAATGATTTTAATTGTCTAATAAAATTGATGCAATTTCTTATGGGATTAGATGATTTTTATCAAACTGTGAGATCTAATCTTTTGATGCAAGACCCTTTACCATCTGTTAAGACTGCTTTCTCTATCATTTCTAGAAAAGAGTCTCATAGGGGTGCTAGTTCTGGTGTGAAGGGGTCTAATGTTTCTTTCTTTGCTAAGAGTAGTCAGCCTTTTGACAATAGAAAGAAAGTAACAAGAGGTCCTAATCCCAACTTGAAGTGCACACACTACAACATATTGGGACACACTGTTGATAGATGCTATGAGTTAGTTGGTTATCCTCCAAGATATAAGAAAAAACCTGGAGTTAACCAACCTAGTAGGAACTTGTTTAGTAATATGGTGAGTGGTAAGGTTAACATGTCTAATAAAAGTCCAGTATCAGCTACTTCTGCTTTACCATTTACATCTGAGCAGATATCCAAGCTGATGAGTCTTATTAGTGAAAGGCCTTCAAATGATCCTCAACCTTCTAATGCTGGAGGTCAGTCTGTGTCTGTGAAAGGTTTTTCAAGTATGTTTGTTATGTCTAAAGTTTGTGATCTGTTTCAAAATTTTTCTGGCTGTTCTAGTCTAGTTAAAACAGCCTTGTTACTTAAATGGATCATGGATTCAGGTGCTAACCAACATATGGTTAGTATAGATGAAAACATGATCAATTGTCTGGATGTTTCCTGTTATAATATGATTGTGAAACATCCTAATGAGACTAGTGCTAAGGTTTTAAAAATAGGAGATATTAAGTTGGGAAACAATGTTATCCTAACTGATGTCTTCTATGTCCCTGAGTATTGTGTGAATCTTATTTCTGTGAACAAGTTAGCCAAAGAAAGTAAGATGAATGTGTGGTTTGATAATCATGCTTGTTATGTCCAGGATTCCAAGTCCAAGAGAATCCTGGTGACTAGTAAAGAGCATGATGGTCTATATTTTGTAGGAGACAATGTGAGTGATGTTAACTTGTGTTTTAATAGTGTCAATGAATCTAATCTATGGCATGATAGATTAGGTCATCCCTCTAATGAGGTTCTAGCTGTGTTAAAAAGAGATCTAAGTTTAAAACAGTCTAATACTAGTTTGTGTGAAATTTGTCATAAAGCTAAACAGGTCAGAGTTCCCTTTCCTTTGAGTGAACATAAAACCAAAGAGTTAGGGGAGTTAGTTCACTTAGATGTTTGGAACCCTATAGGGTCACAAGCAAAGAAGGTTATAAATACTTCTTAACCATAGTGGATGACTTCTCTAGGTCAGTTTGGTGTTATATGCTAAAAGGAAAGGGTGAAGTTTTTGAAAATATAGTTGTTTTTTATGAACTTCTAAAGACTCAGTTTAAGAAAAATGTGAAAATTTTTAGGAGTGATAATGGAACTGAGTTTTTAAATAGGCAAAATTTTGTAATCAAAAGGGAATCATTCATCAAACCTCTTGTGTTTATACTCCACAACAAAATGGAGTTGTGGAGAGAAAGCATAGACATCTCTTAAACATAGCTAGAGCTCTTCTGTTTCAAAGTAGTGTTCCTCTATATTTATGGTCTGAATGTGTACTAACTGCTGCATACTTAATAAACAGGCTTCCTTCTTTTGTCTTACATGGTAAAAGTCCCTATGAGAAAATATATGGGTTCCCCCCAACTATTAGTCATTTAAGAACATTTGGGTGCTTATGTTTTAAAACTGTCCTAAATGAAACTGATAAAATGAATAGTAGGTCTGATAAGTGTATTCTGATTGGGTATTCTCCTTTTAAAAAGGGTTATAAAATTCTTTCTTTATAAACAAAACAAATTGATTTTTCAAGGGATGTTAAGTTTTATGAAAATATTTTTCCATATAAATTTGATAAAACTAAAATTTCTTATAACAATGTGGATAATTTGAACTTTTTTGACAGTTTTGAGAATATAAGCATTTCTGAGGTCTTAAATAACAATAATAATAATATTAATAACAATCCTCCAAATGATGAAGGGGGAATCAATACTTCTTATGAGCTCTCACCTGGGTCAGTTGTAGATGACTTTCCCAGGGCTGCCAGGGGGGCAAATCCAGATCATAGTGCTTATGATCATCATGGTTTGCAGCCTGGTAGTATAGGGTCTAAAGGGACTACTCAACCTAGTGTTGAGAGTTCAAATGCTGAGAATGTGTCTCCTGAGGGAAATAGGATTGATAATAGTAGTCTTAGAAGGTCTCATAGGAACTCTACCTTGCCAAGAAGATTTGATGAATTTATAGTAGAAGGAAAAGTTAAGTATGGGGTAGAGAAAGTTGTTAATTACTCTCATTTATCTGTTGATAATAAGTCTTTTGTGTCTATGTTAAATAAAACTACTGAACCAAGTACCTATAGAGAGGCTGCTAATGATCCTAAGTGGATTGAGGCAATGAATGCTAAAATGGAAGCCCTCAATAGGAACAATACTTGGCAGATACTTGACTTACCATCTGGTAAAAAGCCTATAGGTTGTAAGTGGGTCTTTAAGGTCAAATATAAGGCTAGTGGTGAGGTTGAGAGATATAAAGCCATGCTAGTTGCCAAAGGCTACAACCAAAGGAAAGATATTGACTTTGGAGAGAAATTCTCTCCTGTAGTCAAAATGATAACTGTCAGAACAGTTATTAGTCTAGCTGTAGAAAAGGGTTGGACTCTTTATCAGCTAGATATCAATAATGCCTTTCTCTATGGTTCCATTACTGAGGATGTGTACATGACACTTCCTGAGGGATACTTTACTGAAAATGACAATAAAGTGTGTAAGCTTGTTAAGTCTCTTTATGGACTTAAACAAGCTCCCAGGAAGTGGAATGAAAAACTTACAAATGTTCTTGTTAGTATTGGTTTTGTTCAGAGTTGCTGTGATCATTCTATGTTTGTTAGATCTAATAGTAATTCTTTCATTGTCTTACTAGTCTATGTTGATGACATAATTGTTACTGTGATAATGTGTCTGAAATAACTGAAATCAAAAGTTTTTTAAGTAAGAATTTTCAAATCAAAGATTTGGGAATTTTAAAGTATTTTTTAGGAATTGAAGTTTTATATAGTGGTCAGGATATTTGTTTATCCTAGAGAAAATATTGTTTAGAACTCTTAAATGAGTTTGGGTATCTTGGTTGCAAACCAATCAATACCCCCATTGAACAAAGTTTTATTGTAACAAATAAGACTTCAAAAGATTCAAAGTTGCTTGATAACATCACTGGTTCTCAAAAACTGATTGGGAAATTGATTTATTTGTCTATCACTAGACCTGATATAAGTTATCCAGTACAATTTCTAAGTCAATTTATGCACAAACCTACTGAATTGCATATGAAAATTGCTCTTAGATTACTTAGGTATCTAAAGCAATCTCCAGGAAAAGGAGTTCTCTATAAAAAAGGGAAAGACTTTTCTTTGGTTGCATATGCAGATTCTGATTGGGCAAAGTGCTTAGAAACTAGAAAATCCGTAACTGGATATTGTGTGTATTTGGGTGATTGCTTGATTGCCTAGAAAAGTAAGAAACAGAGTACTGTTTCTAGGTCTACAGCCGAAGCAGAATATCGTGCTATGTGTTCGGCTACGTGTGAGTTGGTTTGGGTAGTAAATTTGCTTAAAGAGTTAGGCATTAATTGTCATCTTCCTGTAAGGCTATATTCTGATAGCAAAGCTGCTCTATCAATTGCAGCTAACCCAGTATTTCATGAAAAATGTAAACATTTTGAGATTGATTTACATTTTTTAAGGGAAAAAGTGTCAAATGGGTTGGTTGAAACAGTTAAGATTGATTCTGATTCTCAGGTTGCTGACATTCTTACCAAAGGTTTGAATGTTAATCAACATGGTTTTTTGTGTGAAAAGTTAAAGTTATATGACATGTTTGGCAATCAAACAAAGGGGGGATGTTGAAATATCACACGTTAAATATGTTGTTTGATGCCTAAACCATATTTTCAGCTTAGTTTGTGCAGGTTCTTAAAGTTCAGGGTTACAGGAGTCTTATATGAATACTTTAAGGACTGAAGTTGTTCAAGTGAAGTTGCTTAAGGACTATTATTGAACTTGTTGTACGAGCTGGTATAAAAGGCTTCTAGGGTTCCAGATGCTTCGTACACTCCTCATTTTTTCTTTCTGTTCAGTATTGGGCGATTAGGGTTTTGTATCGTCATCATCTTTTATCTCTGTAATCTTCTTATCTTTGTCTTTGTACTCTTTATCATCAGCTGATTATTATCAGCTGATTATTTGACAGATTCATCTGTCTGTTACGTAAACTCATATTTGTGAGTTTACAGGGTTTGGGGGGGTGTTTTCTGGGTTGGTTAATCAATAAAAGTTTTGTCACCGTTTTGTCGCTATTCAGCTTGTGTTCTTTGTTATTGTTGGTTGTTTTTGTTTGGTTTGTTATTTTAGTATAGATCCATTAGTCTATACATATAATAAACCAAAGCCATTTTAATAACATGACATTCAAAGAGGCATTCCCCCTTTGAGTGTGTCATGTGTCATCCCATGTGGCATTGAGATATTTTAGGGGGAAAAATAATTTAAAAAAAAAATTGGATTTTTATCTCTTATGTTTCATCCCATAATTTTTAAACGTTAATATCTTTTATATACGAGATTTTTTTAAGAAAAAAAATTACACCAAATTAATGAGCGTTTTATTATCTTTCCAACGAGTACCATAGTGCTATATAAAAAACGGAGAAAAAGACGACTATTTTTTGTGGGGTTTTGTTCATACAGGAAAAAAAACACAGTGTTCAGGTATATCATTAATCATGTATATGCAAGTCACTAATTATGCTCAAATCAGTAAATATGAATTATATTTTCAACATGCGTTAGGATTGGAGTTATACATTGTTTTAGGTTAGATATTTATATTAGAGTTATACATTGTTTAACGTTAGGCGTTAACATTGGAGATACAATTTTAATTGTTTTAGGTTAGGTGCTATCCGAAGCTTTCTGCATGTAACTGTAAAGCGGATCATTCTATTTCATATGTAAAATTAATATGTTATATATATTAGATTTCTCAACCCCGCGACGTTCCCGGGGTATAATCTAGTTTTTACATAAATATTTTTCAAACAATCCATTTTGATAAATAATTTTTTCAAATAGGAAAAAACTCTAAATATATATTTTAATACATAAAATCAATCTTGAAATATATCTTACGCATTTAATTAAGTTTTTCACTTACGGGTAAATATTTGTTTTGATTTAGTGTAACCAGGACTTCACTATATTATCGATTACAACTGTTCCACTCAATCATCAATATGTAAGGTTGAAAACAAAAGAAAATTACATCACGCTGTAAACAATTACTAACATTTGAGGTCTACACTCAATGAAACAATTACTTAATTAACTCATGTTTAACAAATGCACACTAAATGTAGTATAAATAATACGGGAAAAAGTAGAAGGGCATTCTACAATAGGCCAAAGTTCATTTTGGGGCTTCTAAATGATCATCAAGGAATCATTTACATAACTAGCGGGTTTATCATTTTACAAATTACATTTGGGGGGTATTGGGGGAAAAAATCAAATTTGGTGATGTATAGAACTGATTTGGCGGTATCAAAAAAAATATAAAGTTGATGCCGCCGAACCATTTGGCGGTATCACTTTGTAGTTTATAGTAATTGACCAACAAGTCCTTGTAGTTTATAGTAATTGACCAACAAGTCCAATATATTGAGAAATCAAGCAAGAAAGTTATAACTCCATATTTATTTTTCATGTGATGATATTATTATCATTATTTAGTATTTAATAAAAGTTAAAAGGTAAATTTGATGATATATGGACAAAGATATGATAATCCTACAATCAAAACTCATAAAAATATTTAGAAAACTAGTTTTAGCTCTTTATAAATACTTGTTTTTAGTGAATATATCAGTCCGTAACACTTACAGTACTAAATCTATAAAATTATAAGTTTATAACTTACATTACATGTAGGAATCAAACATGCTAAAAATAATTTAATGTATTATTATTTTAATATTCATAGCGTCTTGATTTGTTTTATTATTGTTTTAACCATATTTAGTACATTAATTTGTTTTATTAATAAATTGACACAGACTTGTTGATCCATAACCACTATTTAGTTTATGTCGAACCAACCGATATCTTCTTTTGCCAAATCACACTAGGGTTTATAAACAGTTTAAACCTACGATAATTCTCAAACATAAGAAAGTCGGCTAGTATGGACGACTTAAAATACACAACCTGGTTCAAACTCGACTTTAACCATGTTAAACTTGGAATCGACTGATCAACATTTCTTATTTTTTTCATTTGAAGAATATAAAGCTATGTATACATTTATATTCATGAATAATTCTTATATATTTTTTTATTTAATTAATACAAAATTATCCTTTGAATTTATTTTTTCCCAAAGCGTTAAATAATTAAAGCTGGTTCAATTAACACAACCAACCCAACCCAACCCATGAATACAAAATTATCTAAATATTTTTATGAGTTTTGATTGTAGGATTATCATATCTTTGTCCATATATCATCAAATTTACCTTTTAACTTTTATTAAATACTAAATAATGATAATAATATCATCACATGAAAAATAAATATGGAGTTATAACTTTCTTGCTTGATTTCTCAATATATTGGACTTGTTGGTCAATTACTATAAACTACAAGGACTTGTTGGTCAATTACTATAAACTACAAAGTGATACCGCCAAATGGTTCGGCGGCATCAACTTTATATTTTTTTGATACCGCCAAATCAGTTCTATACATCACCAAATTTGATTTTTTCCCCTAATACCCCCAAATGTAATTTGTAAAATGATAAACCCGCTAGTTATGTAAATGATTCGATCATCAAGGGTTGCCGATTTTATGTTTGAGGTCATAAACAGACCAAACGAACACAAAGAATTTTTTTATGTCTCCACATTTACCTTTAACCGAACACAAAATGAATGGATATATACAGGCTAACAAAATTTGTGTATTTGCATTGCTTTAAAAAATGACATTTGCGACCGTCTTGTGACTGGTTTTGATAGTCACTTATACTCTCGCCGCAAGTGAAGTGACTTCGGGACTGAACTATTTAGCCACCAAATTTGATGACTAGACTTTTCTTCTTAAATTAACAACTGTTTTAGTTACCGGAGTGTTCTATGTTAGGGAGAAAAGCTTCTTCGTGTTCATTTAGATTTAGGTTCATTCGTTTGAATGCTAAAAGAACATAAATGTACCATAGAAAGAACAAAGATGAAAGGTAGTGTCAACTAGGGTTTTTTTTTTTTTTTTTTTTTTTTTTTTTTTTTTTTTTTTTTTTTTAATACAAATAAAATGATTTAAAACTAGTGGAAAAACTTAATAGTCATTTTCGGTGAAAAACTAAGGTTCAGATTGTATATCCATTTGACTATTCCAATTCGATTTTCTTTAATTACTTTTAATATACTTTGTGAAAATGAAGTGGAACAAAATGAAATTACAAATTGTAAAATACATAATAGTGTCGTTTACTCGTTTTACATAAGGATTACATTATGTAACTTGATTTAACCATACATAAAAGAGAAAGTATTCGGTACAAAATTTTTTTAACGTGGAATGGGTAGGAAGCCAGAGGATAATGACACGTGTAAACTGCAGTTACAACTTCCAAACTCGTTCCTGATTCATTGCAGGGGTATTTTAGACCTTTTGTATACAACGCTTCCCCTGTAATCACGTCTTAATTTCGGTAACATTTTCCAAATTCAATTCGTAATCCCTGAATACTAATTGTCGATCTAATTTTTTTCAAAATTGATATTCAATTGAAGAGTTTAGCGACATGATTGGCAGGTTACTATGTTTTTTTTCGTTAATTTTTCGATTTCAATCATTATTACTGTAATCATGTTGTTTTAATTTATGCAGATTTAAACATTGAGCCTGAACATTAAACCTACCACCTTGAAACATGCTCTGTTTTTTTAAAACAAAAAGGCAGAGCATGATACTGAAAAAATCAAACGCACGTACATACCAAAAAAATTAAACACGATTGGTTCAAATGCATGCATAAAATAATGTGCGTTTAAAACAAACGTACCTATGATGATGATAAAAATAATGTGTGTTTGTTTTAAACGCACCTTATCCAAATATGCTTCTTATCCAAAACATACATGCGTTTAATTATGCATCTTATCCAAAACATACGTGTGTTTATATATCCACGTTATCCAAACATACGTGCGTTTTAGTTTATATATTCACCTTATACGTGTGTTTTGATTTGATAAAAGATCCCTCTGTTTTTCCAAGACATTGTTATGATATAAATATGTAATGTAATATTCTCTTGTCTTTTATTATCACCAATTCACTAATATAAAGACAAACCCATGTCTCAAATGGAGTCAACTTAACCAAGAATGTGATGATTCATCATACTTGTTGTCTATGAACAAAGATGCTCTGTTTTTCACACTTTCAGTAACATTATATACCAAACATCAGAAAATGTACGAGCTAGAGGAAAAATAGAACTGTGAGTGAACTTGGATAGAATCGAGCTAGAGGAATAGGGTTTTATGAAACTTCGGTGACGAAGACGGTGATGGGCGACATAGATGGTTGGGATGATGATGATAAATAATGTGTGTGTTTATTTTCAAAGCGTGCGTTTTTGTGTTTTTATAATTTAATCATGCGTCTTTTCTGAGTAGAGCATGCTCTGTTCTTTGTTTAAAAAACAGAGCATGGTTTTTGTTGTTTTTTTGTAGGATCATAAATTTATATCTGATTAATGCGAATAGGGACAGTTCAATTCTGAATTCAATCGAAAATTGATTTTGTAATTACGAGAGTTTTTTTGTTGCAATCGTAAAGCTAATAAACGAGAAATGGACGACGTATTTTGAGTTCAACTGAAAATTGATTTTACAGTTAGACGATTATGCCCCTGCCTATATTTAACAGTTTTTAATTAGGTTAATAATTACGATTGTGCCACCGTGTGGAATTTTAAACCTAATCAATGGCCAGGATTACTTCCTACGCTTCTCATGTTAAGGAAGTTTTGTACGTTATCTCTCCCCTACATAAAATACCGCAATAAACATATAATTAACGGAACTAAGATGGCGCTGATGTGGCATTCCCCCTTCCCCCTAGTAACATGATTGGCCTTTTTTTTTAATCAAACTTTATATAATAAAAAAAATGAAGGAGGATTGGAGGAATTAAGGGAATATCATTTCTAAACTTTGGAGGAGAAACGAGGGAAAATGAGATGGCGCTGATGTGGCATTTGGAAGACTTGTCTTCACATCATATAGTCTTGGCTATGCGGTTGCTGCCCTAATCAATGTAATGGACTATTAATGTGTCATTTTTTTTTATATATTTTAGAAATTTGATAGGTAAAATGCAAGAAAAAAAAAAGGTGATGAGGAGTTAATTCCGTGGGCACATGGATGACCACATGATAAATGTTCATACACCCACATGGCCACCATGTTCAATTAAACCCCTCTTTGTCATGTAACTTTTTTTATAAAAAAATACAAACACAAAATTAATATAAGTTTTTTGTAAACTCATATGATGCCATCAAAGGTTGGAAGTTGGATACTAGACAGCTCATATTTGGTCCATATCAAGGCTTTTGATGAGACAACTCACATTGGTCCATGTTACCACCATTAACTTTCACTTAACTCTGTTTTTATGTTTCTCATATTCTTCAATAATTAATCTTAGTTGCTTTAACTACTCAATCACATCTTACCTTCCTTAATTACAATTACTGATACTTTAAGTTTAAGGAACCTTCATTAATTGTAATTACTTTATTCTTTAACTCTTTTTTACAAATTCCACAATAACATATTTGTTTGATTGTAATCCTGTTAAATGACCACTAGGCCTCTTTCTTGTGTAGAGCTACATCCACATATCGATTACGAAAGGGTTGGGATGTCACTATAACACAAACTCGATAATGGCAAGTTTCATTATTTATTGAGAGGCCATGGTTGGGGCATGTTTCGAATCTTGATGACCGCTTCATGTGTAACCGGCCCTATCCTTAACAAGAACACGAGGCTATAGATTTAAGTTTTATATAAAATTTTAACATATGGTATCAAAATCTTCCCAAAAATAAAACCCATAATCCTAACTCTTGTCTTGTGGGCTCCTACCTGCCGAACACAAATGATAATGAAATGTAACTTGAGTTACGACCAATGGCCAAACAAATGACAATATGATGGAATGATGTTTGTTCAATCATCAGCCACATAACTAATAATGGATGTAATGGGAATTGATCAGTTAGCACATACCGATATAGGGCTTCAACTTATTGGGTGATACTACTTTTCTCGACTCCCTATGGGCGATGATTTGTTTTCAGTAGATTAGGGTTTACTATCCAGAAAAGGGTGAAGACGCAACTTGTTGCCCGCCTACATGCTATCCTTACATAATATGCTCCTTTTATTGTAAATATATGGTTAGCGTTTGACCAAAAAAAAGTATTCATTGTGAGCATATATCCAGAAGATTTTGACGTCTAGATTAAAACCGGTTCTGGATAGTATTATATCGAGGTCCTAGTTTGCATTCTTGAGTGGGAGATTTATTTTGGCTTGTGCGAAGAAAGTTGGCAAGGAGTGTTTTCTTTCCAAGATTGATTTTGCTAAAGCATATGATAATGTTAGTTGGAGTTTTATTATGGACATTATGTCTCAGACGGGGTGTCCTCCAATATGGTGCAAATGGATTAGTGGTATACTCGAGTCTGCTAGATCGTCTATCTCATTAAGTCGAGTATAGCTAGTGTTTGGTCAAACCCATTAAGTTGAGTATGGCTAATTATTACTTTTCGTTATATAAGGGAGTATGCAATTGGTTAAATGTGCATGGTTCTTTTTTTAACGAGTAAATTAAATGCTATGTTAGAAATGGGGGGTCGGTGAGATTTTGGATTGATATTGATACGTGGATTGCTGATGAGAGATTGATGGATAAATTTCCGGCTTTATTTAAGTTAGAGACTAGTAAGATGAGATTGGTCTCGGATATTTTAATTCAAGCGGATAGCCTCACTTCGGTCCAATGGTGATGGAAAAGTGAACCGGGATCGGAGGTTGAATTAATGGAGATGCAAGAGCTTATGGAAATTATTCGATATGTTTCACTTAACAAATGTATATATGATTGGATATGGGAAGGGGATACAACTGGTGCTTCACGATAGCTACAGTGAGAAGGTGGCTCATCGAAAATAATGTAGAAAGTGGTGATATAGTGCTTGATTGGTGTAAGTGAATACTGGATAAATGTAATATATTTATGTGGAAAGCTTTGTTGGATCGTCTCCTAACAAAGACGACGTTAAGTAGAAGGAATATTCACATGGAAAATACATTGGGTGCTCTTGCGAGGATGGAGAGGAAACGGTGGATCATGTGTTCACCAGATGTGGTTTTTCGATGGGGGGTATGGGATGGTATTCTAAGTTGGTGCGGTATTCCTAATATTTTTTTTTTTTTTTTGCGTTTATCTTAAAAGATGTGATGGAGATGCATAATATGGACGGATAATCCCTTGTGCGAAAGGAAATTATTAAAGGGGTTGTTATAACTTGTTGTTGGAGGATTTGGAAAGCAAGAAATGAGCGTTTTTTTAGAATAACCCACGCAAGGTGGTAGAGATTGTTATGGTTGTGATGGTGATTACGTTCTTATGGTTTAGTAATAGACACAAATACAAGGATAGAGATTGGAAGTCTTGGTGTAGTTCATTTGATACATGTTGAAACTAACTATCCAATTAAGTGTGTTTTGAGAAAACCATAATTATCAGGAAGAATGGCCAAATGGGCAATAAAGCTTAGTGCCTTCGACATCATATATGAACCAAGAACTGCTATAAAATCCCAAGCACTTTTAGACTTTGTGGCTAATTTTAGCAATGATATCCTGGAAGATGCTGACTTAGAAGTCCAACAATTAGAAGCGATAAAGCAAAAAATGGACTTTGTTCACTAATGGCGCATCAAACGTGAGGGGACAGGTCTAGGGATCTTGCTCGGCGCAGGGGAACATTATACCCCGATAAGTATCCTGTGAATTTCAGGCTACCAATAATGAATCATAGTATGAGGCACTTATAGCAGGATTACGATTGGCAAAAGATTTGAAAATCAGGTATCTTGAAGTAATATGTTGATTCCTTGCTTATTACCAATCACTTTAATGGTTCATATGTAGTCAAAGGTAAAAAATTAGCAAAATATCTTTATTTAGTTAAGAAACTTGCTATAAAATTTGGAAATCTTTAGTATAAGTTAGGTACCTAGAGAAGAGAACACAGATGCTGACGCTTTAGCAAACTTAGCATCATCGCTCAAGATACCATATGGAATGAAAATTCCAATTATACATATCCTGAACCCGACAATAAAGAATATTGAAGAAGTACCGGATACTCAGGATTTGGAGATTAGAGATCCTGAAACTACACAAAGATCTTGGATTGCAGCCATAATTAAACATATTTAGGATGGAGAAATCCCAAATGATGAAAACCCAATATCATTCCAGATGAAGGTATCTCGTTTTATTATATTACATAATGTGTTGTATAGAAAGTCGCTGGCAGGACCATATTTGAGATGCTTAGAAGAACCTGAGATACACAAAGTATTGAAGGACATACATGAAGGAGATTGTGGGAATCACACTGGGGACATAACTCTATTTTCAAGGATCCTGAGGACCGGATATTACTAGCCTACTATGAAACAGGACACACTAACTTATGCTCGAAAGTGTGATGCTTGTCAAAGACACGGAAACATCCTACATCAACCAACATAGCCTATGTATCCCATCTCTTCTCCATGGCCATTTATGATGTAGGGAATGGATATAGTAGGCAAGTTACCTTAAGCTCTTGGAGGAAAAAGTATTCATGCTGGCAATGACAGATTATTTCTCAATGTGGATTGAAGCTAAAGCATTTGTACAAGTTAAAGAGAAAGACGTGATATCCTTTATCAAATGCAATATTCTGACAAGATTCGGGATCCTAACAGAAATTGTGTGTGATAATGGGTCTCAATTTATTGGAAAAAGAACAACCAATTTTTGTGAATGTTGGGGCATAAAAATGATCACCTCAACCCAAGTACATCCTCAAGCCAATGAACAGGCAAAATCCAGCATTAATCGAATCAGCATTCTACTAAACATATATAAAGCAAATTATACTATGTATAATTGAAAACAAGAGATGAATAGTGCAACCTCTCTCTCATTAGTTGAGAGGGGCGGTGGGTTATATATATATATATATATATATATATATATTTAATTTACAACATTTTTTTATAATAAAAACAATAAGTTTCACAACAAAACCAAAGTTGCTTAGGTGGTGGAGTGGTTTGAGGTGTGATATTTTATCTTCTTAGATGAGGTCACAAGTTCGAGGTTTGTTCAAGGCATTTATTTACAATATTATTGCTCCCTCCCTCTCATTGGTTGAGACGGATGGTTACATTTTTTCCCCGCCGTTTTTTAATAATAAAAATAATAGGTTTCATATCAAAGTCAAAATTGGCTTGGTTTGTGGAGTGGTTTGAGGTGTGTTCCTCCTACATGAGGTCACGGGTTCAAGAAGGTTGGTGTTTTTTTTCATTTACACAGCTTTATTTCATTTTATATATAATTGGGTTGGGAATAAAAAGCCAAATCGGGTTAGTGGTGTAGTGGTTTGATGTGCATTTCCCTAAGGGGAGGTCATAGGTTTTAAACCTGGTTTGGGCAATCCCCCCCCCCTTGTTTTGCATAGGCTATCATTTTTCAAGATTAACCTATAAATTATAAACTTCCATGCGATTGAATTCTTGTGTTGATTCTTTGGATTTTTCTTACATGTACTGCAACTCATGAAACGGAAACCATAATACCAAAAATCTTGATAAAACAAATTGTCTTTTGTTGTTAAAATTTTCAATTATAAACGTCGGATGTTTCCGTGTGCACACATAGTATGTCATCAACACGATACAATTCTTAATTAGTTTTGCGCAACTTAACTGAGTAAAGAAAAAAATCAAGATAAAAGCAGGAATCACATCGGCGCGCCGCAACACGCGCGGGTAGAAATTCTAGCTAGAATAAATATAGCAACATCATATTCAAGTTTACATAAAGTTTATATTTTAGATCTAGTTAAAGAAAAATATCTTTATTCTTTAAAGAGTAAATTACCAAAACCGTGCCTGTGGTTTGGCCAAATTTGTCACTCCAGCCCAATCTTTTAAAAATTGCTTGAACAGTGCCTAACCTTTGAGAAAATAAGCCAAAACAGTCCAACTACTTAACTCAGTTAAGTTTTTGACGTTAAGTCAGGGGCATTTTTGTCACATCACTTATTATTTTAAAACCCAGTTAACCAGGTAAGTTTCTTATCCCCTTTATAACCCTTTTTAACCATAATTGTTCCCTTTTCACGTCATTATACAACCTTTGCTTTTCTTCTCCCTCCAAATCCACATTCCTCTACAATTATTGATCTCCCCTGTTGTGACATTGATCATGAACTTTGTATGACTTTTTGTCTGAACTAGGGTACTTAGAGAGTGGTGAAGTTAGTTTTTTATAGGCAGCCAGGAGAAAGCCTAGATACTGGATTAGGACCAATCTTATTTGATACACAAGTCTTAGGACTACTCAAACTAGTTGAAACTGGGAAGCTAATTGAGGTATATGTTGAACATATAGTCCCAGACTATGAAACTTTACAAAACAGAACAGTTTGTGAAGATGTTAATAAGTCTGATGAGGAAGAATTCTCATATCAGATAGATTTGGATTTGTAAAAATGTACTGATAGTGAAGGTAGTGCTTATAAGCCTGATAGGGATGAGGACAATCAATCATCTGATAGTGAGGATAGAGCTGATGCAAACACTTGCAAGAAAAAGAAAAACAGGGAAACTGTAGAGAATGATGATGATGACGACTCTGACTTCATTGTAGATGAGGACAATTTAGTAGAGGATTATGAGGTTGATATGGAAAACTTTAAGGCTGCAGTAGACCCAGATGTTACTGAAGGTGAGGAATCAGAGGATGAAATGAAAGAAGAGGTTGAAGTAGATTTAGATGACTTTGACAGTTTGAGTGATGAGGATGAGCCTATGTTGCATAAGTCACTTAGGAGGAACAGGAAACATAAGAGGAGAGGCAAATCAAAGAATGATGACTGTCCATTTTATCTTACTCAAACATTTACTTCTAGAGCTGTTATAAAGAAGATGGTGAAGGACTTTGCTGTGGAAACCAGGAGGCAGCTTAGGATTGTGAAGAATGATAAGTCTATGTTCAGGGTTATTTGCCAGGGTAGTAATCCACAACTTGGTAATAGTTGTGCCATTAATGAAAATAAGTCAAAGTTGGGGGGAATTTTTGTAAACCCACCCAAAAAAATTTTAAAAAAAGAGAGAGGCCGAACCCCCCACCTCAAAACCCAAGAAACCTAGAAAGAAATACCCCCCACCCACATGTCCTTTTGCTCTGCACATCTCCTATAGTGATGTAGTTGGGGCTTGGGTTGTGAAGACCTTAATCACAGATCATTCTTGTCTTCAATGTCAGGGTGTTAGATTATGCACAGTTTCTTGGTTGGCTCGGGAGATAGAGCATATTTTCCAGGCAAGTCCAAACATAACAATAGCTGCTTTAGTTGATATTGTTCAGAAGAATAGGCAGGTTCAGGTGACAAGAAACCAGATGTTTAGGGCCAAGGTGAAAGCTTAGGGATTATTGTGAGGAGTTGATGAGATCTACCCCTGGAACATCAATCAAAATTGATGTAGAGAGAGCATACAATCCAAATACCCCGCAAAAGGCAGTTTAGAAAAATTTACATTTGTCTAGGTGGTCTGAAGGATAGGTGGAGGTTATGTTGTAGAGAAATCCTGAGTTTGGATGGTTGTTTCATGAAGGGACCCTTTCCTGGATAGATTTTAACTGTTGTAGGTGTGGATGGTAACAATAGAATTTATCCAGTGGCTTATGCATTGGTGGAAGCGGAAACAATAGAGACTTGGAGTTGGTTCTTGGTGAACCTGGGAGATGATTTGGATATTGGGCCCAATTCTGATTTCACTTTTATGAGTGACAGGTAGAAGGTAAGTTTCTTTCTCATTTCCTTATTATGTTTGTTTATGCTAAGTGATTCAATGATGATTTACCATATGTTTTTATGCAGGGTATCATACCAGCTATTGCTAGGCTATACCCAAAGGCAGTACATAGGTACTGTCTCAGACATATCCATGAGAACCTGAAAACCAAATGGAGGGAACAAGTGTTCAAGGAGTTGCTATTGAGTTGTTCAAGTGTGATCAGATCAATAGGCTGGGAGAAGGCTATGAATGCTGAAACGGATCCCACCAAAACATTGGTCAAGATCTTACTTTAATGGTATGCCTCGTCTTATGTTTAATGTGCTTAGAATGTATGTTAGGGAAACTGAAATATAGTATGTCCTTGAACAATAATGCATGCATGAAAGCCAAAGTGTGATATGGTGTTAAACAATATATGTGAAGTATTTAACAGGCATATCATTGGTGGTAGGGACAAACCTATTATCAGTTTCCTTGAATACATAAGGGAGTACCTTATGAAGAAGATTATGGTTGTTAAGAAGTTGATTGCAAAGACTGATGCGCCTTTAACACCTGCTGCAACCAAGACTTTTGAGAAGATAAAAAATGAGGCATCACAATACAATGTGATATGGACAGGTATGTTTCCTATACTAATTTGGGTTGATGTTTAATACTGCTGGAAAACATTTTGACTATCCATGTTAAATACAGGTGGATCTAGGTACTAAGTTACATGCTATGCTACACAAAACCAGAGGGTTGTGAACCTTGAAGAAAAGACATGCTATTGTAGGAAGTGGGACCCGATTGCTACGCCATGCAAGCATCCAGTGGCTGCCATATGGTGTTATGCAGAGCATGGAGGTGATGGCATACCTGAGAGGTGGGTTGATGAGGTTTACTGGTTGGAAACCTGGAAGAGAGTGCATGAATTTACCATTGCTCCAATCAATAGTATCGTTGGTTTTGAAATTAGGGTTTACAATAGTTTGGGGGAAAAAGCCATGGTTTATAAAGGGGATAACTGGTTAACTGGGTTTTAAAATAATAAGTGATATGACAAAAATGCCCCTGACTTAGCGTCAAAAACTTAACTGAGTTAAGTCAGTGGACCGTTTTGGCCTATTTTCTCAAAGGTCAGGCACTGTTCAAGCAATTTTTAAAAGATTGGGCTAGAGTGACAAATTTGGCCAAACCACAGGGACGGTTTTGGTAATTTACTCTTCTTTAAATGATAAATAAAAAAACTTTAATCACTCACATCGATAGCATACATATATAAAAACTTTAATCACTTACAAGAGTCGCGGTTCTTATTAATGGCTAACCGACTATCGAATTTAATTGTGAGAAGGGTCTTCGTCAAGGCGACCCTGTCTCACCTTTTTTATTATTGATTGTGATGGAATCCCTATCGTGGTTATTGAAGAAAGCTTAAGAGATCGGTGAATTTAAGGGTATTAACTTCCTAGATAACGAAGTGCATATTACTTATCTATTCTATGTGGATGACGCTCTAATATTGGGAGAATGGTCTCGCGAGAATTTGAAGAGTACGACTCGTATTCTTAGAGTTTTTTACTTATGCTCAGGTCTTCGAATTAATCTTCACAAGTCAAATTTGTTTGGGGTTGGTACCGAGGACGTGGAGGTTGTAATATGATGGAGATTTTGGGTTGTAAAAGAGAGGCGGTTTTTCCGTTCGTTTACTTAGGTATTCAAGTGGGAGCTAACATGAATCGTCATCAACAATTGGAACTTGGTTGTTGAGGTTATAAAGGCTCGTCTTGTGTCATGGAAGGCGAAAACTTTATCAATTGGGAGTCGTTTAATCATAATTAAATCGGTTTTTTGAAAGCTTACCAATTTATTACCTATCTCTTTATAAAGCTCCTAAGGCGGTGATTGGGGTTGATTTTAGCAAATGGTGGGGTAATTGGGAGTTCTGTTGGGAGTGGGTTCCTCCGGCGGGCCGTTCTAGCGGCCTTGTTACAATGTGGGATGCAAAAGTTTTATCGAATGTTTCTGTGAGGAAGTACTATAACTTCTTGATTGTGTCAGGAGGTTTAAAAGAGGACGGGTTGATTTTCTCGGGGTCAACACTTATGTTCCGCAACATTTGGCCGAAAAAAGACGTGTTTGGAACGAATTACGCAATGGGATTGAGACGGAGGAGGGCTTATGGGTGATAGGAGGCGATTTCAATTGTGTGCGTAACCGGGAAGAACGAAGGAATTCCAAGTTTAAGGCCTTGGCGTCCTCGGAGTTTAATGAGTTTATTGACGATATGAGTTTTAGAGAATATATTCTTCGTGATCGGAGGTTTACTTTTTGCGTGGGGAACAAATTAAGTCGGATTGATCGTATTTTTGTGAACTCTATATTATTGATAAGTGGCCTAATGCGGAATATCGGGCTCTAGCTAGACTTCACTCGGATCATTGTCCGTTAGTTTTGAAGATGGTGTCCCGTAACTACGGTGCTAAACCGTTCTGGTTTTTTAATTCCTGGCTGAATAGAGATGGTATTGAGGAGGTAGTGTCGAAAGCGTTGAATTTTGAACAACTTTTGGATTGCAAACCTGATGTACGATTCATGGATAAGCTTAAACGCGTGAAAGGGGCTTTGCAATGTTGGACTAAACAAGTGTTCAAGGATGAAGCCGAGGAGTTGCTTTGTGTTAAAACTGAACTAGAAGATCTGGAGGTGATTAAGGAGCAACGCGAGCTTTCCAAGTCCGAACTATGGGTTTTCGAGGAGGGCCATAAACGCATGAATGTTATAGAGTTTTTGAAAAAAAAGGATTTGTAACAGAGGTCCCGTACTCGGTGGGCTAAGGAGGGCGACGAGAATTCGTCGTTTTTCCACGGTTGTATTAATGGTCAGAAAGCGACTAATGGTATTCCGGGGCTTATGATCGATGGAGTGTGGGAAACGCGGCCAAGTTTTGTTAAAAAAGAGGTTTTGAATTTCTTTCGAAACAAATTCATAGAGGATTTGGTTGCTCGACCTTTCTTAAGTTGCTATGACTTGAGAAGGTTATCGGCGGAGAATGCGGCGGGTCTTGTGGTGCCTTTTTCGGAGCACGAAATTAAGGAAGCGGTGTTTAGTTGTGGTAGCGATAAAGCCCCGGGCCCGGACGGGTTCAACTTCGTTTTGTGAAGAAGTTCTGGTCTTTATTTGCGACGGATTTTGTGGATATCTTTAAAGATTTTCATGAAACAGGGGCGATTAGTCGTGGTGTTGGGTCGTTGTTTATTACTCTTATTCCTAAGGTTAGTGATCCTGTTACTTTAGGTGAGTACCGACCTATTAATTTGATTGGAATTGTTAGCAAGGTTATTTCTAAAGGCCTTGCAAATAGAATGAAGAATGTTTTGAGTTCGGTGATTCATGATACTCAAACGGCGTTTGTGGCGGGTAGATATATTCTTGATGGTCCTTTGATTGTGAGCGAGGTTTTGGCTTGGGCTAAACAAAGTGGGAAACGCTTTTTCATATTTAAAATTGACTTTGAAAAGGCTTATGATAATGTGAATTGGGGTTTTTTGATGATGGTCTTGAGGCAAATGAATTTCCCGAAGAGATGGTGTAATTGGATATCAGGAATTTTATCTTCTGCTAGATCTTCTGTCTTAGTGAATGGAGCACCTACCTTTGAATTTTCATGTGGTAAAGGTATGCGACAAGGTGACCCGATTTCTCCATTTTTATTTATTGTGGTTATGGAAGCGCTTTCTGGTCTTCTTAAGAAAGCGTGTCTAGACGGGGACTTTATTGGGGTGAACCTTCCTAATAATGGCCCGTGTATTTCTCATCTCTTATATGCGGATGACGCTATGATTATGGGGGAGTGGTCGGAGGATAATTTTAAAGTGCTAAAGCGCATATTACGTATTTTCCACTTGTGCTCGGGTTTAAAGATAAATATCAAAAAGTCCACTTTGTACGGAGTGGGTGTGAATGGTGAAGAGGTGCGGCTGAAATCCGAGGTTTTGGATGTGCCTCGGGGGATATTCCATTTAAATACCTTGGGATTCAGGTTGGAGCGAACATGGGTAGAATTAATAATTGGGATCCGGTGGTGGAGGTTTTTAATAAAAGACTTTCGAAATGGAAGTCTAGGACCTTATCTTTGGGTGGGAGAGTGGTAATGATTAAAGCGGTCCTGGAGAGTCTTCCTTCGTACTATTTTTCATTATTCAAAGCCCCGGCTGCGGTTACTAATAAATTAGAGAAGATGGTTCGTAAGTTTTTATGGGCGGAAATGCGGATCATAACAAAATTCATTGGGTTGGGTGGGACACGGTGACGCGTCCTAAAAAGTATGGTGGGCTTGGTTTGGTCAAATTAAACGTAAGCAATAACGCTTTGTTGCTTAAGTGGATTTGGCGTTTTCGTTAAGGAGGGCCAAGCGTTGTGGACTAGAGCGATAGAAGCGATTCACGGTTCCAAAAGGAGATGGTCATCAATTCCTCATAATAAGAATGTGCGAGGGGTTTGGGGAAAGATTGTTAACTGTGGAAATCGTCTTATTATCAATGGCTCGGCATTTTCAAGTTTGCTTCAAGGACGAGTGGGTAATGGTGAAGAGATCAGATTTTGGATAGATCCGTGGATTTGTCAAGCGTCGCTTAATTCTATGTTTCCGGCCCTGTTCCGTATTGAGCAAAACAAATGGTTGTTACCGTGTCGGACAGAGTTAATTTCGATGGCAGATCGGGTATTATGGTTTGGGATTGGAAAACATATCCAGTTTCGGATCAAGAGGTTGCGGAGTTAATTGAATGTACGCGGCTTACTGCAGATACGGTTTTGAATGCGGACAATGACTCGTGGGAATGGAATAACACGCCATTGCAGTCCTTGTCTGCCCAAGATACGAAGAAATGGTCCTCGGCTGCTGATTATTTGGAATTGAATGTTGAAGATCAGTGGGTTAAATGGCTTCCGGCCAAGTGTAATTTGTTCATATGGAGAGCTGGTTTAAATCGGTTACCTACGGTAGATGCTTTGCGAAGACGCAATATTCATGTGGATTCCACAGGTTGTGTGTTTTGTGCAGGTTCGGAAGAGACAGTTGACCACCTTGTTGCTGAATGTCCGTTTACAAATGGTGTTTGGTGTGGTATCGCTAGGTGGTGCCGGATGCCGCCCATTTTCTTGTTCTCGGTTAAGGATATACATATTATTGCAGAGCATTCGGGATACTCGAAAACCAAGAAAGACATCATTCATGGGATTTTAGTGATCACGCTATGGCGAATTTGGAAAGCTAGAAACGAGACAGTGTTCAGAGAGACGAAGGCGTCCATTGCTCATGTTATTGCGGATGTGAAGGGTCTTAGTTTTCTTTGGTTTAATAGTAGAAGTAAGGGTCCTGAGGTGTCTTGGGAGGGTTGGAGGTCTTTTGATTTTAATGTAATGTAACGTTGGTGGTTTGTGGCTATCTCCGTCTTGGAGATAGGCCTTTGTGTTTAATGAAAGTTGCTTTACAAAAAAAAAAAAAATCGAAGCTATTATGAGAAAAATTTTATGGGAGGGTTCTAGTGAAGAAAGGAAGATTCCGTGGGTCGCTTGGGATATTATAACTAAACCGAAAAAGGAAGGAGGTTTAGGAATTACCAAGTTACAAGATGTGAATGAAGCGCTTCTTCTAAAATGGACGTGGCGATTCAAAGTAGAAGGTAGTAGTTTATGGAAGAAAGTTATCGTGGGATGTCATGGTGCGAGCCGAGCGTGGACTATGTTACCATGTAGTCTTTCGGCTAGTGGGTGTTGGAAACAAATTGTGAAAAATAGGGGAGAAAAGGCTTGCTAATGGTCACTCTCTTAATAGCTATTTCATTGGTTTGCTTGGAGATGGGTCAACGATTAATTTTTGGGGAGATACTTGGTTGCGCGAAGATCCTCTTCGTATTTTATATCCAAATCTTTTCAGGCTGGAAAAAGATAAATGGACTCCCGTTTCTTCTAGACTTCAGCTTGTGATTGAGGTTAAAATTCTTTCTTGGGATTGGCGCTCTGTTCCTTCATCATTTGAAGAAGTTTCGGAGCTGTTTCATCTCCTTGAAGACATTCACGGTTTTAACTAGGAAGGTGGGGTTGACAAATGGAATTGGAAGGCCGATTTACATGGAACGTTCACTATGAAGGTAGCCAAGAAACTAATCGCTACAATATTGTATCCGGTAATTAAATCGAACGTGAAACGGAAAGGGTGGGTTCCTTTAAAGTGCAAGATTATGGCATGGAAAGCGAATCTTAATCGGCTTCCTACTAGAGTCGAACTCCTTAAACGTGGAATCTCGGTATAGAATGTTTCGTGAGTTTTATGCAATTCGGATACGGAGACGGCGATTCACTTGTTCACTGGCTGTTCATTTTTGGATGAGATTTGGCATAGAGTTGGAGCTTTGTGCCGATTGACTCCTATCTTTGCCTTCGATGTGGCGTTTTTTTTAATGAAACATACCTTTAAAAAAAACTTTAATTGCAAACCGATTTGGCCCAAAAAAAAAAAAAAAGTATTAATATAGGGTAAAAGTTTATTATATGTGATGTATGAAAATCAAGTTTCGTTACTTAATTCGTTAAAAGCTTTATATACACGTCAAGCTAAGGTTATATGTAATGTTAGAAAAATCAAGTTCACTTAACGTATGTTTATTATGTAATAATAATAAATAGTTTTTTTTTTTTTTTTGAAAGGTGAATTTCATTAAAAACACGCAACCGGTCCTCAAAACAAGGACCGGAGCACAAAAGAATTACAACATATACATCGAATAAACCGCCCAATCTTTCCAAACCAAACTCTTAAACCTGGATCTAGACTTCAACCAAAGAAACGACAACGACTTGACAGTCACAACGGTCTCTATCACTTTAGCTTCCTTTCCGTTGAAAATCTTATCATTCCGAGCATTTCAAATAGCCCACATTGACACGTAAAAATACCTTGCATAATGAGTCTAGCTTCCTTATTCCTGATTCCCTCCGCAACCTTAAACAAGTCGGAGACTTTAAAAACTAAAAAAGGACTTAATTTGCACCATGATCCAATAAACGACCAAAATCCGAAGTTCCATCCGCAACCCGTAAAAACGTGCAAAGAGGTTTCATCATCCGTCTCACAAAGAGAGCAAGAAGAATCAGGGATATTAACTTGTCGTCTACGCAGAGCCATACAAGTCGGAATACGATCCATTTCGAGTCTCCAAATAAAAACTTTAATTTTTAGAGGAACCCATTTGATCCACAGTATGCACGATGACCTGGGCTGAGTTCTGTCCTGTATTAACAGTTTTCTGAAACCAGCAACTGTATAACCATCTTCGGCCGAATTGTTCCAAACCCAACGATCAACCGAATCTCTAAAAGTTAGGCCCTGCAGACTAGCATCCAAACAATTAAAATCTCGAAGCTCAGCATCATTCATATTAGGTCTCTTCCACCTGCATATAAAGTTTTTTTACTCTGAATTCCAAACATTCCTTATAACATCATTTTTATCCACCACAAAACGAAACAAATTAGGATAAACTTCTTTAAGAGGGATCTCCTCGTGCCAAATATCCAGCCAAAATCTGATCTGTCTGCCATCCTCTACCCACCCTTTGAATTGGTATAAAATCTTTTTCGAGCCCACCGTAAGTTTACTAAGACATGTAACTATAGCCTTCCATCCCCCAGTAGCCGAAATTTTGCACGGAAGCAACTCCCAAGCCTTATTTCGACCATGACAAGCATCAATGACTTGCCTCCATAAGCTCAAAGGTTGAAGCTTATATCGCCAAACCCATTTAACAAGAAGCGCCATATTAACCTCAAACAACTTAGTGACGCCTAATCCCCCTAATTTTTTAGGAGACGTTACAATATCCCAAGAAACCCAGTGGATTTTCTTAATCGTTCGCTTCCAGCCCACAAAAAACTCTTCATAATAGATTCTAATTCTTCAACGACTTTAACCGGAGCTTTATAAAGCGAAAAGTAATAGATTGGCAAACTAGCTAAAACCGATTTAATAAGCACTAGTCTACCTCCGATAGAAAGTAACTTAGCTTTCCACAACTTCAGCCTCGATTTGAATTTGTTAACAACCACTTCCCAATTCCGAGTACGGTTCATATTGGCAACAACTCTAATGCCAAGATAATCAAAAGGAAGAACGCCTTTCTTGCACCCACAAAGATCGGCAAAAACAATAACATCTTCAACCGAGCAATTAATTCCAAATATGTTCGATTTATGGAGGTTAATCTTTTAACCGGAACAAAGATGGAAAATACGAAATATACGAAGCAAGTTCTTGAAATTATCAATCAGCCATTTCCCCACTAATAAGGCATCGTCCGCATAAAGCAAATGTGACAATCTCGGGCCATTCACACCAATTCTAATGCAATCAAAAACACCAATATTCGAGGCTTTGTTGACCAACCAAGTGAAGGCCTCCATGACAATGAGAAAAAGGAAAGGGGAGAGGGGATCTCCTTGTCTTAATCCTTTTTCACATTGGAAAACATAAGTGGGAGAACCGTTCACTAAGACCGACGAACGAGCTGATCTTAAAACTCCCTCTATCCATAAACACCAACGGACCGGGAATCCCATTTGCTTTATAATTGAAATCAAGAAGTTCCAATCAACATTGTCGTAAGCTTTCTCGAAGTCAATCTTGAACAAAAATGCCCTTTCGCTTCTTTTCTTCAACCAACAGAACACCTCATTAATAATCAATGGACCGTCAAGGATGAACCTCTCTGATAAGAAACCACTCTGTGTCTCGGAGATGATAGAACCCATCACCTTCTTGATCCTGTTCGACAACACCTTAGAAATCACTTTAGAAATAATACCAATCAACGTTATAGGTCTGTAGTCTTTCAAACCGGTAGGATTTTTATTCTTTGGAATGAGGGTGATAAACGCGGTACTAACACCATAGTTAATCAGCCCTGTATCATAAAAATTATCGAATAAATTCAAGAAATCATCTTCGAAAAAAAGCCCAAAACCGTTTCAAAAATGCGAAATTGAAACCGTCCGGGCCCGGAGCACGATCACTACCACACTCAAAAACAACCTTTTTAATCTCTTCTTTCGAAAACTTCGCTTCCGAACCTGGAATATCTTCGGCTGCCACCATATTAATATTATCACAGCGTAAAACTGGTCTCCTACCTGCAAACTTAGAAGAAAACAAAGACCGATAAAATTGGAATATATGTTTTTTAACTAAATAATAAAATGACGAAATTATACACGGAGTTAACAAAAATAAACGCTTTGAATGAAAGTGATAAATCTGCCTTAAACATCTGAGACAAAAATGATTGTTTACTCAAACTTTATCACCGGTCATAGAGGAAAATAAGCTACAATTAGTAAATCGGCAAAAATAATTATTTTTATGGTATTCACTAATAACGTATTGTCGTATTGAGATTTGTATGTTACAAATATAATGGAAGCTTTGTTATCTATCTTTAGTTCAACCTTCGCTACAAATATAAAAAAAAAATAATAATAATAAAGAAATGATTGTAAACACTGACAACTCATCAACCAAATCTATTCAGTCTATTTTATTGGCTATGCTCGATCAAAGACGAAATAAAAATTAAAGCAATCAAATATATTATTATTACTTCTAACTTTTATAAATTTAATTTAGGAGTTGTGGATTTATACACCCCTACTTTAGGATTCATACACTCTGGCTCACACTACACACCAATAGAAAGCTGTCACATACCCAGAATGTGATGTCATACACTCTAAATATGATGTCACGGGGTGTATGAATCCTAGATCGCTTTAATTTATCGTATTTTATCTAATTACATGTATAAAGTCCAACCATGATTGTGACATCAGTGGGTCGGTGCTTTGAGATTGGTTTAAACTCGTTTTTTTTATGTAGGGAAGTTTAGACATGGGTGTTTAAAACCGAACTAATAACATAATACTGTCTGCTATGTAAGGCCGAACGGGAGATATGAGCCACCTAAGTGGCCACATGACATACTAACATAACAATGGCGTGAGATGAGCAGGGATGTGAGGAAGCCAAGGTGAGCATGCTTACAACGCTTTATTTAGGATTTTGAGGGGGGAGGGGGGCACGAGTGAGTATAGGCTTTATCCACAACATGGTCATGTAAGCGAGCATGGACTTTATCTAGTGGCCGGTCAGCATGAGATGGTGCAATATTTTTAAATGAATCCGGATGATAACTCTAACCACAATACACAGTCTAAAAGTAATTATGGTATATTTGTATTTCAAAGTTTAATCGTTTCTCTCAAAAGATACATCAATGGTATTTTAAGGTTTACTATCATAACACGCTAGATTATTGCCCGCGTGTACACGCGGTTCAATAATTAACAATTATTTGGAGCGGTAAAACCTATAAAAAAATATAGTAGAAATATTTTATTAAAATTTAAAAGTAAGGAATACACATGTTATTCAAATATCACTAAATATTTCCTTATTTACTACATTTTTTTGTTTTATTTATGACCCTCCCGTCGCTATCAAGTAATTTAACCCTTGCCCTGCTCTTAACTCTTGACAATACAACATAAAGATAGCCATGTGTGAATCTCGGGTCTCTAAAATACAATCCAACCTTCAATTACCAATGTCATGATCATCTATGCCATTGCTTATTTATAATCGTAATTGGCCAAATGGTAATCATCATAAATATCATAGGCATCGTCGAAATAAACTTCGTATATTACTACGCGTGGCATTTTCTAGTTCAGCTCATCATAACAATTAGTTTGAAAATATATAAATACATGCCATCCATAATATGCAAATCAAATAATAAATTTAAAATAGGGACAAATTTTATAAAAGTAAGAAATACACATGTAATTCAAAAATCATTAACTATTCCTTATACACTACATTTTTTGTTTTATTTGCGAGATTCCCATCTTTATCTAGTATGCGTAACTTAACCCCTTTCCTACTCGTAACTTTTGACAAAGGTACATAAAGTTGTCCATGTGTGAATACTGGATCTCTAAAGTATGAGTATGTTAACCTTAATGGTGTACGCACTCAACTTCCAGTTGAAGTCATTAAAAAATGTGACATTATTTGGATTCATAATCCTCTACTTGCAAGATAAAAGTGATAAAAAAATGTATTTTGCAATAAAGGGTATGCTTTTAATTTTTATTTTATACTAATATGAGAAACATTTAATTAGGGAAGTTAAATCTATTAATAGGAAAGATTGATAAGATTAATTAATTCAAATTCAAATTCATAAAATCCGTCTATAAATAAGCATTCAATCATGTTATACTAATTTTTTCATTACCTAAATTAACTAAAACGTGTATATTATTTCAAATGTTATACTAATTTTTAGATTACCTAAAATAAGTAAAAGGTATATATGAATTAAAATTAAAAAAAAAAACCTTAAGTAATCGGTCTTCGAATTATATTCATTTGTGAGTTAATATAGGTAAGTTGATATTTTCCTAATTTAAAAAAAATGGCGTATAATAATTCAACTACTATTGTGAACTTTAATTTTTCCTAATATAAGCATACGTAGTAATTAATTCAGTCAATTATTCGAAGCTTTACTAATATAATCATAAGGAAACCACTTGTGCTTTCTAAATATAACATAATATAAATAAGTTTTTCCTAATTTAAAGAAATGGGGTATGATAAATGTGCCCCTTTAAACGAACTGCAATAAGCCATTACTTTTGCTAGAAAAAGGATAAATACAATAAACTAAAACACAAATAAATAAAATAATTACACTGAATATTCATAACATGTCTTCCCATCATCTAATTTTGTTACAAAAGGATAAATACAATAAACTAAAACACAAATAAATGAAATAATTACAAAATCAATCAAAATGTTTGATTATAAAAACTAACTAAAGATTTCAAAAATCAAAAATCAAACCTTGAATTGTATTTAGGAGAATGATCGGTTGTTTAGGAGAATGGATAATGATGGTTTTAAAGGTGATTGTTTTTAAAATATAATCTCACCAAAATTAGGTGTATAAGAAAGTTAATGTGCCTTGACCAATTTTGACAATAATAATCATAATTACTTACCTAATTTAAGCACTCCCATATTTATGTTTTAATTGAATTTTGGATTAAAAAAAAGTTTCTAAATTCTATTGTTGAGACACATCGCACATATGGGAAGGAGAGATAATTGATGGTGTAATATGGGAGTGCCATGTATTACAATAGAGTTTTATTTATTAGAAAGTAGTATGGTTTTTATAGACATTTGAATTAAATTTGTAATTAAAAATGATAATTAATATGTTTAATTACTTACCATTATTAAAGAAAGATAAAAATTTGAATTTTTGGTGTAATTTGAATTTAAAATTTAAAAATTTTGAATTTTTTCGAATATGAATTTTTCGAATTTTTAGTAATTCGAATTTTAGTAACTGTGGGGTATAATTACTTACCATTATTAAAGAAAACTAAAAATTTGAATTTTTGGTGTAATTAAAACTTAAAATTTAAAATTTTTTAAGTAATTCGAATTTCAAATTTTCGAATTTGTAGTAATTCGAATTTTAGAAACTGTTTAATTATAATAAATGTGTTTAAATTGAACGTTATTATTGCAACTTTGTCATTTGAAGGTAATAACTTCATTTTATTACTTACCAAACAAACACAATGGTTACTTTCTGACTTGACCCAAAAGCCGTACACCATTATGACACCAGCTTTGAAACACCTGTATTAGAAAAAAACACAAATAGAATATGATTAATATTAATACGATTTGAGGACCAAATGAATAGCTTAATGACAGAAACAAACAGAATGATACATAATTAATCAAAATTGAAAAGTACACGGATGAATATATTGAAACACAAACATTCAGACAGGGATGAATGGATCAATACATAAACATTGAAACAGTTTTGAATACATATGCATACATAATATTGAAACAGAAACATTCAATCAGGTATCAATGAATCCTGAAAACATTGAAACATCAGCAAAGAATCAAAAATTCAGAAAACATAATAAGTGAAAACTATCAAAGAACAATACATAACAGTCAATGAAGACTAATCGCCCTAATCGAATAAATCAGTAAAAAGAGAAACATGAACCCTAATCGCCAAAGTAACCTAAACAACAACACACAACACCTAATCGAATAACCATAAACATTGAAATTAAAGTAATAAAATCAGTATGTTTCTTATTGAGAAACATGAACCCTAATCGAATAAATCTAAACATTGAAATTAAAGTAGTAAAATCAGTATCAAACTAATTGAGAAACATGAATCCTAATCGAATAAATCTGAAAAATTATTAGAATCAAAAAAACATTAGAATCTGAAAAAATTGAAGATCGTGATTTGGATGAATCGTAGTTGAAGACACACACTCAACGGAAACATATGAGACTCTGATCTGATGATTTAAGCGGCTATCAATCAATCAATAACATGGATTATCGATATTAAATTGAGGGATTAGAAGAGAAATAACCTCATAAGTCAGATTTGAACAATATCAAATCCAAATGAAACCTTTTGACCATTGCCTTATTCGACCACCCCATTTTTAGATTTGAACCATCAGATGCTTTGATAAATTATTATTCAACACCTAAAACAGACAAACCATGGAAACGCAATAAATTAAAAATTAACTGAACAAACCCTAAATGATAAAATCAAATAGAAAAGGGGGAAATCAAAACTTACTACAGTGGATGAAGAACAAAGCCTCAGTGAGAATGTGAATATTCCAAAATCAAATTATAAAAAATACAAATCAGAAACAAAAACTTACATATCAACAAAACATGGTGGCGTCGAAAAACCCTAATCGGTAAACATAGGAATGGTGGTGTCGATAAAAGAAGAACAACTTATGGTTGCGATTGAAGAACAATTTATAACAAATATTGTTCTATTAACAATAAACACGATAACAGAGCAATAAATACAATAAACAGATGAATACGATGAACAAAATCGATAAAATAAAGCATATAACCTGATTTCGACAACAACTGTATTGATAATGTGTATTGATCTCGAAAGAATTAGTGTTTAGAGAGATAATAATGAAGGAGAAGGAAGTGGTTGTCTGTATTGATTTGTGGAAGATTAAGGAATATTGTGAAAAAGGAAAGTTATTATGGTTTTACCAATTACCATTGATTTACCTCATTTAATGATTGATTTTTGTTTTTTAAAAAATAGAAAAATTTTATAAATTCTCACACTTGGACACTTGGCACAAATTGATAGGCTATATAATTGGAGGATCAACATGGGGAGTGCCAAGTGTCCACATTAAGTTTCATATATTAGTTGTATAGATTTACTCCAAATCATTTAATTTCCTAATTTTCAGCTAATTTTTTTTTATTTTTGTGTTTCTTACATTAATATGTGAATATTATATATAGGGGTTGGCTAAATGCACTCCCCTTGTTTACTAATTGCACTCCCTTCTAAAAAAAACAGTTTAAAAGTTATCAAATTCTTTCCTTCTACTTAAAAAAAAATCATTTTAGTAACTCATCTTTTTCGTGTAATCAACCCTTTTTAAGTTACTCACCCCATGAACATCATTTTAGTCACATAATTGAAGCATCACCGTCCCATGAATCTCGTCATCATCTCGGTGGTACAAAACCACATCTGAAATATTGTTAGTTTTAATCTTTATGATTTAATTACTATAGTTTGAGACAAACTTAGATCAGGATAGAAGAGGAAATTCTATAAAAAAAATATAAGGTTTAATTATGTTTATTTAAAAACTTTAAGGGGGGGAGTGTAATCAGTAAAAATAGTATAAAGGGAGTGTATGCAAACGAGCCGAGCCCGAGCTCGATCAGGCTTGAGCTCGAGCTCGATTAACTTATAAGAGCTCGGGCTCGAGCTCGGCTCGTTAGTAATTTCGCAAGCTCGAGCTCGGCTCGGGCTCGGCTTGTTTGTTATCTATTAGTTAATTTATTAAATATAAATAATAATTCGTTTAGGCTCGTGAGCTCGATAAGTGAAGCTCGAGCTCGGGCTCGTTAATTTAACAACTTTAAACGAGGGGTAAATATGATTAAATATTAAAAAAACTAATATTATACATAGGCTCGAGCTCGGGCTCGATAAATAAACGAGCTTTGTTTTAGGCTCAAGCTCGGCTCGAGCTCGATAAGGCTCGGCTCGTTTTGAGCTTTTTACCGAGCCGAGTTTGAGTAGCTCGCGAGCGGCTCGGCTCGTTTGCACCCCTATATATAACCTATCAAACTAATGTTTTCATATGTCTTTTACAAACCTACATATATTTAGATTATTTAACTTACATATATGCAGGTTACACAAAAAAAAAATGAATTTTATTTATATTATTTTTCAAATTCCGATGTAAGAATCAATAAGATTACATTTATATCATTTATTTTTACTTATTAGTTGTTTATGTTTGAAAAAATCGAGTGATTCATTTTGTTCTATGTGTTCTCATAATAAATAGTGTTCTGCGTAGATCCTTCCCGTGATATATATATATAGGGAAAAGTTAATTTGAGAACACCTATATTTCGTGCGAACCGTGAGAACGACATCTAAAACCATTCAAATTCAAAATTTCTTTTTACACTTGTCTTTATTACTAAAATACAATCTCAAAAACACAATTTACGCGTAAAAATTCAAACGTATACGAAAATAATTTGTTTTTACACATGTGTAAATTTACTGTTTATACATGTGTAAACTGTTTCATTTACACATGTGTAAAAATTTAATTTGAAAGTGTTTTTGCAAGAAAAGATGAATTATTTGGAAAGAAAATTCGTTTATTAATGTTGTATTTTGATTATAATGAGGTTTGTATTAAAAAAATTTGATTTTGATTAATTTTTTTACTTGTTCTCACGGTTCTCACAATATTTAGCGTTCTCAAGATAACCCTCCCCTATATATATATATGGGTAAGTTAATTTGAGAACACATATTTCGTGCGAACCGCGGGAACCCCATTTAAAACCATTCAAATTCAAAATTTCTTTTTACACTTATCTTCATTGCTAAAATACAATATCAAAAACACAATTTATGCGTAAAAATTCAAACGTATACGGAAATAAATTGTTTTTACACATGTGTAAAACGTTAATTTAAAACTGTTTTTGAAAGAAAAGATGAATTATTTGGAAAAAAATTATTTATTAATGTTGTATTTTGATTATAATGAGATTTGTATTAAAAAAAATTGAGTTTAATTGATTTTTTTACTTGTTCTCACGGTTCTCACGATATTTAATGTTCTCAAGATAATCCTCCCATATATATATATATTTGAGATGGTGTTGTCCTATATGGCATGCATACTTGCATTCTCTCTTTTGAGAGTGCCATGTAGGATTCCATGTTGTTAGGATCTGAGTTTGTTTGTTTTGATTGTTTAACTAAATGATGATAATAATGAAATGAAAATAGAATGAAAGTGCAGCGGAATAATAAACTATAAATCAAAACAAGAGAGTAATTGTTTTTAGATCGAATGCTTTCATTAATTCAAAGATTACAATCGTACAAGTTACTCCCCCTCAGCCTGATCACACAGTTGTTTGTCAGAGAGAATGTTTTGTGTGTGATGCAATAGAACAGTACATGCACTGTTCTATTTATAGACTGACTCAAACCACTGATGACCTAGGCTGACGTCACCTAAGACAGTGACCTCTAACAGAATAACAAACTTAAACATCTGCTATACAAACTACTGTTACATTGAAAGCACTGATAATAAACAGCTGTTAAAGATAAACTCTGATGGTCTTGTATCCACTGCTGGAGCCTAAGTGCTGTTGGTTCCAGCAGTGCTTTGGTCTTCAGTACTTGTATCAGCTGTTGCTCTTCATCAGACCTTTGGTCAGCAGTTGTTCTTCATCAGTTGTTTCCTCAGCAGTTCTTTATATCAGCAGTTGTTGAGCAGTTGTTTGGATAGAACAGTAGTTAGGGTCAGCAGTCTTTTGGGAGAAGCAAGATGTAACGACTGTTTATTTAGGGATCAAATAGATAGCATATTTTGGCTTTCCAATCATCTGTTCTTCTCCAGGTCAGCAGACCCAACAATCTCCCCCTAGAACAGATGATGCCAAAACTCAGCTTTATTCATTGATCTTTATTTCTCATCAGACTTTCTCTGATTTGACCTTTGAATTGTAGTTCAAAGTTCAAAGCAAATAGGTCTTCTTCATCTCTTTCCAGATCCAGATTTAGCAGTGCTTGGTGATCTTCTGCACAAAGGCTGTAAGCATCATCCATACTGATCTTCTGAACCTTTCCATCTGACCTGAGCAATGTCAATTCGTGGTTGTCTTTGTTGACCTTCCACTTTAGAATTTTTGAGTCAGTGGATTTGCTGAGATGAACCTTTATTCTTGATGAGTTGGGTGAAGGTGGTCTTCCAATGAGTTCTCTGAGTTTCTCTGTTGTAGGATCAGAGAAATAATGGATTTGATTGAAGAGCCCTTCCTTGATAAATGTGTCAGCAAACTTTCTTTGATCTTCCTCTGACATCTCCTTCTGCTTTTTGAACTGTCTACTTGCAGCAGCTGTGAGATCAGAGGTTTCAAGTAAGCTGTCTAGATTAAAAGTCTGTTGGGGTCTCTTCATCATTGGCTCATCATTGTAGATTGGTTTTCTTGGAAGGCTGGAATCCTTCTTTCTATTCTCTTCCAGACTTTTATAGGTTTCAACCAATCTTAGCTCTGACCATCTGGAAACAGACCTCATCTCCCCATAATTGGCAGCTACAATCTCCTGCCTCATCCTTTTGAACTTCAAGGCTCTGACTGGGTCTCTGCCTTTGCCAAAATTTGGAGTGGAGACTTTAGCTTTGGGATCTTTGGCCATTTCTTCAATTCTGATCAGTTCTTCCCTCAAAGCATGAGTAGTCCAGCCATTGAACTGCTTTTTGTTTGCTTTGTAAGGCTTGGTTGCCATTATCTGTTCAAGAAGGGATTCCCTTACCTCCTTCTCCAAATCTACACTGAGAGGCATGGTGGACATGGAATTGCTCAGGGTCTTAGCAAAGTCTTCAATCCTTCTGAGTTTGCTAAGCTCTGCTGAATGGATGCCCTGAGCAGTCCTGTCATCCTTCCCTTTGCATTTCTCCCTGATGATGGCATCCACCTGTTCACCCTTGTATTTTAGATAAGTATCAATGTTGAGGGGAACAGGGAAGTTTGGGAGAGATGGGAAGGATCTTTCAGATGGCTGTTCAGTATTGTAGAAGGATTGTAATTCCCCCTTGAGTAGATCAAGTTCAAGGGGATACTGAACAACCAATGGTGTAATGGTTGGTGGTGGTCTATGGGATTTGAATTTGGATGTATGTGGTGAGAATGATGTGAGTGGAATGGCTGTGATGGGAGGAGTGAATTGGGCAGTTGAAATGGTGGTTGGTGATGTGTGTATGTTTTCATCATGCACAACAAAGGTTGATTTTCTCTTCCTTGTGTACATGATTTTTGGTGAAGGTGATTTGGTAGCAGTGGTTGGATTAACATCTGTTGGCCTTTTGGAAGAACCAGCAGATGTTGGGGTTTTGGCTGGTGATGTAGGTTTGGTGGTTGTTTGTTCAGGAGTGTGTGTTGGTTTGGGTATAGTGGTTTCAGTGGTTTGGGTAGCAGTGGTTTCAGTGTTTTGGGTGGCAGTGGTTTCAGTAGCAGTGGTTTTATCAACAGAGGTTTTTAACTTAGATGGTGGTTTTCTAACATGCTTGGCAGGTCTTTTCATCCTTTTAGAGGATCCCACATCTTCAGTTTCCCTTTGTTGTTTCTTCTTGAGTTCAATTAATGACTCTGCTTTTACTTCCAAGGTGTCAGCCCTCTGTTGTTTGGCCTGAGCAGCCTTTTCAGCTTCTATGTTTGCAGAGTCATCTACTGCCTTATTCTTTTCAGTGGTTTGTGGTGGTGGTGCTGTTGGTGTTGCTTGTTGTTGTTGTTGTGGAGCTGATTTGGTAGACTCTGGTTTCTTGGCAGACTTGGCTTGACCTTTTTGAGAAGGAGGACAACCAAAAGGATCTAATTTTGGTAGCCTATCTCTGCCACTCTCCCCCTTTTTGGCATCATCAGCTGTGAAAACATCATCAGTTTCATCCCTGAGGATGGTGGTAGGGGCAGAGCCAGTAGTCTTCAGCAGATGGTCCTTGATGGCTTTGATGTCAGCATGGGTATCTTTGTACCTTGCATCAACCATATTCCTGATCTCAGCCATGTAGGTTTCATGTGTCTGATCAGCCAATTTTCTGTGAGCTATGATGATGGGGGAAACTGATTTCCATAACTCATTGGCTATATCAGCAGTGGATGGTTGACTCTTGGAGAGATCTGCAATTGAGCTCAGTAGAAGCTTGACATCAGATTTGATGTCAGCAACAGAGGTTTCAATAACAGAAACTCTGTCCGTCAATGCTTGGTATTTTGACTCATCTCCTAAATTAATAGGATCATCTGAGTCCCTACCAGTGGTAGTTCTACCTGATTCAGGCCTAATAGGTGAATCAGATGCCCCTTTGTCTTGGTACTGGGGACTTCCAACTGTGTTTGGAGACACTATAGTGGCTTCAACAGTTGTTGCCTTCAAGGGAGTCTTAGCTATGAAATCACTGTCCTGATGTGAGACAGTGGTCTCTACATCAGTAGTGGCTGCTCCACTTGAAAACTCACCTAGAGTTTCATTGAACCCAGGTGGTGTAACCTCCTCTTCTGTTTGGGGGATAGCAGATTGAGTATTCTCAGGGCCAGTCACTTGTTGGAGTATACTCTCAGTGACAGGTGGAAGAGAGGAACTGGGATCTTCCTGAGATTTTTCAATTGCTTCAAACAGAGGTTGCATTGTTTGTGGGACATGTGATGGTGAGAGTGGTGGAGTAAGAAGAGAATTTGCCCTGGGAGAGGGGCTTGTGAACATATGGTCAAGTGACTCATATGCATCATGATGTGTGTCCCCTTGGCTTACAACATGATCCTTTTGAGAGGATTCATGAGGAGTTTGGTCAGGTGGAGGTATGTCCAACTGTTGTGAGGAAGTAACAACAGTGGTTTCAGGTTGCTTTTGTTGTGCAACAGAGGTTTCTTCTGGTACCTCAACATCCAGAAGCCTCATTTGTGGTTGAGTGGTGGTTTTTGTGGATGGATGTTTCCTTTTAGAAGTGGCTGGTGTGGGTTTCACAGCACTGGATGTAGTGCCATGATCACCAGGAGCAGTGGGCTCAACAACAGAGGTTTTGACAACAGTTGTTGCCTTTGTCCTCTTTGTTTGTGTTTTAGAAACTTTTGACACTTTAGACACTTTTTCTTGGGTGCTTCCACCCAGCATTCTTGTGAAAGTTTCATCAGTTAAGCTTTTCATTTGCATAGCAGCACCCTTTTTGAAAACTTTTTCTGGTAATAATTTTTGTAAAATTACACTAAGAATTCGTGGGTAAATAAGAAAAGCATTGTTTGACCCAGACTTGACTGCTTTCACATTTGATACCAAGTCCATGAACAATCCCTGGGATAGATTGAAGTCAGAGTTTGACAACATAGCATATCCCAGATATTGCATCCTTAATGGAATTTCATTAAAGGATGTGGACTTAGCAGAGACACAAAGAAGAAGAGTATGGAAGAAAAATTTCATGACTGGAGGGAAAAACTTTTTGAAAAGAGTTGATCCAGTCATCTGACCATCGTACCCTCTTTCTTGGAACTCAGTGTGAAGCTCTGTTTTAGTGAAGGAATCCTTACCTGCCAGGTCATTCAGTGTGAAGGTTGTGGATATGATATCAGGGGTAATGACGATACTGGTTTCTCCAATTTTGGAAATAATGGATGTAGGCTTTTTGTCTTGTAGTAGAAACTCAGCATTCAACCAAAATTCTTGGAGTGTATCCAGATAAATGGGGGCGTTGGCAGTTAGGATGGGTAAGTATTTGGAATTAAGGAAAATGTCGATGGTGGAATGAAATGGAGTGTTGTCATCTGTTTTAATCAGATAGGGGAGACAATTGTGTGTAGCTTTGGCTTGAAGATCCATTGTAATGGATTTCGAAGGTGAAAATGATTGAAGATTGATGAAGGGTTTGAGAGTGAAGAAGGCGGTTTACAGTATTTTGAATACAATGAGACAGTGTAACATCTGTTGTGGTAAAACAGGGTTTTTATAGGCTCAATGAAACCGCTGATGTGGCCAAACATCTGCTTATATGAGCAGACGTGGCAATCATCTGATGGATGTAACATCTGGTGGAAAACAGCTGTTTTGGTAAACAACTGATACAAACAGCTGATGGATCCAACCGTTGGATTTTTTTTTTTTTTTTGATATAGTATATATATATATATATATATATATAGGTGGACAGTTGTTTTATCTGAACAGATGTTCTGAAACAGATTTTTCAACTAACAGTGGAAATGAATGAAACAGTGGTTGTTTTATCTGATCAGATGTTATAAACAGATTTTTCAACCAAACAGCAATTTTAAGAAAATATTTAATTTCTGAACAATTTTATTTGAAAAAATTTATTTGTTTAATCCATGTTTAACATGCCAATTCTGGAAATCAGATTTGTAAAGGTAGATGTGTCTAAAGCTTTTGTTAACACATCTGCCAACTGATCCTCTGTTGGAACATGGTGTAAAGAAATCAAACCTTTTTCATAGTTGTCTCTGACAAAATGATGTCTTATGTCAATGTGTTTGGTAGTGGAATGAGAGACTGGATTCTTGATGATATTTTCAGCAGCTTGGCTGTCCAACATGAGTGGAGTCCTAAGTGCAGTTATCCCAAAATCCAGTAGTTGATTTTGAAGCCACATGAGTTGGGCTGTACAGCTTGCAGCAGCAATGTATTCAGCTTCAGCTGTTGAAGTTGAAACAGTTGCCTGCTTTTTGCTTTGCCATGACACTAAGGCATTCCCTAGAAATTGGCACCCTCCTGAAGTGGATTTTCTTGTGGTGTGACAGCCAGCAAAGTCACTATCTGAATAACCTGAAAGCTCAATGTTTCCATTAGCAGGATACCAGATACCAAGTGTGGGAGCACCTTTGAGGTATCTGAAAATCCTTTTTACAGCAATAAGGTTTGACTTTCTGGGTGAAGCCTAGGATCTGGCACAGACACAGGTAGCAAACATAATGTCTGGCCTAGATGCAGTTAGGTACAATAAAGACCCAATCATACATCTATAATGTGTTTGATCAACCAGTTCATCCTTGTCATCAATAGTGAGCAGCTTGACTGTACTCATGGGTGTGCTACATGGCTTACAATCATTCATCTCAAATCTGGTTAATAAGTTCTTTACATATTTGTTTTGGTGAATGAATGTGCCATTTTGCAGTTGTTTCACTTGAAGACCAAGGAAACACTGAAGCTCACCCATGGCACTCATCTCAAACTCTGCTGTCATGAGTTTTCTGAACTCTTCACACATTTGGTTACATGTGGATCCAAAGATGATGTCATCCACATATATTTGAACAATCATTAAGTGTTTCCCTTTCCATTTAAGAAATAAGGTTTTGTCAATTTTACCCCTTGTGAAGCCAATGGATAAGAGAAATGTGGAAAGAGTTTCATACCAGGCCCTTGGTGCTTGTTTGAGTCCATACAAAGCTTTGTTGAGCTTGTAGACATAGTCAGGATGGAATGTGTCTTCAAAACCAGGTGGCTGACATACATAGACCTCCTCCTGAATTTTGCCATAAAGGAAAGCACATTTGATGTCCATCTGATACACCTTTATATTGTGGTTGACAGCAAAGGCTAAAAAGAGTCTGATGGCCTCTAGTCTAGCTACAGGAGCAAAGGTCTCATCATAATCTATTCCTTCTTCTTGTCTGAAGCCTTGAACCACAAGCCTGGCTTTATTCTTGACAACAATACCCCTTTCATCAGTCTTGTTTTTGAAGACCCACTTTGTTCCTATAGGACAAACATCCTTAGGAAGTGGTACAAGCTCCCATACTTGTTGTCTTTTGAACTGAAGGAGTTCTTCTTGCATGGCTTCTACCCAACTGTTGTCTTTCAGTGCCTCTTGGTACTTGACAGGTTGTGTGAGGGATAAGAAACCTGCAAAAAGACAGATATTTGAGGATTGGCTTCTTGTGAGCACACCCTCTCTGATGTTGCCAATGATCTGGTCTGGTGGATGAGCTCTTAAGTAAATAAGATCTCCTTGATATGGAACAATGGCATTTTGAGGTGATGGACAGAGGTTTGGTGACTCTGTTGGTGTAACATCTGTTGGTACTTCTGTAGTGCCATCAGATGTTTGAAATGGTAATGGAGGAATGGGTCCAAGTGGTGTGAAACTTGACTGACTTTTGTCAACAGATGATAGGTCAGTGGTTGTGAGGGGTGAAGCAGAGGTTTGAGGATAGGACTGGCCAACAGTGGTTGACACAGCTGTGGCAGAGTTTTGACAATTGTTTTGAACAGCTGCTTCCTCTGATGCAGAATAGACTTTGTAGTGACTAGGAATCACAACATCTGTTCTGTAATCTTGCTGTGGAGACTGTGGAATACCTGCATTGTTAGGTTTAACAGTGATATCTTCAAATTTGAATTTATCTAAATCAAATAATTCAGCAGGGTTTGCAGGGATTTTCAGAGATGAAAGTTCATTGAACTTAACATTCAAGGTTTCTTCTATTGTCTTAGTCCTTGTGTTAAACACTTTGTAGGCCTTAGCAGTAGAAGAATATCCCAGAAAATAACCACAGTCTACTTTGGCTGCAAATTTTGAAATGGAATCTTTAAGATTTAAAATGAAACATGGGCAGCCAAAGATTTTGAAGAATGAGATTAATGGTTTGATTTTGAACAAAATTTCATAAGCAGTTTTTTGATGTCTGGGGTTGATCAAAACTCTGTTTTGAACATAGCAAGCAGTGTTTACAGCTTCTGCCCAAAAGGACAGTGGCAAACCAGAATCTGCTAGCATGGTTCTTGCAGCTTCTATAAGAGTTCTATTTTTCCTCTCAACTACCCCATTTTGTTCTGGTGTTCTTGGGATGCTGAACTGCCTCACAATCCCTTTTGACACACAGAAGTCATCCAACTCCTTATTTTTAAACTCTGTTCCATTGTCACTCCTGAAGACTTTTACTGGCAAGTCATACTGCTTTTCAACCTTGGTGACAAAGTCCTTCAATATACCTGCAGTCTCATCTTTAGAGTGTAAAAAGTAAGTCCATGTAAACCTAGAAAAATCATCAACTATGACAAGACAAAATCTTTTTCTTCTTAGACTCATGATTTTAACAGGGCCAAACAAGTCCATATGCAACAGTTGTAAGCACTGACTAGTTTTGGACTCATCAATGGATTTGTAAGAGCTTTTATGTTGTTTCCCTTTCAAGCAAGAAACACAATGCTCATCATATTTAAATTCTTTTGATGGTAAACCTCTGACAAGGCTTTGTTTTGAGAGTGTGTTGATAGTATTAAGGTTGGTATGACCCAGTCTCCTATGCCACAATTCTGTCTCCTTAGTGGAGGCAGCAGAAAACAGACAGACATTTGCCATAGGATTGTCCTTTAACATATCAACAACATACACATTGCCACTTCTATGAGCAACAAGCTGTGCTTTGCTCTCAGCAATAATGGTATCAATCTTTTTCACCACTTCTGGCCCAATAATCTTACAAGTTTTCTTTGTGAAAAATGAGCCATAACCTTTGTCACTCATTTGTGAAACACTCAGAAGATTAAACTTGAGATTATCAATAAGATTGACATTTTCAAACTTGAGTTTTCCTGCCTGTACAGTCCCTGAACCCAACACCTTACCTTTAGAATCATTACCAAAGGATATATCACCCCCTCCATGAGCCAAGAAGTCCAGAAGTAGGGCTCTACATCCTGTCATGTGCCTGGAACCTCCACTATCTACATACCAAAGACTATCTAAACAAGCAGAAGCTCCCTGCACATCAGTAAATGATTAGTTTTGGTGAGTGTCCAAAGCCAAATTGGCTTTGGATGGGTCCTCAGACCTTTCAGACTCAAGTTTTGGAAGGTGATCAGTGGTTTGGACCAATTTTTGAATTAAGGTCAACAACTGCTGCTGACCATTTGCCAGTGCTTGTATGTCAACACTTGGGGCAGCAGTTGTTTGATCACTTCCTGACAGATGATAATACCCATATGGATTTCTGTTCACTCTTGGTTTAGAGGGTCTTTTTGGCTCCTCATAAACATGTGGCAGACTGTGACATGGAGGTTGACCATAACCTCTTGGGTATTTGCTTGTGGGTGGAGCATCTGTTACTTGGACATCTCTAGAAGCAGATGTTTCAAGCCTTTTTGTAACAGATGTTTGGGCAGGTGTGAAGGTCTGTTTGGGCTTTCCTTTTGGAGTACTAACCACAGGGTTTGCAAGAGTTTTTGCTTTGTATTCTTGTATTTTTACATCAAAATTTTTGAGATACAAGCACTCTTTAGTCTTATGATTCTTTTTCCCACATATTGAGCATGTGGCTTTTGAATCACATTCACTTGTTCCTTTGTTGATGTCATATGCTTTTAGAAGAAAACAGTTTTTGGTGACATGATTCTTCTTTTCACAGAAATCACAAAACAAGTTAACAGTCTTTTCTTTCTTCTTCCCCTTTTCAGTCTTCTTTTCAGCAGATGTTTGAGCATCTGCTGGAGAATCTTTCAGGGGAATGACCTTTGCCAAGGGAATGACCCTTGCCTGAGGAGCTGTCTTTCCCTCAGGAGTTTTGAAATCAACAGGTTTATAATTCTCAAGATTATCACACTCATCAGACCAAGTAGGTTTAAATTCATACTTTTCAAGTTCAGCAAAAGATGAGGAACCTTCTGGTTTTTCAAGAACAATTTTCTTACCATTTGGTTCAGTGATTTTAATCTCTTGACCCTGCAGGTTTGTTGGTACTATCTCAACAGACTTTTGACTCTTTGTGTCAGTGTTTTCAAAAGCTGGAGCAGTGGTTGCAAAACCAAAGCCAAACTTCACATGACTTTTGGTTTGTTTGTTGAGTAGCATCTCAAAACCTCTACATGATTCCACCCATTTTTTACATTCAACTTGGGTGGACTCAAGCTCACTTTTACAACTTTGATATTTAGTTATCATAGTTTGGAGCTGGTCTTTGGTTATAGTTGCTTCATGTTTTAGACTGCTAATTTCAGATTCTTTTGCAGTTAAACTTGTTTTCAAATCTTTTGTGAGTTTTTCAAATTTAACTTCATCATCCAAAATTTTCTTTCTAAGGTTTTCATTCACCTCTTTGATGTTAGCAAATGCTATTACACATTTGTCAGAACACAATTCTTTAAGAATTTGAGGAGATACCTTAGCAGCAGCCATCAAAGCACAATCACACTTGCACTCACATTCATCAGATGCACCCCAGGGATCTGAGAGATTCACAACCTCTTCTTCAGGTTTTTCACCTGCAACAACTTCACTAACAATATCATCAGTCACAACATCAGATTCAGTTACCACTTCCTCAGATTCAATCTCATCAACCATAGCCATGAAACAAAAATTTTCTGGTTCATTTTCAGCTTTGGCAACTAGTGCAAAATTCTCATCTGTTAGCTCATCAGGTAGACTGCTCCAATCAACAAAGCCTTGTGTAAAGAAGCTCTGTTGACTAGTCTCTGCAGGAGCAGAAGATGGAGCAGCAGTCGTTTGTACAGGTGGTTGAGCAACAGGTGTTTGCACATAATGAATCTGAGGAACAGTGGTTTGGACATACTGGACAGGAACAGTGTTTGAGGACTGTGCAAAATGAGCAGTGTTTTGCACATTTGGTCCAGGGTATTATAGGAATTCTGATAAGTGTTGGTCTGTGGTCTTTGATTTGGATAGGTTATCATAGGTGTACCATGTTGACCCCTACATTCCCTAGCAAAATGACCAAACCTATGACATTTATAACACTTGATCTTTGATTTATCCAACCCAACCTTAGATCTGCCAGTCAACCCTGGAAACCTTCTCCCAGTTTTCTTGTAAAAATTATTAGTTCTTACACTGAGAAGGGCCAATTGGTGCATAATGTCCATTTCTTCCAAATCATCAGGGTCAAAGTATTTCAGGTCATCATACTCAAAGGATATGTTGTCAGATGCCTGTATATCACCACCACTTGCTGTGAAAGCATAGTTTGGTGAATAAGAATCAGAGTTAAAACCTGAGTTAAAACCTGAAGTTATGTCAATAAAATGATCATAACTCTGATCCTTTGTGTTTCCAGGCACCTCATCATGACCCAAAAGTGCTGTATTCCCAAACACATAGTCATCAGACACTTTTCCAGAGTCCTGGAGCTTCTTTTTCTGGTTAAGCTCTCTTTCATAGGTCAAGAGCTTACCATGAAGCTGGGTCAGTGATAGGTCTTTAAATCCTATTGAGTTTCTCATAACAATAGCAATAGTGTCCCATTTGTCTGGTAATGATCTTAAAAACCTATGGTTCAAAGTTGAATGAGGGTAAGTAAGACCAACCAATTTTAGTTCACTAATTAAGCAGTTAAATCTCTCAAACTGTTGAGTTAATGACTCTCCTTTGACATGACTGAATGTTTCATATTGTTGGTTAAGTATTTCACGGTTGTTTTCAATAACCTCCTCAGTCCCACCAAACTGCTCTTTCAGTGCATCCCACAACTCCTTTGCACTGTTATAGTGTAACAACCCAGCATATATATCATTGGGTAGAGCCATGGCCACAATACTGAAGGCCTTAGCATCTAACTCAATTTTCTGAAAATCCTGGTCGGAGTAGTTTTCAAGTTTCTTTGGCTCAAACACTTTGGGATCTTCAGTACTCGGCACAGTCGGAACATGTGGTCCGAAGATAACCGACTTCCAACACCCAGTGTTTTGTTGAGCTAGAACATGGCTCATCCGACGTTGCCAGATATTGTATTCAGATCTGACAAGCATCGGTGGCTTGTTGTTCGTGCCAGTGTTATGTGGATCGTGATTGATAGAAGCCATTCTCTGATTTTTCAAAAAACAAAGTCTGTTTAACAACGGTTGAAACGAAATTAAACTATTACTCTGTTTTCAATCAAACTGACAAACGATATCAATAATTGTGAGCTGATTATTAAATTGATTTGTTAGATCGAATTTAATTGACCATGCTCTGATACCAATTGTTAGGATCTGAGTTTGTTTGTTTTGATTGTTTAACTAAATGATGATAATAATGAAATGAAAATAGAATGAAAGTGCAGCGGAATAATAAACTATAAATCAAAACAAGAGAGTAATTGTTTTTAGATCGAATGCTTTCATTAATTCAAAGATTACAATCGTACAAGTTACTCCCCCTCAGCCTGATCACACAGTTGTTTGTCAGAGAGAATGTTTTGTGTGTGATGCAATAGAACAGTACATGCACTGTTCTATTTATAGACTGACTCAAACCACTGATGACCTAGGCTGACGTCACCTAAGACAGTGACCTCTAACAGAATAACAAACTTAAACATCTGCTATACAAACTACTGTTACATTGAAAGCACTGATAATAAACAGCTGTTAAAGATAAACTCTGATGGTCTTGTATCCACTGCTGGAGCCTAAGTGCTGTTGGTTCCAGCAGTGCTTTGGTCTTCAGTACTTGTATCAGCTGTTGCTCTTCATCAGACCTTTGGTCAGCAGTTGTTCTTCATCAGTTGTTTCCTCAGCAGTTCTTTATATCAACAGTTGTTGAGCAGTTGTTTGGATAGAACAGTAGTTAGGGTCAGCAGTCTTTTGGGAGAAGCAAGATGTAACGACTGTTTATTTAGGGATCAAATAGATAGCATATTTTGGCTTTCCAATCATCTGTTCTTCTCCAGGTCAGCAGACCCAACACATGTGGACCAATCAAAAAAACAAAATAATTGAGTTATTTTAGGAAAAAAAAGAATTTAAAAACAAATTTAAATTTTTATCTCTAATGTTTCTTCCCATAATTTTTAAACGTTTATATCTTTTATATACGAGATTTTTTTAAAGAAAAAAATTACACCAAATTAACGAGCGTTTTATTATCTTTCCAATGAGTACCATAGTGCTATATAAAAAACGGAGAAAAATCAACTATTTTTTGTGGGGTTTCGTTCATACATGAAAAAAAAAAACACAAAGTGTTCAAGTTATTCATTAATAATGTTTTTTTCTTTTAAACCAGGTTCTTATCTACGATGTTGAAATTCAGCCCAATCGCCATGCTATCATTGGAATTTTACTTTTCTAAAGATGGATAGGTATACTTTATCAAGAAAAGCTATGAGAAAGAATCGTGCAACACTGCAACATATGGTGTCACCTTATAGCAAGGTTATTTATTTATTTATTTAATTAGAAGAGTAATAATTATTACTATTAGTATTCATATTGTTAAAATGGTTATATTTTTCAACCCGAAACGCTTCCGGGATAAAAACTACTATAGTATATGTGTGTGTGTATATATATATATATATATATATAGGATATAGATAAATTAGAAACTCCCTTGAGTTGGAGAAACCCATGAAACTCTATAATAACCATTGATCACAATTGATGAAAGGTGGAGATTAAACCTTCATTTTTTTATTCCAAAAATTATGAGGCTTTCAATTTAAAAGGTATAAAAGGGCAATTTTGGTATTTGTGTGTAAATCTTTTTCCTGACCACCTACAAACATCAACATCAACATCAACTCATCCTCTCTCTCTCTTAATGCTTTTCAAATTCAAACTAAACTCCATTTTTACATTTTACAACCTCTCTCTCTCTCTCATCGTATGTTAAACAAAAAAAAATCCAATAAATAAAATCATAAAAACTGATATATAATTTACAATAAATGAGATTTTTTTTGAGGTGACAATGCCTTTGTACTTTTCTCACTCGCCAATAAGAATAGTAATATATATAGCTAAAATATGTTACATTGTTACAGTTTTTTGTGTATCATTTATATTTATTTACATTGTTACATTTTAAAATAAGTTACACTTTAAAACAACAAAATTGTACCAATGAGATGGGTAGAAGTTACGAAACTAGTGGTCAATATGGAATTACTATTATAGTTACATACGTACGTAGCAAAACTGACATATGTACCTAGAAAATCTGATAGATGTTACGCATGTAACTAATGATGTTAGATAACCAAATAGCGATGGTTACATATGTAGATATCTTATGAATTGATTAAAAGGGTTGACGAGTTAATGGTGCTTATGTAACTATTTAAACAGTCAAGAATGTAACCGACACATGTTCAATTTGTAACAATGAATGTAACCAACACTTATGGTCTAGATTTACGTAACAAGATCTCGATTAAAAAAGAAACACAAACAATAAATTGTACACACAACCGTAAAAATCTTCATTGCAATTAATAAAACTCCAACTCTTTGTAACAAAGAGGTAAAAATCTTCATTGCAACATTTGATTGTACACACAACCGGATCTTGATCACCTCCCATTTTATCTATTATTTCTCAACAAACAAAGAAATAAATATTAGTCATGAAAAGGTGAAAGAAAAGAACAAACTCACGGATCTCGAAAACCATCGTCGACCACCATCACATCCAAAAACCATCGTCGACCACCATCACATCCATAACCAACTAAAAAATCAAATAACATAACATTCTTTATATTAATTCACTTAATATTAATTCACTTGGGCAGATTTTGAAAGAAAAAAAAAAACGCTACATTTATATTTTAAAAGAAATGGAAAAATATATGTCATAGTTTACTGTTATTGCTAGCTAGTTTTCAGCAAAATTATGGTACACATTTAATATTTTTTTTGAATGCAACTGAAGGTTTAAAACCTACAACCAAAAAAAAAAAAAAAAACATTTCCCTTTTAATTTCTGTACCTAAATAGTGAGCCATGAGGTGCACAAATAAACCCAATTTCGGAAGATCTGGAAAGAACAACCCTTCGGTGGGTACTTTCACTCACCATCGTACAGATCTGGAAAGAACAACCCTTCATCATCCCTGTTAACCAAAGAGTCGGGTTCTTGCTTTGTTGTGTTTGTGCGCACACAGTCGCCCCCCAACGAGAGTTAAATGATACAAATGCTGCTGCCATTATGCATTTTGGATCTTTAAGGACTTTTTGCCGCTCCATTACCAACCATCATACAGATCTGGAAAGTACCAAAACCTCACCACAGATTCCCTGCTGTAAAACTAAAAAACCTATAAGAAATTATGATAAGTGATGAAATTGAGAGAGAAATGAAATTGAAGATATGAACTAATTCAACACGTTCATATGAGAGAGAGATAGAGAGAGAAAGAAAGTTTGTGTCATACCACAAAAGAGAAAGAGAGGGTATTAATTTATTAACAAAAAGAAAAAAGTGGGTGTAAAATGAGATAATGTCTGCACAAAAGAGAAAGAAAGTTTGTGTCAGAGCACATTGAACAAAGATATGGGTCTTTGGACCATATTGCCCTTCCTAACAAAAGACAAAATGGTAGATGTGGAAGGATTGTGTCCATGAGATGGGTTTCAAGAGATTCTCCAACTCAACCGAGTTTCCTATGGATATATAGCCTATATATATATATATATATTAGATAGGGGAGGGTTATAATAAAAACCCTCCAAAATGAGAAAACCATGTAAACCCATTTGTAGCCATTGATCTAAAGTGATCAATGGTCTAGATTCATTCTATATTATTTTAATATATTTATTAAGGTAAAGGACAAAAAAAGGGCACAATGGTCAAATGCCATTTTTCTGAAAAAGCAGATATGACAAGTGGACCCCACACATGTCACATCATCTCTCTCATACTTTTGTGACCATTGTCCTAAATCTGCCAGATACCCGTGTTACATATGTAACATGTGTTGTGTTACGTAGGTTAAAACTGAGTTGCCAGTGTATATTATTTAAAAAATGCTGATTTATTATTTTTTTTTATTATACCATGTTTTTTTTTTCGTTTTATTGTACCAGCACCAGAATTGTTGCATACGTAACGAGAATTAATATGGTTATAGGCATTTTGTTACTTACAAAGTGCTAAAACCAAACAAAACGGTCATTACAAAGTGCTAAAAACTTTATTGATCAAAAAACATTCAAATGTACACAAGAATTGTTTCTTACAAAATGCTAAAAAAACAAACAAAACGGTCATTACAAATCAACAAATGCTAAAAAAAAGTATCATAAATAAAAAAAATGTCTACACTTCATTCTTGATAATCATCTTCATCTTTAATGCAAAAAAATATGCTCACCTGCAAAAAAAAACAAAAATCATCAATTTACATGTAAAAGACCCCCCCCCCCCGCTTAACGTATGTTAACCAACTGGATTACAAAAAAACATACGAAACTGATACAAAAAAACATTGTTTTATACATTTAGTTATCAAAGATTATCAAACATACGAAACTGATAGCAACTTAGTTCTGCTGTTACATACGAAACAGACGCAAACATAGATTTGATCCAATGATTAGTGACTTTTGTTTTAATCAATATATGGTAAAAAAATCAGAAGCTAATTTATAACAACTTAGTTCTGCTGTTACATACGAAACAGAAACTAATTTATACCATAGTTTTGTTGTTACATACGAAACATGTGCAAAAATATAGGAAACAGATGCAAACATACATTCCACACATTATAATACTCATACAAACATGCACATACTGGTAAAAAACAAAAGCAGACATATTGTTGCATATGTTAACAGACATTAAAATTCACCAATTTTGATTAAAAAAACATATTAAACAAAAGCAGACATATTGTTGCATAGAAAATAATCTGACTGCAAAAAACATATATGCTACACACGTAAACAGTCTAACATAACACAAAGATTATATGAAAATATAGACGATAAAAACACCCTAACTAAACAACAAGATACTACAAACATAAAAACCCAAAACGAAAAATCATTTTCGATGTTTAACATAATACAGACAATACTTATGTACATGTGAAACAACAATTATTTACAAGAAAACAACAATTATTTACATGTGTAACAGGAAAAACACAGACAACACTTATGTAGTCTGCAGTAAACATAGAACAGAATTTGATATGCTAGAAAACAGAAAACATAATTTGACTGCAAAAAATAGATATGCTACACACGTAACAGGCTAACTAAACACAAAGATTATACGAAAATATAGACGATAAAAACACCCTAACTAAACACAAATATACTACGAACATAAAAACACACAACAAAAAATCATTTTAGATGGTTTAACATAATAAATCACCCAAAAAAGAGATGCTAGTAACACACAAAAAAACAACAATTATTTCCAACTTAAAAAAAATAAAATATTAAACCACCTAACCCCCCAACCCTCCCCCCCCCCACCAAAAAAAAAAAAAAAAAAAAACTATAAACACAAAAAAAAGATATATATTAAACCACCTCCAAGCCCATCATCCTCTGATTCGTAAACCTATATAAGAAAAATATAGACGATAAAAACAGATGTGCTGCACATGTAACAGCCTAACTAAACACAAAGATCATACAAAAATATAGACGATAAAAACACCCAAACTAAACACAAAGATACTACGAACATAAAACACAAAACGAAAAATCTTTTTCGATGTTTAACATAATCAATCACCCAAAAAAAAAATATTAAACCACCTAACCCCCAACCAAAAAAAAAAGGGATGCTAGAAAAAAAAAAACAAATGACTAGACTATTTCAGAAAAAACAAAAAGAATTAAGTTGGAAATAATTGTTTCAAAAAAAAAAAAAAAAACAAATGACTAGACTATTTTCAGAAAAAACAAAAAAAAGGGATGCTAGAAAAAAAAAAAAAAACAAATGACATAGACTATTTCAGAAAAAAAAACACACCAATATGTAAACTTTAATAACACACCAATATGTAAAAAAAAACACACCAATATCTACAGATCAGGAAGGAGCAGAGGAGGATGTTGACGGCGAGAATAAAGATGATGATGCACCAGATCCACTTTCTACAGTGCTTTCTTTCTCTCTCTATATCTCCAATCTCTCTTGTTTTGATGTGCTGGAGATGTGAGAGGCAACACAGATGTGGAATGAAGCTGAGAGGACATGTTGAAGACTTGAAGATGTGGGCTGAAGGTGGTGGTGGTGGTGGCGGTGGTGGTGGTGGCGGTGGCAGTGGCGGTGGTGGCAGTGGAGGTGGCGGTAGGGGTGGTGGTGGTGGGATTAATCTTGAAGATGGTGGAAGAGAGATGAAGAGAGAGAGAGAGAGGGAGTTGTTTATATAGGAGGGGGAGAGAGAAAATTCAAATTAGAAAAAGAGGGGGAAGGGTAAATTTACTAGATTACCCTTTTTATTAAAATAATAGAGGTTGAGGTGGATTAATCTTGGCCACTAGTTAGGTTTCCATGGTTTTCTCATTTTAGAAGGTTTCCATTATCCCTTTCCCCTATATATATATATAGGGAATGGTTATAGAGAAAACCCTCCTTATTTGGTAAACTCTGGAAACTCTGACTTCCCAATATTTTTTTTTTATGAAAAAAATAGGGCAAGTAATATACATGATTTTAAGCATTTTGGGCCAAAAAAATTAAAAAAGCGCCGAGTACTTTTTTTTAAAAAAATAAAATAAAATTTTGACTAACACATGTTAAGCGCTAATAACAGGTGTTAACAATGTGTTAACTATATGTAAACAGTAGACGTTTTTTATTTTTTAAAAAAAAAACCGTTCGGCGCTTTTTTCGATTTTTTTGGCCCGAAATGCTTAAAAAAATGTATATTACATACCCTATTTTTTTCAAAAAAAAAAAATGCTGGGAAGTCAGAGTTTCCAGAGTTTACCAAATAAGGAGGGTTTCCTCCATATACTTTACCTATATATATATATATATATATATATATATATATATATATATATATATATATATATATATATATATAAAGCTAAAAGAAACAATAATGACAACTTGTTTTTATAGTAGGCTTTTGTAGCATTAATAAAAAGGTAATTCAAGTCATGTGGTAGATAAAGTAATGGAGTAACTTGATAAAAAAGTAAACGGGCGGCATGAGACATTATCCAATCATTGAAATCGGCCGGGGTAGTTTCGTCACTTAATTCGACAAAAGTAAAACATTAGTGGGAGCACATTCATTCAAAGGTATCACACAGTAATTATATTATATATAATATATTCCATAATTTTAAGGTTAAGACTAATAAAATAAAAGATTAGTGGGGGTTCTCGACTTCTCGGTATAGTGAATATAAATTCCTTTTATTTTAAGAAACTTATAAAAATTGTGTATCGTCAAATCGATGACTTATTTTTAGATTCGTAATAGGTCTAAATTTAAAAGTATCGATTGGAAATAATGGTATAATTGCCCGGTGGCTTGGTGTACTTTTTTGGTTGTGGGTCGTTGGTCCTTAATTTGAGGACTTGCGATGCCTTGCTTTAATGAAATTATCTTTAAAAAAAAAAAGTGATTAGAATTTAAGTTTAATATTTAATAGTTAATGTTATTAGTAAGTTTGCCGATTTTTTATTGAGGTGATGTACACAGAATCTCTTGAATTTGGTTTCAGTCTGAATTGTTGAATAAAGATAAAATGTTGATTAATTTTTTCGTGCATATTATTGGAGAAAGTGTGACTTAAGATCAGAATTTAAAAAATCATAAAAGAAATGAAGAATACATTAACCGATGCGGAATCAAACATAGAAAGAGTGCCAACTAATAACATACTGTATAATGTATATTAACTTAGGAAATGTATACAAAGAGTTGATTTAAACCCGCACGTTTCGATTATGAAAACACCCAATTAAACAAAGCGGTAAGATCAAGAACACAAAAATGACAACATATTTACGAAATTAGTTCCTTTTCCCTTCTTAAAAAAGTTTTTTCTTCCTTTTTTTTTATTCAATTGTCCCCTCCAATCAGATTTCAAAGAAACACTAATTTCTCGTCTTATCTTGTTCATTTAGATGTTATAGTTTTAGAAAAGAAAGAAAAAAGCAGTTAGACTCGCCGCACAAACACATATATCATATACTAAATCGTTAGGCATGCAGACTAAAAAAATGAATTATTAAGCATTCAGACTCAAGGCAAGATTTTCATTGTTAATACCGCATGAATGATTGCCTCATCATAATCTCTTCTCAATCTACTATACGCATGGGTTTGCTCTTTAATACTTACTCGATGAAAGTAAGTTTATATATAAACTGATGTTCTCAATTCCCCACATCTTCTTCTCGAATCTGTGTATATCACTGTATTTGTTTGTTTGAAAGTAAGTTTGTATATAAACATGTTGGGGTATGTTGTAGGGGTACGTGTTGTTCGGAGGGACGACGGTTGCACGTGAATTAAAATACAAACTGAGATTAGTTTCAAAAAGAAAATTTGGGTGAACTTAAAATGAAAAAAAACCGCCTACAGAGTAGATGGATATTTAACAGGGTAAATAATAAACGCAAGTTATTAACGGAAGTTAGTTTTGCCGTTAAGTTAGTTTTTGTATTTATATATAATTAACAGAGTAAATAATAAACGCAAGTTATTAACGGATGTTAGTTTTGTCGTTAAGTTAGTTTTTGTATTTATATATAATATATGTGTGTGGTGACCAACATGTCTAACCACTACTATGCAAAGAAAAAGAAAAAGAAAAAGAAATGATAAGGAAAATGGTCGTCTTCGAGAATTTGTGTATACAGAGTTATCCCAAAAAAAAAAAAAAAAGGCTCCTATAATATAAACTTATTAAATATCACAATTTGGTTTAAGATGAATAGATTATAAAACTTTGTATGATTTGGTTCTATTTACTAAAAAATATTGATGGGTTTAAAAAATATATAAACTTTTGTTTTAAAATGATTTATATATGAAACAATAGGCTATATGCGGTCGCACCACTCAGTGGCGAAGCTTGGTTTCGGAATCGGCGGGGGCCGAACTCAATTTTTTTCAATCGGTAGTGGAAAATCGGCGGGGGCCGGACTTAACCCGGACTCAATTTACCTATGAAAACCGTAAATTTCCACTACTGCGCCAAAAAAACAGGGGGGGCCAGGGCCACCCCTGGCCCAAAGCATGCTTCGCCCTTGGCACCACTCACACCGCTCATCAACAGCCCTGAAAGCATTTGTATACCTATTTTGGTAATAAGAATATATCTGTAAATAGAAAAAAAAATGGGTTATTTTTTTATTTTTAAGGTCACCTTTTAAAATTCGGTCACAAAATTGACTGGTTATAAATTTGGTCACTAATAGCTTCACTCACAAGCCATTCTTGTGATAAGTATAAACTTAGCCCAAAAATCAACATACATACACAATTAACAAGTAGGTTATCACCTGCGCCCTGCACTGAGTTTGAAACATAGATAAAAATAAGCAAATCGCGAACGTAACAATTTAAAACCACGTTGCAATGGTATACTCGAGAGTCAAGAAACATCTACGTCATTATATATGTTATCCAAATTAATTGAACAAAATGTACACTAAAGGAATATAAAGATGAACACGATGGATGTGAACAGTGGCGAAACTTGAAAAAAAAAATAGTGGTGGGAGCTTAAAATCACGAGACCCAATTTTTTCCCTATCAGTGGTGGGCGGAAAATCAAATCGGTGGGGGCAGACTTAATTCATATAAAAATTACCTACGAAAATCGCAAACTTCCGTCACTGAGCCAATAACCGAGGGGGGCACCCCTTGGCCCCATTACCTTTACCATTGGTCGTGAATTACAGCAAGTCGGTTTAAAACGTAAATAAAAACCCATTGTAATGGTGTTTTTAGAAATGAGTGTCAGGTGGTTTAAAGACTGAACAGTTTAAAAAACCTTAAATTAATCGCCTAGTTTAAAAACAACGTTATGAAAACTACATAGAAAAACGCATTGGCTTGGTGTATTTAGAAGATGGTTTAAAAAACTGAATATAATTTTTTTAAAAATAACCAGTCGGTTTAGAATAAATTACGAGAATTCACGTTGAAACGCAAATGGAAATAACTCACATGGAGCATTGATAAATAAAATGAAACCTATAAAAAATCACGTAATGTGAAATTTGTGTAAAAAAAAAAAAAACCCTTAAAATGATAACTTTATCAAAGTTTAGAGGTTGTAACGTAAATTGTTTGAAAAATAGTTGAACAAAAGGAAATGCACAACTTTATTAAAGTTGAGGACTATGCTAGTTATAATGTCTTTTTGTGTTTTGGATATATGCACTCCATGTATTTGATGAAATGCCTGACTGGGTTAACATGTGTTACTTCTTGTTAGTATTTTAGAAGTTAATGGTGATTGTATGGAAGCTAGTTATAAGGTCTTTTGTGTTTTGGATATATGGATGTCCATTAAAGTTAACGGTGAATGTATGGAAGGTAATTATAATGTCTTTTGTGTTTTGGATATATGCACTCCATGTGTTTGATGAAATGCCTGACTGGGTTAACATGTGTTACTTCTGTTAGTATGTTTAGATGATGAGTTGGTCACACCGTTTAACACCTCATATATTGTTTTGCAGTTGATAACGAAGACCCCCCCCCAATCGGTTATGTTAACATACGAAGTCTAAGGAAGCCGATAAAAATATGTAGAAAAACTTTTGAATAACGTCTTCTTTTTGGTATTCAATTTATAGAATTACTAGATTTATTTTATTAAAGTGGTCAATAGTTTGTCATAATACTTTGTAATAACGTGTGTTAATAGTTTGTATGTTTTATTTCTCAGTAAACTTATGAAGTAAAAAGGACTGACATTAAATACAAGTTTAATAAATGTTACCAAATAACACATGTTAACCTCTCATGCAACATTAACACATGTTACCCCTTCCATGCAGTTCATTTGAATTCCTAAGTAGGTTTATCTATTTTTTCAATAGTTTGTAATAACGTGTGTTAATAGTTTGTATGTTTTTTATTTCCTAGTAAACTTATGAAGTGAAAGTTATAGTGGTAAGCAAGATAGGGTAACATATGTTAATGTGACAACAGTCAACGATCCAGGTCAACACCCGTACGCATTTTACCTATTATTGTCATTTCATGTGCATAATTAGACATTTTACACACACAATACCCCCCCCCTCGGGTCTAGTGAAGCATGAGTTACTCAGAAAACTCAACAGAGATCACCCGTTTATACATACGACACCCAGACAATTACCAGAAAGCATTCAATGAGGTTACTATGGGTGTTCATCGGTTCGGTTTACGGTTTATTTGGTTTATTCGGTTCGGTTTATTTGGTTTTCAATATTTTGTACCTCAAACCAAACACCAAACCAAACCAAATAAGGAATATACGAACCGAACCAAATTCAACCGAATTCAATTCGGTTCGGTTTCGGTTCCAAACCAAATAAACCGTTTTTAACTAAATTCAACCAAATTGAAACAAAGTTCTTTTTCCCAAATTTATATTAATGTTTGTGTTCCAAATAGCAAGTTAGCAACTAATTTAAACTGAATAATTAAACAACACAACATGTTATAAAAGAAAGTTTAAAAGCAAATAAAACAAACAAATCCGAAAAATAGTCTTACATACAAACACAAAGTTAAAATTTTAAACACAAACATCATAGAAATTCGAAGTAGTCAACAAATGTTTACCAAAGCTACAATATAAATAAACTTCAAATTTAAATTTTTCTCTAACTAAAGTAAGACATGTATTAACATTTGATGAATGGAATTTATTTTGAGTTAGGCTTTAGATTTAATATTTGGGCTTATATAAAATTATATATTTTATATAGTTTATTAAATAATATTATTTTTACTTAATATTTAATTAGCTAACCGGTTTATTCGGTTATCCGAATAAACCGAATCAACCTAATTAAAAAAAGTGTGGAACCAAAAACCAAACCAAACACCAAATTAGCAATTCGTTTTCGGTTAAAACCAAACCGAACACCAAATTCATTGTTCGGATTGGTTTTTTTGGTTACGATTATGGTTCGGTTTACGGTTTTTATTTGGTTTTCGGTTTTTATGAACACCACTACCCCCCCCCCCCAACACATGGTAATCCCTCATTAACACATGTATACAAATCTGGACACTATCAAATGATAACACATGATCACACATATTCACACATAATAAAATGCCAATACATATTGATATTGTCATCGAAACCCTACAACATATTATCACCCAACAACAAGTTGTCCATAAATGATTAACAAAACTTGAAATTCTTGTAAACACATAAGTTAGACTTACCTACACATATGCATGAGAATATGCCCTATTCATCTAGTAAGCCAGACATATTTTAACCTATATATATATGTGTATGTAGATCGACCTCTTAACTACCAATATACACATATGCACGACATAAGATCACTAGACCTTTGTCAAAGCTAAGCTAAGTTTCACTAGAACTAGTAACTTCCAAACTTATCCTACACCATTTAACCTTGTCCAAATAACATCTATGCTTGCCTACATACTCTAGAAGCCGATTTATCCTTATAGATATACATATACACACACGACATACAATATACAACCATGTGCACACACAAGACGTCTATACACTTGACAAGTCTTATCCTACAACCTTTGACACTTTTCTTTTCCTTTTCTTTTTCTCGGCCGAAACAACAAGATACACCAGGTCTATTTCCAACCTAAGAGTTATCCTAAAGTCGTAACCTACTTTGTAATAATACTTATCCCCATGCTTGATCTTGACACTCCTTTGGATACCTTAGCCGATTTCAAGGACAAGACTAGACCTTAGCATTTTTATTCTTCCAAGCTTTCACCTATTTAGTAAATATTTATCCTACTTCAACTACTTAAGCCTTCTACCTTTCCTTAACAAGAATAAGACAAACATTCTCCTACTTCCTAAAGATGGTGGCCGAAAGAAGCTTGACAAGGAACAAGTCTTGAGCATTGTAATGTCACCTATCAATCACATCTCTTAAAGAATCCTATGGTCGATCCTATGCAAGCAAAACACATGGCTACAAGGCATGTGATGGAAGCAATCTAGAAGACTAATACTTACACACAATTGGTAACAAGACAAAGGGATGACATCTTACTAACCAAAGTCAATCACCCCTAATTGGGAGCCCACATTTCGGCTCATGTTGAGCACCACAAGCCACCTCTTTTGTATGTTCATGCTTGACATAAGACTTACACAAAACAATAAACTTTCACTTATCAATGGAACTAGAAAGCAAGAGGCTACCTTACCATGAATTACACTATAAAAGGGGGCCTTGTATGAGCTTGAATCCTTGAACCAACACCACACAACACTCTTCTCTTCCTCAATCCAATCGGCCGAAGCCACCTTCCAACACCCAAATCTTTCTTACACAATAAACCGATCACTCACAAGCTACATTGGAAGGCTTGAGTTCGAAGGAAGATACACGAGGCTTCTAGGATCGATCCATTGTCGCATTACACTAGGTAAGACCCACTAACACTTGTTTAATTCATTGTCATTCGGCCCTAGTCATGCTTCACCCGAACTATCCTATTATGTGGTAACAATCATCATAAATCGACTAACACGCACACATCTAGTGTTAGGTTGCACTCACAAGACACACGACATGTCACACAAAGATGATCTAAATCGTATAAGGCCTTGTAAGACTTGATAAATGGCTAAACATCTACTCGTTTTACAAACCAAGCTTACACTATGTTTTGAAAGATTACTCTAATCGGTTTTATCAAGGATACCCTCAAATCATCCTTAATAACTTTCGGCCATGCTTTATTAAGTGATTAAAACTCATTTTGATATGCTACATGATTAGATATTGAGGCCTTTTCCATGATTAGTTTCGGCTATGCCTAACCGAACACATGTTAGGAAGGCTCTAACATATGTTAAACCTATATTAAACACTAGGAAGGTTATAAACATATGTTAAAGTACACAATTTTCAGAAACCAACCACACATGTTGAATTGGTGTCCACTTGATCATAACAATATGAGGAAACCACCCTGTTTACAAGGAAAAGCCCACTTAAAATACTCAGGATTTCCGGAACCGTCACACATAAGCCGGTTATAAACCTCCCTTGCACAAAATATGGCCCACATACACTAAAACCAAGGTCCCCGAATATCGGGTGAACAATACGTATGATAAACGACAAGAATCTGCAATTTACCGTGCTCTAAATAATCATAGGGCAACCATTGTTCAAGCAGTAGCTATCTCACATTGTCGGCTTCAGTAGACCACAGTATCAGGTGAGTTTTCACGGCCCCATTTTACTATTCTTACATTTTGGGGGAAAACATGCTACAACTAGTTCATTATCATTCGGGTGTATATTCTATTTTTGACTACCATGTGGAACATTAGACAATTGGTTCATGAGATCTCAATAGTCCTCGTCTTTACATTACACAGTAACCATTAGCTATCAAAGCCATGGAACACTTTAATAGATCTATTGGGTTGACACCCTCACTCTTGGGTAGTCGCTCTAACTAGTTACATACAAAGAGTGTTAGTATTCTACTATATATATATATTGTCTTTGGTGTACAATGCACGAGGCACAACAGTCAAGAGGTTTGCTTACGGGACTCATGGTTTGCACAGTAATCATTTGCTTAGCTAGCTTATGATTGGTCATACACGAATTACACAAATGTTTACTTAACACAAACAAACCTGTGAACTCACCAACATTATGTTGACAAATCTTTCATGCATGTTTTCAGGTAATTGATGGAGAGCAGCGGGGGATTTGAGAGAGGGGTTCAAGCATGCACCGGGTGGTACCACTATGGATGGGGTTTTGTCAAACCCGTAATGTTGTAACTTCGGTTTCACGAATTCCAGACAATTTACTTGCTTTCAGACAATGTTACTATGTTTTTAATAATCTTCTGAAAATGACCATCTGTCAATGGTACTTTTTAATAAATTATGTGTGTTTCTTGTACCTTGTGCTTGAAAACCTTTCGAGGTCGCATCCCCGTGTTTCCGCTTTGGCGGGGTGTGGCAGTTAACAACAGGAAACTTATGGATACCTTTGATGCAATCTTTTTTTTCATAATTTTTTGATTCACCAGCAAGATGGGAGGGCATGTGAGATGGGAAAACACATGTTACAAAAACTTCATTTGTGCCTAGTAAACTTTTACTCTTTTGGTGAAATATTCCGCCTTAACATGTGATGTACAAATATCAAATATTTATATAACCCTATAATGGATGGTAGGTGTTAGTTTCCGTATGTGGTCCACTGTTACACATATGTTATCATATCTCGCATACCCCTCCCATCTTCTTTGGGAATCGAAGAATTATAATAGGACATCCATAAAAGGGTTTGAAAACGATGACACAATCGATTAAAACATACAAAAAAAGGGTAAGAGCAGACAGACAAAAGGGACCATAAAAAACTAACAGGTGTTAAATGTTGCCACATGAAAAGATAAGGTTCAGGCCAATAATATGTACCAACCAGTAACCTGGCTCATGCATTACTAATAGGAACTTAAATCAAAAGGGACACCAAAGTCGGCCACATAGTTTTTATCCATCATGTGTTAACATGTGTTATCCCATCTCATATGACCTCCCAAAGTTTTTTGGGAATCAATATAAACTTTACCAAGAGTTTGACTTACCATTACAATAGAACATCTATAAAAATAAACTAACATGAGTTAAATGTTTTCACATGATAAGATACGGTCCAGGCCATTAATATGTGCCAACCAGTAACCTGGCTCATGCATTACTAATAGGGAGTTACTAATAGAAACTTAAATCAAAAGGGGACACCAAAGTCGGGCCACATAGTTTTTATCCCATCATGTGTTAACATGTGTTATTCCTAACATGTGTTATCCCATCTCATATGACATCCCATGTTTTTTTGGGAATCAAAATAAACTGTACCAAGAGTTTGACTTACCATTACAATAGAACATCAATAAAAATAAAGTAGCATGTGTTAAATGTTGTCACACGATTACATAAGGTTCAGACCAAATAATATGTACCTAACATGTGTTAAAATGTGTTATTCCTAACATGTGTTATCCCATCTCATATGACCTCCCATGTTTTTTGGGAATCAAAATAAACTGTACCAGGAGTTTGACTTACCATTACAATAGAATATCCATAAAAATAAACTAACATGTGAATAGTGGATCCGTTTAAACTCATTATCTTTTCAACATAATAACCTAATCACAAAATTATCAAAACCCTAACCAGTACTCATCTCTCATCCCCCACCCCCTGTTTCTCTCTCTCTCTCTCTCTCTCTCTCTCTCTCTCTCTCTCTCTCTCGATGTGACCTCACATCCGACCCCCTATCGACCATCGTCAACTACCCTACTTATCTCGTTTTTCATGCAAGTGTTGAATCAAGGTGTTGATTCAAGTGTTCGGGAGCTTCGTGTTTTGGTTTACTAGCGGAACCGTTTGTCGATCCATCGTGCTACAACTTGGTGTTTAGTTAAGGTATAAATCTAAGCATCCTATGGTGTGTTTAATTATTTACATGTATTGTGCAATTGGATTCTACGCTGGAAATCATTCGGTTTTTTATTACACGCTTCCGATCTATTATATATATATATATATGATTTTATATAATAAAATTTAAAACTGGTAAGAGGATTTCCAACAGTTCAAGCTTTGGAACAAACATAAATGTGGATTTGAAGTATGAACGAGGAAAGGTTTAGGTGATGGTATTAGTATATATAGTGTAGATGCCTAATTATATGTTGATACTTTGTAGTTTCAGAATCACGTTTTTTATATGGAGGGGGGTTATGATCGGGGATTTTCTTACTGATCTTGTTGATTGGTTTTTTTGATGATCAAGCTTCTTTGTTGAACATGTAATTTGTATTGATCAAGTTATCCCCTTTACATATGTGTGTGTAATGACCGATGTTACAACATTTGGGTAATATTAGCTTGGTTTTAGAGTTTCAACATTCCCCGTTTGTTGTTTCTATATTCACATTTCCAATGTTAATTAGTACATTTAGTCATGGTTTCATTGTTATTCCATCGGATTATGTTATGCACCTACAAAATCTGTTATGGCTTGATTCTGTTGGTTTCAAGGCAACTGCAATTGTAAATTAGTTATTCATGTTTCATGCTTTCACTTCATGCAATATGTGGCTGTCATGTTGCTCTTATGTGCTGTTTTGTTTGATCATGTTGTTTGTTGCACATGTGTTGTTTTATTGCTGCACATTCAACTGTAATGTGGATGGAAAAAAAAACAAAGCACAGGGACTCACAATGCAATTTTACGAGGGGCAGAATTGTCTTTTCACTTTCAAGGTTATAGAAATGGGACGGGCGTTAGAGGGAGGAACTCCATTGACCAATGTCGGAAACGACAGACTTATAGAACCAATTTCTAGAATAAATGTGAATCAAGCAAATTGAGAGTCTGTTTGGTAGTCTCTTAATGATTCATAACCTCTTAATGATTAAGATGTAATTTTAAGTATGAATGTCTAAGAGATAACTACTAAGATGTTACCTCTTAACCATTCAGACTTACGGTTACCTCTTAGTCATTAAACGGCTATGAACTATTAAGAGTTAGGGGCTGTTTGGTTGATTAAGTGCTGAATCATTAAGATGGTCTGAATGGTTAAGAGGCTTTGAATGGTTAAGAGCTGAATCATTCAGCATCTCTTATTAGCTTAATGATTCAGCACTTAATCATTCCATTCAGATGCTGAAACAAACAGTCTGAATGCTGAATGATTCAGACCTGAATGATTAAGAGGCTACTAAACAGCCCCTTAGTCTCTTAGTAACTATTAAGAGGCTAACAAACAATTCGTAATTATAACCACAAGGAATCAAATTTTACTTTAACATTCAATTCTAATAGTAATAAAAATAATAACCAATGTCCAATGCTACTACCATTTATGAGTGGCGTAATACTTTTACACTTTTAATTTCTAAAACAAATTGTCAAAGCCAACTAAGTCCCCATCATTGTAGGACCCGATTCCGTTACGTGGATGCCCAAGCACCACACTCCTAATCACACTCCTAGTTGCCAAGTTGTAAAAAATGAAATATTAAAGTCACTTTGGTTATTTAACGATATCATGTTATATTTCAGTTATGTATTTCAATCGGTGGGTTATGTCCATGTGTGCGCGGACCGGCAATCAATATTGAGGTTGGATACAATGGCGGATTTAGAAAAAAAATTTAGAAATAATGTTATAATGGATAAAGTTACACACATGCCTAATAGATTTTGCCTCTTTGGTTCTTGAAAACTTGAAATCGAGTCATCATGTCATCTTCTTTTACTTTACTAAAAGTTTCTTTTTCGACCGCACAACTTAAAACATTGTTCAAATAGTCCTCACCTATTCTATTGAGTAAATCATTCTTGATAAGCTTCATTTTAGAAAAACGCCTCTCAATGGTTGTAACCGGCAAAACTAGGGGTGGCAAAATGGGTAGGTTTGGTTGGGTTGGTTGATAGGTTAGGATGAGTTTGGGTTAGGATGGGTTTGAGTCAAGATGGGTAAATTAAAAAAAATAGGTTAGGATGGGTTAGGTTAGGATGAGTTTAGGTCTGGATGGTTTGGATTAGGATAGGTTCACATCAAAATAGATTAAAATTTAAAAAAAAAATTAAAATAACAATAAAAAGTTAAAAATTAAAAAAAAAAAGTAAAAAAAAAACTAAAAAATAAAAAAAGAAAAAAAAACAAATTTAAAATAAAAAAACAAAAATAAACTTAAAAATAAAATTTTAAGGGATCCGAAATATTTCATTTCAAACCGGATCGGTTCGACCCTATCGGGCTCGTTAACAATCCGGACCATTACGACCCGACCGAGGCCGGTAGCGACCCGGACTGTTTCGACCTGACCGGTCCGTTAGCGACCAGGACCGTTTTGACCCGGCTGGGCCCGTTAGCGACCGGAACCGTTTCGACTCGACCGGGCCCGGTAACGACCCAGACCGTTTCAACCTGACCCATCCCGTAGCGACCCGGCGGGCCCGGTAGAGAACCGTACCTTTTTTATCCGACCGGGTGTGGTAATGCCCCAGACCGTTTCAACCTGACCCGTCCCGTAGCGACTAAGACTGTTTCGACCCGGACCGTTTCGACCCGTCCGGGCCTGGTAACGACCTAGACCGTTTCAACCTGACCCGTCTCGTAGCGACCCGGACTGTTTTCGACCCGGCTGGGCCCGGTAGCGACCCAGACAGTTTCGACCCAACCGGGCCCGGTAACGACCCAGACCGTTTCAACCTGACCCGTCCAACCTGACCCGTCCCGTAGCGACCCGGACTGTTTCGACCCGGTCGGGCTCGCTAGCGACCCAGACCGTTTCGACCCAACTGGGCCCGGTAACGATCCAAACCGTTTCAAACTGACCCGTCCCGTAGCGACCCGACCGGGCCCTGTAGCGACTCGGACCGTTTTGACCCGACCGGGCCCAGTAATGACCCAGACCGTTTCAACCTGACCCGTCCCGTAGCGACCCGTACTGTTTTGACCCGACCGGGTCCGTCAACAACCAGACCATTTCGATCCGAACGGGCCGGTCAACAACCCAGATCGGTTGCACTCGATCAAACCCGCTAACGACTCGAACCGTTTCGATGAGATCGGTCTCGTTAACGACCCATGTTGTTTCGATATTGTCGTCCGTTAACGACCCGGATGGTTTCGAACCGACTGGGGTGATCAGCAAATGCAAAAGATATAATTTTTTGTTTTTAATGACATTGATTTCTATGAGGCATCAACGCTTTTGGTGTTGGGTGAATTTTAATTCAGATTTGTATATGGTTATCTAAAAATACCCATCCTGACCCCCTTTTTTTTTTTGACATATCCATCCTGACCCACTTACTTATTTCCTACAATTAAAATTACCCATCCTAACCCCCTTGAAAATTATACTAAACCCATTTTAATCCACAAGGTCAAATTTTAAACCCAAAACAACTAAAAGTCAACTAGATGGGTTGAAATTGCTAGGTCTAGGCAAAACCAATGCTATATTCAATACCGGATAAAACAAAGGAAAAGTTTTATGTTTTCTGGTTTCTACCATTACACGAGCAAGTCACAAATTCCATTTAATTTTGCAAAATTGTCATCTTCTTTTAATGTGTGATAAAATATTGTAAGATCACCTAAAAGACACCCGCTTTCATCTTCACTAAAATCATTCAGATACAAAAATGCTTAAGATCTTATAAAATATTATACTGGAAAATAAATAAAATAAGTTACATCAATCGGAAATAGTAAAATAAATACTGACACTGAATATGATACTACAGATATCGGTACCGATGTTGTTTGGTTGTTATCTGTCACACCCTCAAATTCCACTTGTGGGGTTTTACCGCGAGGCACGTGACACATCAGGATCAAAGTCAACGGTCACAATAAATGACAACTATATGAGAAAACATTCGAAACAACCATGTAGTTTAAAAGAGTTAAGGGTTGCAGCGGAAGCAATTAAGTTTACAATTCCAAAATAGTAAGGTAAAAGTTAAGGTAGTTTAAAACAATGTTCGACAGTATGCATGCATGAGAAGAAACGATGTGAGACCCCAGTGCGCCTTAAAGCAGCTGCAACCTTAGCGACCTGAGAAAACATACTAAACGTGTCAACATAAATATGTCGGTGAGTCCATAGGTTTTAGATGAAAATGTGTTTTGCAAGATCAAATATGTTTTACTATTTTATTGAATATTGGCTATACCCTAAGTATGTTACTATGCGATTTGAAACCATTGTTGACTGTGTTGTTGCTCAGTGTGTGCCCTTTTCAGGTTACCGTCATCCCCGATAAGCCTTGTGTAGCTTGAGACACTATGCATTCGTCCAACCTCCCGTTGACCCGTGTGGGGTTTGTTAGGCCCAATAGATCTATCCACATTTCCCAGTCCCATATTAGTGGTTTCCTTGGGACTTAGATGAGTCGCAAAGTAAACAAATGATAATAATAACAATACATGATCTTTAAGTAAAACCTAGCGTGTAGCATGTTTCTCCCCCATGAGAAAATATGTAAAAGTGGGGCCGTTAAACTCACCTTAGGTTGTGTCTTCAATTAAGTAAATAAACCAGATGTGTGTGATAGTCCTCAATTACTGAAATCCTATCAATAGACGCCTATAAGTGTGTTGACCGATAACATGTTGGTCAATTAACCCTTAGTTGTCCAAACCATGACTATGTATGTTTGGAAAAGTGTTTGATGTTTGACACGACCACACAAGACTCGACACCCCGTTGGTGACATGTTATATCAATTTGACAACATATAGAAGTTCTCATACAAGCAATGCACGAAAAACACTTAGTTTCATACAAGAGATTCACATAAAACCACGTTCTAGTGAATGAGGCACGTGGTTGAGTCATATGGTACAACGAAATGGAACTTTGTAGCAAATGAACTGATTTAGGCGAATGAGAATTATTTTCTCTCAATCGCTATATTTTTCACGCGAATGAGAGTTCATTCATGTAACACCCCAACCGATGGCGGAAACATCGGGATGTCACGTATTGATGATTGTTCAGTAGCTCATGGAAAATAATAAGTTTCAATAAATGAATTAAATAAATTACATACAATTGTTCTAAGAATTTGTACATCAAAATGAAAAATACTAGTTACGCATCTTCAAGCATTAACTCTAATCTTCGAGCATGTTATAACCTGAAACATGTTAAGTTTGAAAATATTTTGGGTCAACAAAAGTTGGTGAGAATTACATAGGTTTTGATAATTGAATAAAACTTGTACAATTCGAGTGTCATAACAAGTCTAGTCCATATGTGAAAACAAAACAATCGGGTAAATCGAGTGCATAATCAAACCTTGTGACTAGAATATTGTGGTCCATCCCATACGCTCATGGTTCACTCGATTATGTTATAAATTCGATAACAATCACCCACGCTACCTATGTAGGAGGTACACGTATCCGGGTGGGATTGTCAGTCCAATAGATCTATCATTGTATACCGTCGGCTGATCAATGTTAATGATTATGCTAAAATAATGTGCTTACCCTAGTAATGTTTAAGACATAATGCAACATAGAATAACACATAGACACTTATGATTGAATTGTAAATTGAATTTTGTAACATGTTTCACCCCAAAATAGTGAAATGGAAAAAGGGGCTATGTGAAACTCACCTGAAATTCACTGTATGAGTACTAGCAAGTAGCAACAAGTCTGAACTTGGATTAATTGAGCTCTTGTATCCTATTACAAATAAATGATGCCTTAAATTCTAATGCAAATAAGTTTGTTTCATTTATTGATTGTATAGATAGCTTATTCAACTACCTAGACTCGCATTGAATGAATGCGCGTCTTAAAGTGTGTATGACTTAACGAACCGATAGTAACTTGGTTTGGTTTCACAAAATGTATTCGTATGTATAGCTATTTGAATTAAATACGTTATTGAAGTTATTGATAAAGACACATTTTGTATAACAAAATACTATTTACGTAGCTTGACTCAAATGTTAATTTGTCTCGTATCTTGGGTAGTATATATATGTACTTGTTAATAAACATAAATATTTCTATTTTTGACGGCGTAAGATTTGAAAGTTAGGATTTATTTGAAAAAAAAAACATAATCTTCTCTACACATAGTTATAAACTTGGAATGCCGAATCGTTTATCATATTTTATAAAATTTGGGCAGAGTTTCCTCTATTTTTGTATCAAACCGACAACGCAAATCGTCCATTTTTATCTCAATAACCAATAGTCAAATTTCGCAACACGAACCAAGATCTAACTAAGCTTTTACACGTGACAAGTGATTAACCTTCTAAAGCTAAAAATGAAAGTAAAACATACGCTTCGACAATTAATACATATATATATATATATATTTATATAGTTCGCCATTTAGATACTTCTTGTAAAATATATATTGATGTAGGGTAGTCATTACTCGACTCGTCCAAGCTTAACAAGAATAATTATTTTCATTATTAGTCGACTCAGTTCGTTTAAGTTAACAATAAAAATAGTTTTTGTTACAACTCGGTTCGATTCGTTAAAACTTTAGAATAAATATTTATATACAATACACATGAAATAAATAAACTAGAGTCGTGGCGTGCGCTATACCTTCCTGTTAGTTATACTCGCGAACCGACATGTACTCGTCTATGAATCTGACCGTGTTGACCAAACCGGGCCTTGACCAAGCCTGAGTAAATTTAACCAGATTTGAACGTCGTTGACCATGTTTGACCTGGTCAACTCGTGTTTGACCGTGGCTTGGAACCGAGTTGAAGACGAGCCCACAATCAAGACTACCAACCTTGTTGTTGCACAACCAAAATCGGACCTTGACCTGATCTGTAACCAAACCCAAACCGGGACCCAAACGATTTAATCTATAAATCCGAAAGGAGAACCCAAGAATAAATACTCAGACCTGGATTCGTTTTATTTTTCTGGAACTAGACCACTACTCTGCCCAGCTGCACCTTCGTGACCCGACAAACACAGAGACCAGACCCAGCAACAACTCAAATGGCCTCCCCGTCGCTGCTGTTGCCGGCGGAGAATGATTGTGGGTGCGCGGTGGAGGCGGCCGCAGGTGAAAAGAAGAGAGAGGATGGTAATGTGTATGTGTTGTGGGGTGGTCGTAGGCGGTGGATGGATGATGAGGATATGATGGTTGTTGGCGGCAGACGGTGGTTCGGGTGGTGGCTCCTTGCTGCCGCCGCCGCTCCTGATTTAAGGGGTAAAGAGGGTGTTGGTTGTGTTGCTCCCATGGCTTCCGCCGCCCCTGGTGATCGGAACACATACAAAGATCGGGGCAGTGGTGTATGGAATATGATCAGGGAACTGAGGAGAAGAGGATGAGGGATGAAGAGTTATAGGTGAATGAGGAGGTAAGTGATGGTGGCTAGGGTTTATGGTAGAATGAAGAAGAAGAAGATGTAATGATGTTTATATAGTTAGGGTTATGATGGGTGGGTTAGGTGGACACTGCGTATACGAACTTATCACTGACTCGGGTCTCGTTTATGAAGTAGGCTCGTTTAATCAATAGCATAATTATTCTATAAATTATATAAATGTAGACTGAATTAAAACGAGCATTTGGACTATATATTTGTTATATATATATTTTTAGTCGCGATTAAATTTGTAAGAATAAGTGTCGTTTACTAGTATGTTATTACTTACGACACGGTATTTGGCGAATTTAGGTAATTAATTTATTATTGGAATAAGAATTTATTTCTTGTTAATGAGATAATATTGTTAAATAATTAATTATTCGTTTTATGAATAAAATAATATTATTATATTATTCGAGAAACGATGGGCGTTACAGTCTCCCCTACTTTTGGGAACTTCGTCCCGAAGTTATTAAGAATACGGGGTTGATAGTGATTGGGTAGTAATTAGGGCAACTGTGGTTGGAAACTTTGGGTTAAGGCACGACATGTATTTATAGGTAATAGAATAAACTGTTTCGAATAATTTGGATGAGGGGATTGATATGTGTGAGTTTTAAGTGTTGGATTAGGTTGGTCTGAAATAGCAAGGAGAATAAGAATCTAGCAAAACTCTAAACTTAAGTTTTTGGAATTCTAAAAGAAATGCATGAGTTGATTGACTATAGAAAGACTAAATGAATTACTAGGTAACTAGCGTTTATAATTGATTAGCTACCGAAAAACCTTGATAGAATTCCACACTACCTTAACGTACCTGTAAATTCATGATTACGTTCCGGACCGCAATCGCCAATTTACCTTACATTAGGGTTTTGTGTCCTTCTATGACTCTAAACACTCATGCAAAGCAAATAATGCAAAATAACCTTGTGATTGAATCTTTGTATCAATGAGTCTAATAAATCTTTGTGTCAATTTACATGTACAATGTATCCAAAGATGAGTCCAACTGTTGAGTAGGAAAAAGACTTATACCAGTCAGTGAGTAGGAACCTCTACCGATTGTTGAGCAGGTGCGATAGCCTCTACCAGTCGTTGAGCAGGTTATTAGAACCTCTACCGACTGTTGATCAGGCATGATGACCTCTACCAATCGTTGAGTAGGTTATTAGGTACTCTACTAACTATTGAGCAAGTACTTCATCCTCTACCAGTTGTTTGATTAAATGTAACAATTGTTTAACACATAAATTGCAAATTGATAATATGTACATGTAAGCAAGTTTGTAAATGCATCAAGTATCAAGTATAGCATGTGAGTTGTAATAGGGTTGCCCTAGACAAGGTTAATGACTCTAGGTGTGTTTATAACAAATAGTTTATATTCCATGCTTTCAAGTATCATGAATAATCAAATGTTCAAGTAGATAATCAAATCCTCATATATAACTAAGATTCAAGTTTGATGCAACGAACAATCAAGTTTTCAAAGGTTTGGTTATCGTAGGGATCAAGTTCATGTTCAAGAAGGTAAAGAATGTGAATTTATTTCTTGAGAGGATGATGAAGAACTCCAAGTATCATCAAGGTTATGAAAGATAGTGAATGTGAAGATAGTTAATAAAGGATTTATTTTATAGGTTCTCAAAGTGGCACAAGTGAGGAGATTATGTAGCAGTGTAAATCGTGAGGTTTGAATCAAAGGTTAGAATCAAGTGTATGAGGAAAAATGATTGTGTTATATGCCAAATATTGTAAAAATTTGAACAAGTTGAAAATGAGTAAGTGTCGATGGAGAATTAGAGACTAAATATTGTTCTTATGGATGGGAGGATTTTATTTTCAAAATTTGTTTTTGTACATAAGGCAAAAGTCGTTAAATAGTACAAACTAAGTGAGCTTTGATTAAAATATTCCAGTTAGTTGGAGATTTTAAACACGATATTAGGTTTTGAAGATCAAGGTTCTATTAAGTGATTTTTTATAGGTTAAAGCGTTATATAGAAAATCGTTTGTTATGCCAATAAATAAACAATTGAATTTAAGTTCGAGGACATCTTTTGACAAAAATATGTATTTTGTAAAATTTCTAAGTAATGAAAATCCAACAAATGTAGATTTTTTTTTTTTTTTTGTGCTAGAGTATCTCCTATAAACAGGTTATGAGATTATAGTTTGAACATGAATATGATGAAATTTTATGTTGAGGGTACCTAAAAAAATATAAATAAAAATATAGGGGGGAGGTTGAAAATAAAATTGGCCCGAAACATCAAAGATAATAGATTAAAGAAGTAAAATGTGTAACATGTTGTAAAGGGAGAAATATGATTTGGGTTAGATTTTGAAAATAATTAAACATGTGGGTAATATTGTAAGACGAAGTATGATTGTGAAACTCATAAATGATCATGAAATGTAGGCTGATTAGTAAATTATATAAGGAATGAAATTGATTTGAATTGTAAAGATTTTGAGATTCAAAGCTTAGAATTTAATGAGAGGGTGGATAAGGATAGAGATAAAGAATAGGTAAAGTTGCAAATAAGGAAGCAAGTACTGGTTAATGTCCTAGGGTTATAGACTAGATTATTTTTCTAATAACCTAATTCCCTATAACCAAGGCTCTGATACCAATCTGTAACACCCCAACCGATGGCGGAAACATCGAGATGTCACGTATTGATGATTGTTCAGTAGCTCATGGTAAATAATAAGTTTCAATAAATGATTTAAATAAATTACATACAATTGTTCTAAGAATTTGTACATCAAAATGAAAAATACTAGATACGCATCTTCAAGCATTAACTCTAATCTTCGAGCATGTTATAACCTGAAACATGTTAAGTTTGAAAATATTTTGGGTCAACAAAAGTTGGTGAGAATTACATAGGTTTTGATAATTGAATAAAACTTGTACAATTCGAGTGTCATGGCAAGTCTAGTCCATATGTGAAAACAAAACAATCGGGTAAATCGAGTGCATAATCAAACCTTGTGACTAGAATATTGTGGTCCATCCCATACGCTCATGGTTCACTTGATTATGTTATAAATTCGATAACAATCACCCACGCTACATATGTAGGAGGTACACGTATCCGGGTGGGATTGTCAGTCCAATAGATCTATCATTGTATACCGTCGGCTGATCAATGTTAATGATTATGCTAGAATAATGTGCTTACCCTAGTAATGTTTAAGACATAATGCAACATAGAATAACACATAGACACTTATGATTGAATTGTAAATTGAATGTTGTAACATGTTTCACCCCAAAATAGTGAAATGGAAAAAGGGGCTATGTAAAACTCACCTGAAATTCACTGTATGAGTACTAGCAAGTAGCAACAAGTCTGAACTTGGATTAATTGAGCTCTTGTATCCTATTACAAATAAATGATGCCTTAAATTCTAATGCAAATAAGTTTGTTTCATTTATTGATTGTATAGATAGTTTATTCAACTACCTAGACTCGCATTGAATGAATGCGCGTCTTAAAGTGTGTATGACTTAACGAACCGATAGTAACTTGGTTTGGTTTCACAAAATGTATTCGTATGTATAGCTATTTGAATTAAATACGTTATTGAAGTTATTGATAAAGACACATTTTGTATAACAAAATACTATTTACGTAGCTTGACTCAAATGTTAATTTGTCTCGTATCTTGGGTAGTATATATATGTACTTGTTAATAAACATAAATATTTCTATTTTTGACGGCGTAATATTTGAAAGTTAGGATTTATTTGAAAAAAAACATAATCTTCTCTACACATAGTTATAAACTTGGAATGCCGAATCGTTTATCATATTTTATAAAATTTGGGCAGAGTTTCCTCTGTTTTTGTATCAAACCGACAACGCATGTCGTCCATTTTTATCTCAATAACCAATAGTCAAATTTCGCAACACGAATCAAGATCTAACTAAGCTTTTACACGTGACAAGTGATTAACCTTCTAAAGCTAAAAATGAAAGTAAAACATACGCTTCGACAATTAATACATATATATATTTATATAGTTCGCCATTTAGATACTTCTTGTAAAATATATATTGATGTAGGGTAGTCATTACTCGACTCGTCCAAGCTTAACAAGAATAATTATTTTCATTATTAGTCGACTCAGTTCGTATAAGTTAACAATAAAAATAGTTTTTGTTACAACTCGGTTCGATTCGTTAAAACTTTAGAATAAATATTTATATACAATACACATGAAATAAATAAACTAGAGTCGTGGCGTGCGTTATACCTTCCTGTTAGTTATACTCGCGAACCGACATGTACTCGTCTATGAATCTGACCGTGTTGACCAAACCGGGCCTTGACCAAGCCTGAGTAAAGTTGACCAGATTTGACCGTCGTTGACCAGGTTTGACCTGGTCAACTCGTGTTTGACCGTGGCTTGGAACCGAGTTGAAGACGAGCCACAATCCAGACTACCAACCTTGTTGTTGCACAACCAAAATCGGACCTTGACCTGATCTGTAACCAAACCCAAACCGGGACCCAAACGATTTAATCTATAAATCCGAAAGGAGAACCCAAGAATAAATACTCAGACCTGGATTCGTTTTATTTTTCTGGAACTAGACCACTACTCTGCCCAGCTGCACCTTCGTGACCCGACGAACACAGAGACCAGACCCAGCAACAACTCAAATGCCCTCCCCGTTGTCACACCCTCAAATTTCCACTGCGGGGTTTATACCGCGAGGCGCATGACATACCAGGATCCCATAGCCATAAGTCATATTAACGAACTCTAAATGCCCAAACCATTTAGTTCTTTTTCAAAACCAAGTTTAGTTAAGCTGCGGAAGCGTAAACCAAATTTAAACCTTTTAAAACCATATGAAAGAAAATGTAAAAACATAATATGTAATTTAGGTGTATGCCCAAGACCCCAAATGCAGTGAAGTGTGCAGTGCTTTCTAATCCTGGCACTGGAAGCTAACTACCTGCAAAAGCATGTAAATCGTGGGTCAACAAACAATGTTGGTGAGTTCACTAGGTAAAGTAGATGAATGTGTAACTGCGCTGGTTTCCAAAACCACGTAAACAAGTAATTGAGTTGGTTCCAAGAACCGTGTAAACACTAGTTCGTCGCATGTCAAGGGTAGCTAGCCCATTCATGATAACTAACACCGAATATACCGAACTGCTATGTACGTGTAGCCACAAATGTGAGCCGCATGCCTGACATCATTGTCTATCCACAATGATAAAGTTTCGTTAAGTTATAGTTCACGCCCGCACTCCCCGAGCCGGTGTGAGGTTTGTAAGACCTAATAGCGCTATCAACTAATAACCCGCTTGCCATAACCCGGCAACTCATTCGGTATGTGAGGACTTACAGATGATAGAGTTGGTTTAGTTCATCAAGGACACAGTTTGCGAACTAGTAAAAGCCGACTAACACAAGGAGTCAAAAACCGACCCACACAAGGATCCATAGCATCCCAACCCGGGATGTGTAAGTAGTCCCAAACCGGACTAGAAAATAGTAGTCCCAAACCGGACTAGAAAATGTTAAGTAAGTTGTCTCAACCCGAGACGCATGCTTTTGAGAAAAGAGTAGTGAAACTCACCTTAGTGTGCAAGCAAAAGAAATCCGACCCGCAAGTAAAGTATGCTACCGACACCCTAATACAAATGTCACTAGGTGAGTATATGTGCATAACCAACACACCATATAACTCGTTTATCCGAGACTTTTAAATGTTCAAAACCGTGTAGTGACACCTAATGACTCTACATGCTCAAGTATGTCCTACGTATCCCGTTGGTGATCATAGTGATTATTATTAGTTTAATACATCAAATACATCTCATACAAATTTTCACACAAGTACATGTCAATTACATACCACATACAACTCCAAATAGTCACATAAAGACCCCGTACACAATCTGCGTTTTTAGGACAGATTGTGCGCTGTGAAAAACGAATTATTTAAAATACTTAACAAATGAATTAAAGTCCCAAGTTTTTACTGAGTATTCATGGGGATTCGGTTGCAAACCCATATTTTTGTTTTGTCTTAAAACCAAACACAAAAATTATGAAAATTCGTACAACACAGCTATGTCCAGAAAATTTCCTCAACAGGTCAGTTTAGTAGAAAAATTCTCAAAAATTTTGTATTCATCCAAACGGGATGAATCTCTTAGCATAATCGATATCTAGAAGATCTAGAAGATTCTTAGCCGATTTAAATTTTGAATTGTATAGATATTTAGATTATTATGTTTCCATATTTATCTTGTTCATTCTCCCTATATAAAGGGATCATATTGTATCATTCAAGATTATCAATAATATCAATACCATAGACCACTTTTATGGTATCAGAGCTACGGCTCAAACCCTAATTTACCTTTCCTTTCCTGGTTTCGATCAGACTTGCAGCCTTTTTCTTTTTTTTCCGATCGCCGATCAGACCTACAGCCTTTTTCCTTTTTTTTTCGATCACAGAATTCACCAAGTTCTGCACCTTCTGACCTGCAGCCTTTCTGCTTTTTCCGGTTTCAATCATGGCTAAGGAAGACGAAGATGCAGCCTCCTCGGCGACTGCCAAACCCACCCCGTTACACCCGGCATACTCCGTTTCTAATATTCAATCCAAAGTCCGCACGTTAGACGGCAAACAGGTCACATATACGGCCTGGACACGACTGTTTCGTATGCACGCAGTCGCATACAAAGTTTTAAACCATATTGATGGTTCGCCAGCCCCTGCAGAAGCTGCTCCCGATTACGCAGAATGGTTGGAGATTGACGCGCTGGTTTTACAATGGATCTGCAGTACCGTTGCAGATAGTATTTTGCCCAAAATCCTCGGTAAAGTTGACACCGCACGGGCTGCCTGGGAGAAGCTAGAAAAGACGTTTCTCAGCGATAAGAAAGCACGGGCCGCCGCGCTCGAAACTCAATTTTGTAACCTAACTTTAGCTAATTGTTCTTCTGTTGACAGCTATTGCCAGCGATTACAGGAACTCGCAAGCCAGCTTGAAGATGTTGATCAACCCGTTACGGAATCCCGACTCGTCCTCCAACTCGTACGCGGCCTCCCAGCCGAATACGACACAACCGCCTCCTTAATTAACCAGCAAAACGCGGACTGGGATACCGCGTGCACCATGCTAAACGAGGAAGTGATTCGCCTTGAAGCCCGACAATCCTCCAAGTCATCTGTCCTAGTCGCACAACAGCAAACATCTCAGCCACCTTCCAACCACCCGCAGCAACAAACATCTCAGCAACCTAGTCCGAACCCCAACCCTTATCCGTATTCTTCACGGGGAAGGGGCCGGGGCAGGGGACGCTCCAGCAGTCGCGGGGGCAGGGGACGTGGTCAGCCTCGTAATCCAGCACCGTGGTTCCAGCAGATGTCAACTTACCCAAATTGGGCTTGGTGGTCTACCCCACCTTGCCCTTACCCGACTTTACCATGGCAGCCCAACACCAACTCCAAACAGCCTTCGGGCAGCGGACAGACACAAGCCAGCTCAGCTGATCAGGTTGCCTCGGCCTAGTATACCGGGTTTACGAACCCTCAGCCTTCGGCCCCTCCAAATTTTGGTTATAATGCACTTTGTCCATCCGACTTAAGTGCGGCTTTTTCAGCTATGAATTTACAGGCTCAAGATCCAACGTCGTACATGGACACCGGCGCCGAGGCACATGCTACTCACGACCAAGGTATGATCAAACTCCCTTCTTCATCTACTGCTTGTACTAAACTATTAGTCGGTAATGGCGAGTGTATTCCAATTCTCAAATCTGGAACTGGCTACTTCACCCTGCCCAACCGAACCTATATTTTACCTAATGTCCTATATAGTCCTCAGATTATTAAAAACCTTATTTCCGTTAGACGTTTTTCACGTGATAATTGGGTTTCCATAGAATTTGATCCATTTGGTTTTTCTTTGAAGGACCTTCGCAATGGAAGAATTCTTTCTCGCCACAATAGCACTAGGGACTTATATCCATTCACCGCACCTGAACTACCACCTCAAGCCTGTTTCCTCACCACAAAGTCTGAACCTTGGCATGATCGTCTAGGCCATCCTGGCGCTCAAGTTTTAGATGTTTTATCTCGTAATTTTAATTTTCCATGTAATAAAGACCATCGGTCTACTTTTTGCAATTCTTGTCACATTTCAAATAGTAAACGTTTACCTTTTTATGCTTCTAATACTTATACGTTTGCTCCTTTTGATATTATTCATTGTGACTTGTGGACCTCACCCGTACCTAGTAAATCCGGTTATAAATATTACATGGTACTTATAGACAATTTTTCCCACTTCGTTTGGGTTTATCCGCTTAAATACAAATCCGAAACCTTTACCACTTTTCAGAAATTTCACCGCCTCATACACACTCAATTTAACCGCCTAATTAAGACTTTTCAGTGTGATTTGGGTGGCGAATTCGATAATAATGCATTTAAGACATTTGCCCACCAAAACGGTTTGTTATTCCGTTTTTCCTGTCCCCAAACCTCTTCCCAGAATGGCCGAGCGGAACGTATGATACGTCGAATAAACGATATCATACGCGCCCTCCTTATTCATGCCAACCTTCCCCCTTCCTTTTGGGTGGAAGCTCTTCACACTGCAACCTACCTACATAACATCCTACCCACTAAACGTTTAAACTTTTTTACCCCAACCTTTGCCCTTTACCTTCGCCACCCCACATATGACCACTTACGAGTGTTCGGGTGTGCATGCTACCCTAATACATCGGCCACCCAACCCCACAAACTTTACCCTCGGGCAATTCGGTGCATCTTTCTCGGTTATCCTCCTGATTTCCGAGGATACCGGTGTTTTGACCCCAGTACGGGAAAGGTCCATATATCTCGTCACGTCACTTTTGACGAGTCTACCTTCCCGTACACCATCCCTAACCCGACCACGTCATATCACTTCCTTGACGATGTCGTCCCACCTTCTTTCACTTTCTCCCAAAACCCGCCTGTCTCACCTCCTCCACCACCTCAACCGGCCCCTACTCCAACACCAACATTGCCCGCCCGGCCCACTGTGAACCATCCCAAACCACCGATCACTTACTCACGTCGCCCCCGTCCTCAGCCCACTACCCACCAAACGGCCCAACCTTCTGCTACCCACAATCAACCACCGGCCTTGACCAGCCCACCTGGTTTCCCTGCTGTACAGCCTTCGGCCCAACAGCAACCTCACCCTGGCCCAACCCAGCCTGCCCAATCCACTCCAGCCCCGCCTCCGGCTAACACCAACACACATCCAATGTCTACCCGTTCCAAAACTGGCTCTCTCAAGCCACCGCTTAACCTTCACACTTCCGCCATTTCACCTATTCCCACCACCTATGCCAAAGCCTTTTCAGATTCGAATTGGACACACGCTATGCAGGCTGAGTTTAATGCTTTGCAGGAAAATGAAACTTGGGATTTGGTCCCCCGACCCACTGATAGCCCTATTATTCGTTGTATGTGGCTTTTTCGCCATAAGTTTAAAGCAGATGGGTCTTTGGAGCGGTACAAGGCACGTTTGGTGGTTAACGGTAAGTCACTGTTGGATCAGTATGCTCTTTGTTTAAGTAAGAACTTGCTATCTTTGACACTTAAGTGTTTAGCAAGCTCTTGTATATCAGATTGTAAGCACAGCGGAATGTATAAGTTAAAGCAACACTTTTTATACTTAAGAGGAGTTATTACTCCCTCTTGATGATTGAAACTAATAATGACAAGTATTTATTATGAATCTAAGCAGTAAATGAGAATTAGATACTTAGGCAGATTCACAATAAATACTGAAATGGAATAGAACAGTGAAAGTGTTTGAAGGATTTTTCTCTTAAAATCAATGTCTAAAATAGAAGGTTGAAGCCTCCTATTTATAGACGTTTACATACATGTATCTTGCCAATAAAGCAAGTACAGAAATATCAGACACAAGTTGCACAAGTTGCAACATTGAAACAAACAATTACAGCTAAAAGTAATAATAAACAATAAACTACTGATACAAAAGGCGGTGGAAAATATCTGATGAGAAGTGCTGATGAATGACAAACTACTGATGAGTAGTTTGTCTTCAGTACTTCTGAAGTGAACTTGTCTGGTTTGGACTTTAGAACTTCTGATGAAGTTTCTTCTTCAGCACTTGTCATATCTTCTCTTCAGTACTTCTATACTTAGCCAAAATTTGCAAAAGTGAATTAGACTAAGGTTTCCAAAAGTGGTTTTACCAATCCTCTTTGTCCTAACAATCTCCCCCTGGATTGATGAACCCAAAACCTTACTAATTCCTTATGATCTTCTCCTGTCTTGAACAATCTTCCATATTTCTTTATACATGGTGTTCTTTAGCTGGTTTAACTATCTATCAGATAGAGATCCTTTCTGTGGTTCCAGATGTTGAATTGTGAGCAGGTCTTGTGTTGACAGTTTCTTTAGATCACTGATCTTCTTGTAAGCCCTGCTTGAAAGGTCTCTTCTTGTCAATAATACTGAGTTGTTAGCAGTAAGTGACCATCTGATGATAGGTACCTTTGACTTGTCAAAGTCAGAGGTATAGGGAACCAGACTTGTCCCTTGGGTTGATGATCCTGAGTGTTGGATGCTTTCTATTTCAGTAAGCCTCAGGTGGGAGTCTCTTCCTTGTTGTTGTTGTTGTTGTTGTTGTTGCATATCAGGCATCTGAATAGTTGGGAGATGGTGTTCAGTCACTACCTTGGTATGCATCTTTTCTTTGATAGTCTTTTGAATTTGGTAGGCAAAGGTGGAAGGATCCCTGAATTGTGTTATCAGAGGTTTCTCATCAATGTCAAAATCTGAGTGAACTACTGAACTTCCTTCAAGTAGTACCATTTTGAAATCAGTTTTGACATTGTCCTCTGATTTCTTCCTTTGAGTAGCAGGCCTTCTTGTTAAAACACCAGAAGTTCTAACTACTGATCTTGAAGGTTCAGCAGTTTGAAACTTCTCTGGATTTGCAGCCTTGGCAGCCTTATATTTTCGATAAGTATCCACCAGTCTTTCTTCTTTCCATCTGGATACTGAGGCTTCTGAACCATAGCCATCTGCTACTAATTCATCTATCATCTGGGCTCTCTTGGCCTTTCCTTCTTTACTTGTGGCCAGTCTGTCTGCAATTAGTTGTGCCCTTCTTGTCAGCTCTTGCATAGAGAGTCCCTTGAGTGTGTAGGCTTTAGTCTTGCTGTTCTTTGTGATGTAAGACACCAGTTGTTGTCTTTTGTCTTCTTCAGCAATATGATCAATTTCAGCCTGTCTTTCCAGGTCAGCTTGATAAGCCTGGAGCTTCTCTTCATACTCTAAGTCATCCCTTTGTTCCAGATTTTTCCAAATCTGGTCTTCCTTGGCTTTTTGTTGAACTGCCTTTAACCTCTGCTCAAGAAGTTCAGTAGATTGAGAGATTGGAGCAGGGGTTAGGACAGTCATAGTAGTGGTTGTTGTAGGCCTTGGAGGAGCAGAAGTTGGTTTGATTTGTTCAGTGGATCTGGAAGGTTTAGTTTGTTGAGATTTGGAAGTGTTAACCTCTGATGGGTTGACAACTGCTGATGGTTTGTCAACTACTGAAGGATTGTCTTCAGTATCTTCTGAGTCATCAGGACTTTGACCATCAGAGGTTTCTTTATTATGCCTTAGGGATTTTTTAGAAGTTTGGGTCTCATCTTCCTTTTCTGTGGCTTCAATATCTTCCACTGAGACACCAAACTGTTTGGCCAATGCTTCTTTTCTGGCCTGGTTTTTCTGATCTCTCTCTAGGATAGCAAGTCTTGCCTTTCTTCTGGCTTCAACTGTATCCATTGGTTCCTTCATCTTCTCCCTCTTTTTGGATTCATCAATAGGCTTCAGAGGTTTGATCTGATCTGTCAGATTGGCAATTTGTTTGCTGTTGAAGTCAATCTTGGTCTGCAGATCATTCATCTTCGTCTGAATCACCCCAAATTGGTTCTTGATGGACAGCTCCAAGTTAGCTGTATAGGTTTGGAGGTGATTCTTGATGAGGGCATTCATCATAAGATAAAGGTCACCACCTGGGCTGCATAGTTGGTTCATGTCTATGCTTGAAGGCCCAGGGAATTGGGTAGGCATTTGATGTGAAGGGTGTGTTTTTGGGAGATCCTCATGTTGTACAGAGGATTCCACTCTAGGGGTTTTAGGGATTGAGTGGACTTTAACCTGTTCAGGGGTGACTAGCTTCTTGAGCTTGGATACCCCTGAAGCAGGACCTTCATAAAGTGCCGTCAATTCAGTAGTTTTGGTTGTTGAATCATCATCCAAATTAATGGAATCATCTGAATCCCTGATGTTGTCCTCAATGAGGACTGTCTCAGTTAAATCATGAGCTGAGCCCAACTCAGTTCTCTCATGAACCTCTTGTTCTTGGTTCTGAGGATTTCCTACCTCAGGCATTAAGCCTTCATCAGTAGTTGTCACATCTGAGGTCTTAGCTGTTTTACTTCTATCCTCAGATCCACCACTGGGTGGTAACTGAGTAGTAGCAGCCTCAGATGCCCCAAGAGTCTCTAAGATTGGGCTTAAAGACCCTGGTCCACCCTCATCTCTTGGGTTAGGGCTAGTGATGTCCACATCCATGTCTGATTATGTGGTTATGTCCCCTGTTTGTTGTGGTTGTAGGGGACTGACATTATCAGATGGGACTATCTCTTTTAGCCCAGAGAGAAGTTTGGCAATCTCTATTGCCTCTGGTTTAGAAATTTGAGGGGTTGGTTCAGAAGTTTGGGCAATAGGTTGAATAGGTTGGTCAGCAGTTTCAAAAGAAGTGTCAGTTACAACAGTTTTTCTAAGTCTTTTTCTTTTGAATAAGATTGTTATGGGTGCTCTTGGTGGGGTTTGAGATGGATGAGACTGAGAGGGTGTTTCAGTCTCACCTATTTGAAGAGCAGATTGCTCATGAGCATGTTCAGGCATCTCAACCTCCTGAACAGCTTTTCTTTTGGGTTGGTGGGTTTTTGTCTTTGTTGGCTTGGGCTTTTTGGCTTTTGATGGTGTGAGTTTGGAAGATGTGGGTTTCAGGGGGACTTTTTGTTGTTCTCCCTGATCATCTTCTGGCCAGGTAGCCGGTTTGTTATGCCTAGAATATGCTTGTGAGGTTAATAGATTTAAAGTTGAAACTTTTCCCACAAGCACCTCATTACCCAGTTCCCCTATTATGCATTGCATAATGAACCTTGGGTATAACAAAAACTTTTTCTTGGTATTATTATGATGTAACACCAACTCATTGAAAAATAATTTTGATTCCCTGAATTTGGTTTCATTCACTATGGAATGAAATATTGGTTGAAAAGTAGAGGGCATCTGGTCATAAGACCCTGTCTTTGGACTCAAACACATAATAATATAATGAAACAAAAGCTTGTATTTTGGTTCAAAATATTTTTTGAAGATAGTAGCATGGGAGAGAGTACCTTGATAACCACACTCTGTCATGGTTAAGTGAATGTCAGAGTTAGCAACATGATCAGGGGCAGCTACATCATTCAGGCCCAGTCTTGTTGCCAGTGTGGCCGGTGTGATGGTCAGTGGTTTCCCTTTTATTCTTGAGTTGAGGGAGATAATTTCACCATCAGCCGTCACCGTCTCAGCATTAGCCCATAACTCATTTAGAGTTTCAGTATGAATTGGTGGGTCGATTGTGAGAGCAATAAAATATTGGGATTTTACGACAAGATCAATGATCTCATCGTATTGGGACCAGCCTTCTTGTTTTTCAAGAAAGGCCCTTTGATTGTGACCCTGTTTTAGAACGAGAGCCATGTGGTTTGGGTTTTTGTTGATCAAACAGTTGATTTGCAGGTTTAGGTTTTTAAGAGAGTTTTTGAGAGAGAAGGAGGGAATTTTTGAGTTTGAAAGGATAAGTGTTGAAAAAAGGTATTTATCAGAAGTTTTTAATCGCTTGGATCTTCTTTATTAGAAGTTTTTAAACCTCCTAGGTTAAAAATCTCTTTATCAGAAGTTTTAAACCGACTAGGTCAAACTTCTGATGATGGGAAAAGTCAGATTTTCCCTTTTTGACTAAACTGCTGATGAAGGATTATCTTCATCAGTAGTTCCCATTTCCTCTTCAGTAGTTTTAACAGCTGATGAGAAATGTTTTATAAATACTTTTATTCACAACTTCTGAAGGTTATTTTATCAGAAGTAATTCACTTTTCAGAAATTATCCCCATACTGATGTTTTGTTCATCAGTAGTTTCTCTCTTTTCAGAAGTTTTTCAAGTGTTTTGAAAATAGATGTAAGTAAAAAACAAAAAATGTGCAGAAAAATAAATAGAAACACTTACAAATTTAGCATCCCTAGCATGGATACTAACTTCTGAAATGTTGATGTGTCAAGGGGTTTAGTGAAAATGTTAGCTATTTGATTAGCTGTTGCTACATGTTTCACTTCAATCTTGCCTTTTTCATAGCAATCTCTTATGAAATGATACCTGATCTCAATGTGTTTAGTTTTTGAAAACTGAACAGGATTTTGAATGATGCTAATGGCAGATTTGCTGTCTACAAGCAATGGTGTCTTGGTCTCTTTGATTCCATAATCAAGAAGTTGATATTGGAGCCATTGTATCTGTGATGTACAACTTGCAGCTGCAATGTATTCAGCTTCAGCAGTTGAAGTTGCAACAGATGTTTGCTTCTTTGATTGCCATGACACTAGACAGTTACCCAAGAATTGACAACCACCAGATGTTGGCTTTCTTGTCATCTTACACCCTGCATAGTCACTATCTGAAAAAGCTGATAACTTGGTATTCCTTGAAGCAGGATACCAAATTCCAAGTGTTGGAGTTCCTTTCAGATATCTGAAAATTCTTTTGACTGCTATAAGGTGTGATTCCCTTGGTGCTGATTGATATCTAGCACAGACACATGTTGAAAACATAATATCTGGTCTAGAAGCAGTTAGATATAAAAGGGAACCTATCATGCATCTGTACATGGTTTGATCAACCTGTTTTCCTTGATCATTAGGTTCAACTTGTGTGATTGGTGTCATGGGAGTGGAACATGATTTACAGTCTTGTAAAGAAAATTTGTTTAATAATTCTTTAACATATTTTGATTGATGTATAAAAGTTCCATTTGTTTGTTGCTTGATCTGCAGTCCCAGAAAGTACTGCAGTTCTCCCATGGTACTCATCTCAAATTTTGATTGCATGAGTTTCTTAAAATCATCACACAGTTTTGTGTTTGTTGAACCAAAAATGATATCATCAACATAAATTTGAACAAGTAGGACATGATTTCCAACATGTTTAATGAAAAGAGTTTTATCAATGGCACCTCTTGTAAAGTTATTTTTGAGTAAAAAGGTGGAGAGTGTATCATACCAGGCTCTTGGAGCCTGTTTGAGCCCATAAAGAGCTTTGTCCAGTCTGTACACCCACTCAGGATGAGAAGGATCCTCAAACCCAGGTGGCTGACAGACATACACCTCCTCTTTTATCTTTCCATACAAAAATGCACTCTTTACATCCATTTGATAAACTTTAATTTTGTTGGAAATGGCATAGGCCAGAAATAACCTGATGGCCTCAAGCCTTGCAACTGGAGCAAAGGTTTCATCATAGTCAATTCCCTCTTCTTGAGAGTACCCTTGAACTACCAGTCGTGCCTTGTTCTTGATTATCATACCAGCTTCATCTTGTTTGTTCCTGAAAACCCATCTTGTGCCAATTGGTTGCTTGTTTGGAGGTAAGGGACAGATTTCCCAGACCTGTTGCTTGTTGAACTGAAGCAGTTCATCTTGCATAGCTTGCACCCAATTATTGTCTTTGAGGGCTTCCTGGTACTTCTTTGGTTCCAACTGTGAGATAAAGGCTAAAAATAGGCAAAAGTTGGAGAGCTGGTTTCTGGTAAGAACACCTGAAGCTATATCACCCATGATTTGATCAAGTGGATGATCTCTGTGTTCAATCAGTTGTTGTAAACCACTGACAGGTGTAGGTGGCTCATGTTCTTCAAACAAACTACTGAGGTCTATAATATCTGGTTCAGATGTTCCTTGATCTTCAGTAGTTGGATCTACTGAACCAGAAGTTTGAGTTTGTTCCTCAGTACTTGTTTGATCAGAAGTTTTGTGGAATTTCTGATGATTTTGAAGTTGACTTGATAACTGTTTGAGGAGTCCATGGTGTGGGATCCTCATCATCAAACCTTTTGTCACCATAATAAGTAGGTTTTGATGAAGTAACAGCCTTCTCAGGTCCAAAATAGAAGTTGTCAAGGTCAAAAAGTTCAGCAGGATGTGCTGGAATAAGAGTGTGTTTTGACTCATTGAACTTGACATTCAATGTTTCTTCTACTATCCTGGTGCGAGAATTAAAAACCTTGTAGGCTTTTCTAGTTGAAGAGTAACCAAGAAAGTAACCTGAGTCAACTTTGGCAGCAAACTTTGAAATAGATTCCTTGATGTTCAAGATGAAACATTGACACCCAAAAGCCCTGAAAAAGGAGATAAGGGGCTTCATGCCATGAAGAACTTCATAGGCAGTCTTGGAATGTCTCTTGACCACAAGAACTTTATTCTGAACATAACATGATGTGTTAACTGCTTCTGCCCAAAAGTACAAGGGTAGCCCAGAATCAGCTAACATTGTTCTTGCTCCCTCTATTAAGGTTCTGTTCTTCCTTTCTACTACACCATTTTGTTCAGGAGTTCTGGGAACACTGTATTGTCTAATAATCCCTTTAGACAAACAGAATTCATCCAGAGTTTTGTTCCTGAACTCTGTCCCATTATCACTTCTAATGGTTTTGACAGGTAGAGAATATTGTTTCTCCACTTGTAGAATGAAGAACTTGATGATTTCAGCAGCCTCATCCTTGGAGAATAAGAAGAATACCCATGTGAATCTTGAGTAGTCATCAATGATGACTAAGCAGTACTTCTTCTTACCAAGGCTCATAATCTTGACAGGTCCAAATAAGTCCATATGGAGTAGTTGAAGACATGCAGTTGTTTTTGATTCTTCAATAGACTTATAGGAGGACTTATGCTGTTTTCCCTTTAAACAGGATACACAGTGTTCTTGACACTGGTATACTTTCAAAGGTAGACCTCTGACCAAGCCCATTTTTGTGACTTTATTTATGGTTTTAAAGTTCACATGGCCAAGTCTCCTGTGCCAGAGATCAGTTTCTGAAGTTGATGCCATTGAGAAGAAACAGGCAGTGTTGTTCAATACCTAGTCTTTCTCAATGTCCACTGCATAGACATTGCCACATCTTTTGGCAATCAGCAAAGTATGATCTTCAATGATCTTCTCTATCAACTTCTGGCCTTCTGGTGAGATGATCTTGCATGCTGTCTTTGTGAAAAAGGAAGAATATCCTTTATCACACATTTGTGACACACTTAGCAAGTTGTATTCAAGGTTTTCAACCAGTTTGACCTTGTCAAACTGTATTTTGCCAGAGGAGACATTGCCATGTCCTAGCACATATCCCTTAGCATTGTTCCTAAAGGATACAGATCCTTCTCTTTGGCTGATAAAATTGTTTATCAGGTATCTGCATCCAGTCATGTGCATAGAGCCTCCACTATCAACGTACCATATGCTGTTTAAGCCCCTGGAAACTCTCTGCACACAATAGCAAATTAGTTAGATTTAGGAACCCAAGCCTTTTGGCTTTGGGTTTGCTCTTGAGAACAGTTACAGTTTGTTCTTGACCAGGTTGAGAAATCCATGTCTTTTTGGCAATGGATTTTTCATTAAGAGCCTTGGTGGTATCCTTTTCAGGACCACCATCAACCTTGGTCATCAGTAGTTGTACCAAGTTCATTAGATTTTGAATCTCAGCAGTTTGTGAAACTGCTGATGATTCAGGTCTAACTACTGACAAAGAATTTTGAGAAAAAGATTTTAGTTGAGATTTTATCTTTTTCTGAGAAAAGGTGTTTTCAGGTTGTTGTTTCTTGGGATTAAAGATTCTTTCATAATCATTTCTGATTTGATTTCCCACAACCTGTTGTTTAATTTTTTGATTGAACTGAATTCCTTTTCTGTATCTACAAAACTCTGTTTTGTGGTTGAACAGACCACAAATTTCACACTCTTTTGCCTTTTGTTTTTGATCTAAAGGCAAATTTCTGACATTAGTGTAAAGATTTTGCTCATCAGTAGTTTTCAGGGTCTCAACTCCTGATGTAGATGAAACTACTGATGGCTTGTTGTCAGATTTTGTTAATACTTCTGAAGTACTTTCTTTGAAAATACCAGGATTTCTGTTTAGAAAGTTTTCATGGAAAGATGTGCAGTCTTTCCCTTCAGAAGTTTCATTTGAAACAATTTTTCTCCCAGCTTCAGTAGTTTTGGGAGAGAAATCTGTTGGTGTTTCAACATGATTGTACCCTATGCCAAACTTAACATTTGAAGCACTCTGTTTGTTTAGCAATAGCTGGTACCCCTTACAAGAATCCACCCATTTTTCACAACTGATCTTGGTGTCAGCAAGCTCTTTTCTGACATTCCCAAGATCTTCTATCATCATTTTAATTTGTGCTTGGGTTTCAATAGCTGAGTTAGTTAATTTAGAGACTTCTTTTGTTTTAGTAGTAAGTTTTCTCTCTAAATCACATTTCATCTGAGTGTATTTTCTTTCTAAATCATTGGCTTTTTCTTGTAAGTGCACATTTGTCTCTCTTATGAGAGCAAAAGATTCTTTGCAAGAATTTGAGCAAAGTTTTGTCAAAGACTCTTTTGATACCTGTGACAATGCAGATTTTGAAGTACAGCCTTCAAATGCCATTAAGGCAAAGTTCTTTCTGCCATTGTCTGGTTCTCCCTAGTTGATGTCAAACAACTTGTTGTCTGCATCAGGATTGCACTCTGTGGTGTCAAAAGGAAGACTGCTCCAGTCAACATACCCTGAGGTGAAAAGACTTTGTTGAGAGGGTTGTTGTTGCTGTGGAGGTTGTTGAGCAGCTGGAAAGGGAGGGATTGATTGTTGGCTCTGCATCTGTTGAGCAGGCATTTGAACATATTGTACTTGTGGCATGTATTGCTGTTGAGGAGCTTGTGCCTGTACAAAATGAGCACTCCCTTGAGTTCCATTATTCCTATTATAATTGGGGTTAAAGTTATTTCCAGATTGTGATTGGTTAAAGCTAGAGTTTCTACACTCTCTAGCAAAGTGTCCCAACTTCTGACACTTGTGACATCTCAGTTTAGATTTGTCAAAACCAATTTTTGTATTACTGGTCAATCCTGGAAATTTCCTTCCTAACCTTTTATAAAACTTGTTAGTTTTAATGCTTAGCATGGCCAGTTGGTGTAAAATGTCCATTTCTTCTAAGTCATCACTGCTAAAGTTTTTCAAATCATCCATGATAAAACATAGATTATCAGCAGTTTGACTTTGGTCATCATTGTCATAACCTGGGAAAGATCTTTCTGATGAGATCCCAGTTGTTATGTCAATGTTGTCATAAGATCCATAGGAACAAGTTGGTGAGTCTTGTCCCAAAAGTGCTGTACTACCTGGTAGGTAGTCATCAGCAGTTTTACCAGATGATTGTAATTTCTTCTTTTGATCAATTTCTCTCTCAAAAGTAAGTAATCTCCCATGGAGTTTTGTAAGAGTGAGGGAGCCAAAATCTGGTGAGGATCTTAAAAAAATGGAGTATGTTTCCCATTTGTCTGGTAAAGACCTTAAAAATCTATGTAGCATAGATATTGTTGTATAGGTCTGACCATTTAACTTTAGCTCAGATATTAATGAGGAGAATCTTTCAAATTGTTGAGTTAAAGTTTCCCCATTAATGTGAGCAAATGTCTCATATTGTTGAGCTAAAATCTCTCTGGTGTTGGCAATCACCTCTTCAGTTCCTCCAAACTGTTCTTTAAGACAATCCCAGAGTTCTTTGGCACTTTCACAATGTAAAAGGCCAGAGTATATCTCATTTGGGAGAGCCATTGCCAACATAGAGAATGCTTTTGCATCTAGCTCAAGTTTTAGGAAATCATCATCTGTATATTCTTTTGGGTCTTTAGGGACCTCAACTTTAGTTTCAAGATTGATATTTACTGGTTTATGTGGTCCATATATCACAGATTTCCAGCAACCTGTGTTGGTCTGTGATAATGTATGCGTCATCCTTCTTTGTCAGATGTTATATTCATTTCTTACTAGCATAGCAGGTTTTGTTGCAGAACCAGTATTATGTTGATCCATTTTAAAGAGTATTGATTTGTCAGATGACTCTTTTAAGTGATGGATGTTGATAAAAAGTGAACTTTTGATCTTTTATTGAGTATCAATAAGAGCTTTGTGTCTGATTCTCAATTTGTTAGATTGATATGTGATCAGATAAACCAATGCTCTGATACCAATTGTTGGATCAGTATGCTCTTTGTTTAAGTAAGAACTTGCTATCTTTGACACTTAAGTGTTTAGCAAGCTCTTGTATATTAGATTGTAAGCACAGCGGAATGTATAAGTTAAAGCAACACTTTTTATACTTAAGAGGAGTTATTACTCCCTCTTGATGATTGAAACTAATAATGACAAGTATTTATTATGAATCTAAGCAGTAAATGAGAATTAGATACTTAGGCAGATTCACAATAAATACTGAAATGGAATAGAACAGTGAAAGTGTTTGAAGGATTTTTCTCTTAAAATCAATGTCTAAAATAGAAGGTTGAAGCCTCCTATTTATAGACGTTTACATACATGTATCTTGCCAATAAAGCAAGTACAGAAATATCAGACACAAGTTGCACAAGTTGCAACATTGAAACAAACAATTACAGCTAAAAGTAATAATAAACAATAAACTACTGATACAAAAGGCGGTGGAAAATATCTGATGAGAAGTGCTGATGAATGACAAACTACTGATGAGTAGTTTGTCTTCAGTACTTCTGAAGTGAACTTGTCTGGTTTGGACTTCAGAACTTCTGATGAAGTTTCTTCTTCAGCACTTGTCATATCTTCTCTTCAGCAGTTTCTTGTCTTCTCTTCAGTACTTCTATACTTAGCCAAAATTTGCAGAAGTGAATTAGACTAAGGTTTCCAAAAGTGGTTTTACCAATCCTCTTTGTCCTAACAGTCACAAACGGTCGGGATAGATTGTGAGGACACTTTTAGTCCGGTTGTTAAACCGGCTACCATACGCACTGTTTTATCTTTGGCGGTTTCGCGGTCTTGGCCTATTCATCAATTGGATGTCAAGAACGCTTTTCTTCATGGGCATTTACAGGAAACCATCTTCATGCATCAGCCCCTGGTTTTGTAGACCAAAGGTATCCAAATTTCGTCTGTCGTTTGAAGAAGTCCCTCTATGGACTAAAGCAAGCCCCACGGGCCTGGTATACTCAGTTTGCTACATATATTCTATCACAGGGTTTTCGAAGCAGTGCGTGTGACACTTCATTATTCATCTACAACAAGGGACATCATGTGGCTTATTTACTTCTGTACGTAGATGATATTGTTTTACCGCATCTTCGGATGCTTTCTTACAGGATATCATTCGGTCGCTATCTCGGGAATTTGCGATGACTGATCTCGGCCGCTTGCACCATTTTCTTGGTATTAAGGTCACACACACTACTCACGGTTTGTTTCTCTCACAGTCGCAGTACACGAAGTACATCATTGACAGAGCAAACATGACTTCGTGTAAACCGTGTGTTACTCCGGTTGACCTCTCCTGCAAGCTCAGTGCTTCTGACGGGCCCTTATTTCATGACCCCACCTTGTACCGCAGCTTAGCCGGGGCATTACAGTACTTGACTTTTACCAGGCCTGATATCTCCTACGCAGTTCAGCAAGTGTGTTTATTTATGCATGAACCCCGTGAGCCACATTTTAATTTTATGAAACGTATTATACGTTACTTGCAGGGCACGATTTCCTACGGGATACGGATTGTTAAATCCGCCATACACTCACTTGTGGCCTATTCTGATGCTGACTGGGGCGGGTGCCCTGACTCCCGTCGTTCTACGAGCGGGTATTGTGTCTTCTTAGGAGATAATCTTTTATCATGGTCCTCCAAACGTCAGCCAATTGTCTCCCGTTCAAGTGCTGAAGCCGAATATAGAGGTGTCGCAAATGCTGTTGCCGAAGCCACCTGGATACGTAATCTCCTGCTAGAACTTTCGGTTCCTTTACAACATGCTTCCGTGGTCTATTGTGATAATGTCTCTGCAGTTTATTTATCAAATAATCCGGTTCAACATCAGCGTACTAAGCACGTGGAAATTGACATTCATTTTGTGCGCGAGAAGGTTCGCATAGGACACATTCGAGTTTTGCATGTCCCCTCCTCCTCGCAATACGCTGATATCTTCACCAAGGGATTATCTCGAGAGCTGTTTCAATCTTTCCGGTCCAGTTTAACCGTCTGCTCAGCGCCCGATCAAACTGCGGGGGGATCTTAGCATAATCGATATCTAGAAGATCTAGAAGATTCTTAGCCGATTTAAATTTTGAATTGTATAGATATTTAGATTATTATGTTTCCATATTTATCTTGTTTATTCTCCCTATATAAAGGGATCATATTGTATCATTCAAGATTATCAATAATATCAATACCATAGACCACTTTTAGAATCCACTTGGAAAAGCTCAATTTTTCCAATATTGACCTACTGTAAAAATTTCATAACTTAATTCCTTGTAAATATCAATTTATGACCATTTAAAGTTAACCCAATTCACAAATCCGAAAATCTGATATGACCCCTAATCAAATAAAATTCCAAAAACGACTCAAACGATGTCCAAATCTGATGGTTTTGCCCACTATGAAAAGCTAAGACCTTGTACATTACAATCATTCAAAGAAATCATCAAAATAATCAATTTACCAACCCGTTACCGCCCCTACAAAATGTTCAAACGAATCTGCCAGAATTTTAAACTTGCATTCCAAGTAATCTACAAACCCTAATTTTCCATGAACATCTCTAATACATGCATAACACATACAATACTGATTAAACACCATATTAACATAGCAAAACACATATATTATCATGTGAAAACCCTAATCATGGCTACTAACAACAATCATCATCATCATCAAATCATCAAGAACATTCAAGAACTCCTATACATACATACATGCGATTATATATATGTTGTTTTTAGAGTTTTTAAAGTTTTTCAAGTATCATAATTCATCAAAGAGCATATAAATGCATACCTTGCAATGCTAAAACTCCCTAGAGCTAGCTTGATTAAGTGAAAGATTGATTGATTGTTTGAAAAATTGAGAGGGATAGGGGAAGGGGAAGCTCACGGCGCAAGCTTGGGGAAAGGGTTAGGGTTTTATTTATTTATTTTTTTAACCTATAATTATAAGATGAGCTTGCTTGTTCCCCAAGTAGTTGGGTATTAGGGCCCCTTTTGCACAATATCTTGACCCGTTAAACCTATTCTAGCCCAATACCGGACCCAATAATATTAATCACTCTAAATTGTATAAAAGCCATTGTTTTTTTTATTATCTCATAACATATTAATCATGTTGTGCACGTAATTTACATAATTTACGTATTATCTTTCAGTTAGGCGATAATTCACAAAAACATGTAATTCACATAAGCACGTACTTCACGTTCACCATAATTCAATTGTACGTATTATTGTTATGTATGCCACTTAATTCACCAACGTTTAGGATACAGGACTCGTGTGTGTGTTTAACAAGGATTTTCCTAATTATAACATATGTTAACATCTTCTAACAAATGTTAAACCTACTTAACTAACCCTAGTTAAGTATCTAGCCATGTATGAACATGTAAGTTAACTGGAGTTCAGTAAAAGTATTAACCTGAAAATGCGGGGTGTCACACCCGTCGCTGCTGTTGCCGGCGGCGAATGATGGTGGGTGCGCGGTGGAGGCGGCCGCATGTGAAAAGAAGAGAGAGGATGGTAATGTGTATGTGTTGTGGGGTGGTCGTAGGCGGCGGATGGATGATGAGGATATGATGGTTGTTGGCGGCAGACGGTGGTTCGGGTGGTGGCTCCTTGCTGCTGCCGCCGCTCCTGATTTAAGGGGTAAAGAGGGTGTTGGTTGGTGCTGCTCCCATGGCTTCCGCCGCCCGTGGTGATCGAAACACATACAAAGATCAGGGCAGTGGTGTATGGAATATGATCAGGGAACCGAGGAGAAGAGGATGAGGGATGAAGAGTTATAGGTGAATGAGGAGGTAAGTGATGGTGGCTAGGGTTTATGGTTGAATGAAGAAGAAGAAGATGTAATGATGTTTATATAGTTAGGGTTATGATGGGTGGGTTAGGTGGACACTGCGTATACGAACTTATCACTGACTCGGGTCTCGTTTATGAATTAGGCTCGTTTAATCAATAACACAATTATTCTATAAATTATATAAATGTAGACTGAATTAAAACGAGCATATGGACTATATATTTGTTATATATATATATATATATATATATTTTAGTCGCGATTAAATTTGTAAGAATAAGTGTCGTTTACTAGTATGTTATTACTTACGACGCGGTATTTGGCGAATTTAGGTAATTAATTTATTATTGGAATAAGAATGTATTTCTTGTTAATGAGATAATATTGTTAAATAATTAATTAATCGTTTTATGAATAAATAATATTATTATATTATTCGAGAAACGCTGGGCGTTACAATTCGCCCTGTTTAGGTTCTTTAACCATTTGACAAACAAAAACCCTTCAAATCAGATCAAAAACCTAATGATTCATAGCTAAACGATGCAGTAACATTTATCTAACCTAATAGCGTATTATCACATCTGATTGAGTCATTAATTGATTCATTTTGTACACAAAAATCACATATTTTATCAAAATGGCAAATTATGGAGATGTCACATTAAGTTGCATGTAAAACTTTCCACAAATGGCAAAAAGTGCAATTAATCACATAATCACAGTCATTAAGCCTTCAAACTATAGGGTAATCATTTGTAGCATAATACCTAACATATTTGAATCAATATATACAAAATTCAAGTCATAGATTTACAACATAAATCCCCAAAATGGGTTAAGTCCACAAAACCACAACCAACCATTCAAACATCGCCTAATCATGCTTGTAACCAGTTTCAAATCATTTAGATAACATCCTATAACCATTCAATCAACACAGAACACAAAAGCCCCCAACTTATTAGGTCACCATCAACATTCAGGCCTGTGTTTTTATACAATATTATTTAGGTCTAGACCTAATTTTGAAAAGGTTTATTTCGGAAAACACCTTGAAATCATATCTGGGCATTTAAGGTTTATCAAAACATCATAGAAATGTAAGGAAAAGGGTTTACATGATTAGCAAACCTTGGATTTTAGCTTGTTATACAATCTAAACGTGATTTGGCTTAAAAATCTAAGAAATGAGGGCAAAAAGTCGTTTCTAATTGTTGGGGTTTTTAAGAGAGCACTTGGATGCGACTTAGGGTTGTGAAATGATGAGGCTCATTCGTTTGATTAATTTAGCAAACATAAACAATGCCATATTAGTAATTATAAAGTGTCTATTCATTTTTTCAAGAAGGTTTCATACCAAATGTACATTTTGTTTATGCAAATTTCGCCTGAGTAGCGTTATCATCCTTTACAACAGCCTTTTCAAGTGTAGAGTCATCAGATAAAACAACCACACTATGGCTGGAACGCCTTTTTTTCCTGAATGTCAAGCATCCACTCTTAGTCTCACATTTTTCATTTGATTTGTATATATATAACAAACATAAATTAACAAAAACAACTTTTTGTGGCAACTATTACTATTGGATTTGCTGCATTCTAAAAAAACCCAAATAGGAGAAAGTAAACCACTTTACTTGGACTAATAAACTGAAAAATATAACAAACAACGACGCTAACTAAATATAACACCCAACCCAACTAAGATTGCACCTTTTTGATGATTTAGTACTCTTCCGTCGGGTGCGAAGTGAAGATAGTGTTCTGAAGAATAATTTCACCCTCGTTAACCGTCGATACAAAACAAACGATGTTGATGTGAAGTTTTGATAGTAGATGGTGTGTTCTTCATACAGAGAGAAATTGAGTTCTTTGTACAGAGAGAATGAATCATGTGTTTGACAGTGTGGTTTGTTTTGATTTTGAATAATGGTGTGATTTTGTAAAGGAAATACGTTAGTGACATGATATTTACTGTCAATCATGCAGATATCCTATCTCAATGCATCACCAAATTACCCATATACCCTTATTCCCCTTTTGCCTCTATTATAGATTTTCTTTTTAACCATTTTGCCCCTAGTTCACATACTGTTCTGCTGACGGATGGTAATTAATATATATACTAATATGTCAAATAAAGGTGGACCATTGATCAAAGATGATCAATGGCCATTATAGAGTTTACAAGGTTTTTCCAAAAATAAAGGGTTTTCATATTATCCTATCCCTATATATATGGGGGTATTGAATTTTAATAATCCAAATGTACACCCATTGGCCGGCAATATATATGGGGGTATTGGATTTTAATACGATCCCAACTTTCAGACATTTTTCCTTTGGTGAACATTTTTTAACTGATGACTAACCAAGTTAGTGGACGCTGACATGACATGCCATTTCAGCGTCCACGTCAGCGTCCATGTCGGCATTACCATGCCATGTCAGTGTCCACGTTATCATCCATGCCAGCGTTGGCATGCCGAGTCATCATCCATGTCAGCGTGAACATGCCACGTCAGCATCCACTAACTGAGTTAGTTCTCAGTTACAAAGGTTCATTGTCGCCCAATACGTAGAAAGTTGGGATCGTTGTTGGGAATTTTTGAAGTACAGATTATTATCGGCGAATGAGTAAAAGTTTAGATTATTAAAATCCAATACCCAATATAGTTATCAACTTGGTTGTATAATGTAGGTTGCACATTTAGCTTTATTTGTTATACTCACTTTTGTTTTTTTTTTTTTTTTGTTTTTTTTTTTTTAGTTTTAGTCTCAATGTTTTTACATCTTTTACAATTTAACCCTAAGACCTTTTCTTTTCAACTTTGATCCCACATACTTTTTATCTTTTACAAACTTTTCGTTTTATGGTTTGGTCTAATAAATTTTGGGAGTTAATACAGTACGTGTTTGTTTGATTCAAGTTTTTATGTCTATTTTTCAGGTTTAACAGCCCCGTTATAATGTGTGAGTCCTAGATCAACTTAGTTAGTGTTTTCTATGTTTTACGTTTCTCACATGTGATTTAATGTTTTTATGTTTACTTTTCGTTTGGTTTTTACTTTTTTTTGTTTTACAAACTCTTCCTGTGTCGGTGGTCGCTACCAGTGGTATGATATTCATGCTACTTGGCACAGTTTTATGCTCCCTTGCAACGTGGAGATTAATAATAGTAATAAAAGGTTTATATAAATTAAATACATGAATGTACGCATAGCGTTGTGAACAACGTTCTTCTTCTTGGAATCCTTATTCTAATTAGTATTAGCCTATTAATAAGTTTTATTTTTTACTACCCACCTTCTAGTAGAGAGTTATGGAAGCCTAATGATAGGTGACTTGGGGCCTAATGGTCACAAGTTTGAGCCTTGAAGGATATCAGGTTGTACTGATTATTCATTGTCGTGCTTTTGAGCGGGTGGTCAAGTTTCCATAGATTGGTGGACCTGAAGGGTTGGGTGCCCCGTGGTATCCTGAATTCGTCATAAAGAGATTCCTACGAAAGCCCGTGACAACTTTATTGGTCTTTAAAAAAATAGTTTTATTTTTTATTTTCTTTATTGTGAGAAACAACCCCTCTTAGTAAAGTGTTTATCTTGAACCACTTGTTGGTTATTTGGCTTCTTTCTTTTCTATATGTAAAATGTCTCTTTGACACAAGTGGATATCCAAAGTCACTGTCATCATTAGATAAGATGCTATGTTTTGTTGTTTGAGTTTTTTTTTCCCTTTAAACTACGAGTCTTGTAGCCGGTGAAGCTTCGACTAACACCCTAAGTTAGCTTATACTAATTACCCAATTGGAGATCTCTCTAGGTGGAACCCTCACATGTGATAAATATGGCTCCGACCACAATCAAACCCTCAACCTCCACATGACCTCCGCTCTAGCTCCCCCTGTTACACCAACTGAGCTAGGCTTCATTGGCTTTTTTATTTGAGTTAAAAGCCAAAATCGTCCATAAGGCTTGGTCATATTTGTGACTTTCATCCCAAATAATTTTTTATTTTGGAACTGTACCCTCGTGGTTTGCATTTTCTTAGTCATTTCCGTCAAATTGATCAGCTCCATCCATTTTTCTAGTTAACTAAATGCGATTTGACCAAACTAGCACTTTGATTAAAAAGAACAAAAATGTAACCTGAACAATCACAAGCAAGAGCTCCAAATATTTCGAATAATAAAACCAAAAAGTATTCATCAAAGAACAATCACAAGCAGGAGCTCTAAATAACTAAACTGTGATCGCTTCTTTCTTTTCAAGTCCTCTCATCTCTAAAACAATCCAAAATTACAGCAAACTTAGATTAGTAAAATACAAATATAAACCCTAAATTAAGAGGCCGTTTCCTTACTATGTAGTATCACCTGCTACACGACGACAAAGAGAGACGGCAATGAGGAGAGGGGCCGACGGGAAGACAATGGCGATGAGGAAAGGTGACAGTGAGAAGAGGTGGCTGGGGTTTTCAAGAAAATGAGGGGGGGGGGGGGGGTCCGGGAGAGAAAGTGTGTATTAGAGGTGTACACAAAAACCGGTTTAAAAAAAATAACCGGTATTATAGCCGAAACCGGTTTTTTTACAACCGATTTAAAAAAAACCGGTTTTATTTCCAGTTATTCATCACCAAGGAGGAAACCGGTTTTAAAACCGATTTTAAAATAACCATTTTTTAAATATTAAAACCGTTATTTTATGTTAACCGGTTTAAAAACCGATCCTAACCGGTTTCACGGTTTGGATTTTTTGTTATAAAATTCGGTTTTAAACAAGACAAAAAAAACGGTTAACCGATTTGTGCACGTCTAGTGTGTATGTGGTTGAGGTGGGTGGTTTTATAAATATATTTTTATTTTATATAAAAGTAAAAAAAAAAACAAAATTAAAAACGAAAATGAACATGCAAAAAGTCTATTTGCAAAAAAAAAAAAAAAAAAAAAAAAAAAAAAAATAGACGGACTTTGCACATTACATGAAAATGGCAAGAAAATGCAAACATCAAGTAGGGTCCACTTACAGAAAAAAAAGTTACTTTGGATGAAAGTGATGATTTTTGCCGTTAACTCTTCTTCATTTTCATGTTCTCTTAACTTTTGAATCTATATTTTAGTTTATATAGATACTAGATTATACTCTGGGAGCGTCCCGGGTTGAGAAATTTAATATGATACATCAATTTTACTAATGAAATAGACTGATGTATAACTCTAATATTAATATCTAACCTAAAACAAATTAACAATGTACAACTTCAATGCTAACACCTAACGTAAAAGAATGTAGAACTTTAATGTAACTCTAATATTAACACATATCCTAAAGACTAAACAAATGTACAACTCTAACATACTAATATTGATACCTAACTTAAAACAACGTATAACTCTATTAACCTATTCGGCTCTGGTTGAATTTTTTTTTATATTTACTGATTTGATAATAATTACTGACTTACCTATACATGATTAATGATTTACCTGAACATTTTGTGTTTGTTTTCCTGTATAACAAAACCCCACAAAAAAAATTATCCGTTTTTTATATAGGACTATGGTACTCGTTGGAAAGATAATAAAAACGCTCGTTAATTTGGTGTAATTTTTTTCTTTAAAAAATCTCGTATATTAAAGATATTAACGTTTAAAAATTATGGGAGGAAACATGAGGGTTAAAAATCCAATTTTGTTTTTAAATTATTTTTTTCCTAAAATATCTCAATGCCACATGGGATGACACATGGCATACTCAATGAAGAGAATGCCCCCTTGAGTGCCATGTCATTAAAATGGCTTTGGTTTATTATACGTATAGATGTATATTACTATATTTTTTATGTCAAAAATTGGTCTTTAAGTATATCTTTTTAACAGCTAGAATGATATAAATGTACACTAGCAAAGATCTAGACAGGATAAATATTAGTCATTTTATGTTTCCTTTACGGTTCCTATGTAAAACCACAATAAAGAATAATTGACAATACTACCAAAAATGTTTTCAAAGTAGCTCGTTAATGTTTTCAAACTCTAAGGTGTTCCGGTACCGCCAAATAGCCCACCAAGCAGTCAAGATAATCGCTTCCGACATCTATTTCTTAGCCTTAGATAAAGAAGAAGTATCCAACCAAGACATCAAACTCAATAGGCGGAGTGTGTGGCGGAAAGGCGATGTCAAACCATCTTCTTATGCTTTTTGACACTTAAGTCACCAAGTCACATGACTCAAACACATGTACAAAATATTCCACATGTTTCATACAGAGTAGATGCAACATCTAAACCTTTATCCATTAAGTTCACGCTAGTTGGAAGATGAAAAATAATAACTCTCCAAGCCAAAATATACACCCATTTTTAGCTAAACCTATTCGACCTTGTAGAACACAACCCATTTCCAAACACAACCATGCAAATATATTTGGGAAATTGAATTTCCAATCTATTGCTTGTTGGCCGATATCACTCCAACCTATCACTTTGATTACCAATACTTCAAACTTTACACTTTGTTTGTTATGTCACATTCATTTTGGAATTATGGTCAAGTTCTAATGATGAGGAAGTGTTTGCATCTTAGTTTGAGGCTGACACAACATACAAAGTGTAAAGTTAGGAGTATTGTTGGTCAAAGTGATAATTGAGAGTGATATCAGTCAACAAGCAATAGTTTTGATGACGTGGGTACCCAAACCCCCACGTCTAAACATATTTGAGAAGCTATCAGGGTCGGGCCAGGAAGCCAAAAAGCCAGAAGCTAGTGTAGAGAAGCTACCTGCATCGGCTCCTCAGCTCCCTAGCACAGGACCTGCCTTATAGGAGGTCAATAATGAAGGTGGGTCCAACACTTATGGGCCAGCCCAGCCCATTACTACAAAGCCCATTAGGGTTTGGGGTTTCACCCTATATAAATAGAGGGGTTACACCTTCACTCAAGATCATCCCATTTGTCTTGGTCTCCACTCAAGACATCTCACTCACTTTCTCTCTCTCTCTCTAGAAACATTTTCTCACTAACCAATCTGCCTAGCTCCCATAGAGGAGCCTACGAGCTGCTAAAGTATCACATCAGCAGCTCATGAACTCTCCATAATTACACACAATAAAGCTGTTAAGCTCCCCTGTTGAACTCATGAGCTCCCCTGTCGGAGCCCTGGAGCTGCCATATCTGCAGTCTACATATCCATGGTTCTAATAACCAACTTTCAGCCATCGAGTTAAGCAGCCCGAAATCGCCTCGGCTGCTAGCTAACCGCCGGGTTTCAACCATCACCTCCTCTCATACTTCGTATCCCTCATTTACTCATTTATCTTTACTTTTATGTACATTTCTTGGGATAAATCACTAATGTTGAGCGTCGGAGGGTGGTCCAGAGACCCCGGTCTCTGGACCCCTTCTAACGAGTTGTTCGTGGTGCAGGTACATGCTCGGAAGGTGCTAGGTCCAACCCGAAGAGACATCCATACCATCTCCATGCCTTATTCTTGTTGTAGCAACAAGTGGCGCCCACCGTGGGGTTATCGCGCTTAGAACATAAAACTCTTTGTGGTTTAGCCCCAAATGTTCCTAAGTTCTTTATTTTTAAGGATGGAGAGGATGTTCTTACCGGAAAAATCAATCCTACACCTCCTACGCATGTTTGCGTTTTTTGCTTCACGTTCAAAACGCAGGTGACCGGGTTCCATACACTTGTAACTCGGTTGCTACATGTAACTTCTTTGCTATAAAATGTTAAATCTGAAGATCTATGCATATTCTTGAGGAAAAACCATAAAACCTTTTGAACACAAGTATACATCTTGTGCAAATATGGTTAAGAATAATAATAATAATAAAAAAAAAAGAACGGGAAGACTTTTTGTACACATCCACACCCACTTTATATGGTGTCATTCAAAAAGCCATTAAAAGGAATATTATATTATGATATAATATTGTCATAATGCATCTGAGAAAACAAAGACAATTTTTTAAAGTATTTTCTCAAAAGAATAATTGCATAAAAAGACGTGTACACTTGTCCCAAGGTTTGACTATCTTATTTTTGTCTTTTAGCACACATAAAAGTGTGTGACAATAAAGCACAAAAGAGGATAGAGGCAGGAAACAACTTTATCCAACATTAAAGTCTCTAGTACAACGAATATTGCATCTTGTACAACTCATGCTGCAGGCTGCCATACCGCAGCTCCATTGTAAGTGATATTATCAACATTATAATTCACGACGTGGATGCAAGAATCCCACAACTGATCCACGAGTAAAAAAAAAAAAAAAAAAAAGGAGATCACATAAATCGGAGCTGGGTAGCCTATCTAAACTATAAATAGGGCAGCCAGGAAGCTCCAGGCTGCCATATAGCAGCCCTGCTACAGTGGTGAACAGTAAAAAAGTAAGAAAAGTCAAAAGTCAGACTTTCTTACACACTAATCCACAAAGGTGCTTAGTCAAAAGCAAATCAGACCTCAAAAGCATAAAAAGTGGTATCTTTCACCAAAATGGCAAAAACACCTGCTGACATATAGAAAGGGGGTCAGCACTCGCTCCCATAAGGAAGCACCTGCTCCCAGAAGGAAGCAATTGCTCCCATAAGGAAGCACCATAAGCGGGAAGCCTTCCCTTATGGCAGCCTCTGTTACATCTTAATGTGCTAAACGTGCACAAAAAGAGGGTCAACGCTTAGCAGGTATGGAAGGCAAGCTCCCCCATGGAAGCTCCCTGAACTAGAAGTCCTCCCCTGCGTGAGCTCATGTTACATCTTAATATACTAAACGGGGTCATGCTCCCCTAGGGAAGCTCTCTGGGCTAGAAATCTTCCTCTATGTAAGCTCACTTTACATCTTTGTGTACTCAACATTCATTTATAGCTCTTCACTTCACTTCATGTGCACATGCGATACAAGCACATGGTCGCTCTCTCGACACTAACATTAGGCACAAGCTCCAAAAAACTCCTACTAGCTTAAGCAAGGTAAAGTGTAAAAAATATTTTACTTCTCATATCGCTGAAACGAGCTTCTCAAGAAATAATCAATTGTTCTAAATGTTGTTAAACAAAGTCTTGAATAATACTAACATTACATCTCGTTTCAACTTTTAGCCTAACCTATATTTGACCCAAAATTCTTAGTAAAAGTGAACGGACTTATGAGTGTAACCATGGCGTGTAAAAAACCCATGCACTTGTAAGCTAACCATTAACTTCACTTATAAAATAATAATAAATAAATAAAAACAATAAAAACACACTTTATCAGCTAGTTAGGTCCGGTAAAGCAGGCTGGCTCCCGTAGGGCAGCTACAGACCACCATTCAGCTTTATCAGCCTAAACAACTATTCACGTCAGAGAGTACATCAGCTGCTACAGGACAGTTGTGGATAACTATTCATGTCAGTAGGTCAGCTGCTACAGGACAGCTGTAGACAACTACATGTCAGTGCGTCAGCTGCTATATGACAGCTATAGACACCTATTTAGCCTTATAGCTATCAGAAAAAGTACACTATTCATACCAGCTGCCATACGGCAGCTGCAGACAACTCTATAAGTAAACTCATGAGCTACAGCCCGGGAGCTACAAGCTTATAAGCTGCAACTCGCATGCTACAAACCTAAAGCTTGGATCCCATAGATCGAAGCCTAAAGCTCGAAGTTAGAAATTTGAAGCTCGAAGCCCAAGGCTAGAAGCTACAAGCTCATGGCCACAAGCTAGAAGCTCGCAACTACAAACTCGCACCTATGTCATATAATATACTTTAGCTTTTACATCGAAAAGACAAAAGTCAGATCTACACAAGCTATAAGTAGGTAGCCTAAAGCAAACAACACAATACATACACCCAAGTAACCCTTGGAAAGAAAACACATATAAATAGGGTGCCTTGAGTACCTCTAAGATATTTGCTTCCTAAGGCCACGCTTGTCTTTAAACAGTTATATATGATATATTGGAAGACACAAAAAACAAACATGTCAAAAGCCACATGTCATACGCTACATAGCCTCCAGCTGAGGTAAAGAAGCTAACAGCTTGGCAGCTCAGCTATACTTCACCATATGAATCAATCCGAGGTTTTATAAGTATTGACGAACGCTAGGACGAATCATCCTTAGAAAATTAACATCTTTTCCGTACACCAAAGTCGTTTAAGGGAACCAGCACATCGCTTAGGGCAGGCTCAATACCTTCCTTAAAAAGACTAACAACTTGGAAAAGAAGAAAGACGCCTCCTCATATTAAAGAGGCCGCTAAATATTATGAAGGCTTGACCCACTCACTATGGAAAGCATAAAACATAACCTCGTATACTTGCTTCGCTTAACACCAATTCAATGCTTTGCAAAGATGAGTTGGTCTCCTAGATAGAAAGGGAAGCCACCCTATGGGAACAAAATGAGCTTTGCATGACCTCACCTATGGTGACTAGAGAAGCTCACAAATGCATCATTAAAAAGTTTTTATGACCTCCATAACACACCAATTAGAAAATGTGGCAACTCGCAAAGCCAAGAAGCACGGTTCCAAGGTCTTCACAAAATCCAAACTTATCTAACCTTATCAGGTACCGTGCCCATGATAACATGTGGCATAAGTAAGGTAACCGTACAAAGATTATATCTCACAATGAGGACCAGCGGCCCAAAGCCATCATAATCTAAACGAGCTATCTCAATTACACGAGCTTGGCCCTTTGTCTTATCTCTCTCATAGGATAAAAAACTTTAGCTTGCACACAAAAAACAAAGATGTTCGCAAATGACATGGCACATAAAGAAGTTAACCGCCTAAACATGTTCGCAAAAGCATCCAATGTCGAACAATAGACAAATGTTACTTGTTCAAAGAAACATTTATTCGGTTCCAAAGCAATAGCCTACTTGAAATAAGAATAAACTTCCTCAAATACCTAGTTTAAAGCTTCATATATACGGATCTTTGAATCCCGAAAGCTTGACATGTCTAGAGGCTTAGGAAGCTCATAAGTGAGAAGTTCAAAATCGAATGGTTAGATACCAAGTCATAAGCACCCATGACTACGTCATGACTACTCATGACTGGGGGCTGATGGTACGGGTATCTAATTTTGAACGAATCAAGAAGTTTAGAAACCGAAAAGGCGAGAACTAAAAAGTAGAGATGTCGATTAGCCACACATGTCGAGGCTCCTGCCCTAAAAGCTAAAATGGTCACAAGCACATTGCTACACATGTGACATCATCGGTAGGAGTAAAGAAGCCTCGAACAAAATCATGGTCTGAATAAGGCATATGCTTCTCTAGTGGAGGAACGTTGCTTATTGCAGCTAAGCAACAACGAACCTATCAAGCAAGCTAAAGAACAACACATCGTCCTTTCAATTGCTCCTTTCCAGGTGACTCCGCTTATGTAAAAGATATAACAATACTTACCTTGCACATGATTATCTACAAAGAACCAGGCATAAACAAAATCGGCAAGATCAAGGTTAACTAAAGCAGCTTGCTCAATCATCGAAGCAACCTGCTAAAACCTCCATACATCTTGCCAACACTGCAAGAGAATAACACTTAGCCGATATATGAAAAAGTTTAAACACCTCGTTAAGGGAACCTCATAAAAAGAAGGTTCTATAAAAGACGAGCCTATATGCCTAAACTAATCCTATCAAGTGTGCAACATCCGATAGATGGTTAATACTCACAAAGCCTACGAGGCTTAGAAACATAGTAAGCCACAAGAAATATTAAAGCTATTTGTGGAACACCAAATGGCTTACTAAAACAAGCAAAGAAGCTTCAAACAATGGATAGGGCAACACAACAAATGATCAAACAAGGGAGCATTGCTACTCGTGCCTACCTAAGAAGCATGCAAGCAAATTGCCAATGCAACGATGCAACTTGGTGACACCAAGGATCGTGGCAAACAACTTCTAGTAATCATGTACGCAACAAATTACCACAAAATAATAGAGTTGGGTGAATCCTTATTAGCACCTGCCCTACGGCAGCAACCAGCTGTCAGGAGCATAGAAGCTGCTCATAAGAATATAGAAGTTGCCAATAGGAAGCGTGACGGTAGCCTTCCAAAAATTGTTCACTATAGCAAGGAAGAAACATGAAAGAGGTAGCCTGCCCTAGCATCAAAAAGCATTGGTTAGGAGATATTTTTGCCACATGGTAGCACCTTGCTAAAGAATTGTTCAAGGAGTCCCAAAAGCTCAACACTCGAAGCCATGAGACTTCACTACCTATGAGGTAGGTGAACATCTATCCTTGAACTTTTACTTACTAACTCTCCTTCAACCAAACGCCACGCTGATGCACCAGGCCATTGAACAAGCTCAACCTCTACCTCATGCGCTTTAAAGTGTCCAATGATTAAGAGAATTTTACTAAATTATGGAAAAGCTTATTTTTACTACCTTCTCTATTGATACAACTCATACGAAAGGTCAATCAAAGATCACCATATACTCTATTCTAAACAATGTGGCTGAAGGCGTAAGAGTATCTCGAATGTCACCAAACTTACACATAAACATCGTCCAAAATGTTATGAGATATCTTTGTCTCCTTCAAAAGTTGATCACGGGTTCAAGTATAAAGTTCCCTGACCTTGCAGGAAGCTCTTCAAGTATCATCTAAAACCAAGAAAACTAACCATCATATCCTAGAAGGCAATTGTCTTAGCACATACGAAGCTTACTATCGTCAACAAAGAAGACTACCTTCTTACATGACAAGCTAATATCCTTACATAAAAAGCTTCCATAAGGAAGCTAAGCTTCTCATACAAGGAGCTGTCCATTCTTAACTAAGTAGCTTCCATTCTTACATAGGAAGTTAACATTTTTACATAAGAAGCTGCTATTCTTACCTAAGAAGCTGCCCTTCTTACACAAGAAGCTGCCATTCTTACGTAAAGAAGCTGCCCTTCTTACGCAAGAAGAAAACCTTCTTACTCAAGAGGCTATTATTCTTACATAAAAAGACTTATGGAACTACAAAAGAATCTCCCTAACATTTCCTCATGACATTTCGTCTCTTTGACATATGGTGAACACAAAGAGAGGAACTTTAGAGGGAAGCTTATCATATAAAAAATCCACATTATTTTAAGTGCATAGTATTAATATGCATGTATTATTGCATTACCCCAACTCATGGAAAAAACTAACAAGGATATGCTCTTCAAAGACGTACTCCACAAGACATTGATCCATGAAAGTTGGTCAAATACCACAACATGCATACGAAATCCATGATATAGCCTACCCTAAGGCAACCTCGGTTACTATAACATCTTGATATTCTATCAATAAATCCAAAAGCGTTGTCTAGACAATGTAGTTTCTAAGCTGCAAGCTAACGGAACAAAGGAAACTCTTTCGTGCAACCACAACCACTTGTCACTTATCTTATCAAAGGGTGAGCCCCTCCTAACAAGGCTCCATGGGATCCGGCGCTATACCTACCCATGAAACGGGGATGAGCTCCTAGGCCACAACTGCTCAACAGGTAACAAGGATAATGACCTTCCTGTATACAGGGTGAGTTCCTAATACAATCCACAACTCCATGGGACAAGTCCTTTAGATGGAATACCTAAACCCATGAAAGAGGGTGAGCTCCTCACACCAAGACAGCTCATACATGTTCATAACAGGTTACAAGCAAGCTGATATGATAAGCATTGCGTCGGTTCTCTAGCCTAGTAGCCTGGGATCAAAACGAACATTTCATATAGGTAACCATTGAGAAAGGTTACCAACAAGCTGATAGGATAAGCATTGCATCGGTTCTCTAGCTTAGTAGCCTGGGATGGGTGACTGCAGCATCCACCTCATGGCAAAAGGTTAAAGACATTGCAAACACTATAAACGACAAGTAACAGATCTAAGACAACCAAACATTAAACTTAAATAAAGCATCACCCCTAGAGGGGGAGCATTCCCATTGAGGAAGGGAAGGGAAGTTCCTAGGTCATGTAGTCGGAAAGCAAAGCATCAAACCATAACAAGATTATAAAGGCATTTGCATAGCAAGACTCATGCATAGCTTACATAAGCTTACATGACAAGGTCTTTAGAAATCATAATGCATTAGCTCACTAGAAGAGCAACAAATTCATCATCAAAATTAGCCTGCTATATCGGCTTAGGAGTGCTCTCAACTATAATAGTAGGGAAGCATCCTTGCCAACAAAGGCGTCATTAAGGCATGGACAAGTTCAACAAGCAATACCTTGCTCAAACAAGGTTCAACCTTCTTATGATACGCAACTACAACTGGGAATAAGCTTCTAAGATAACAAGACTGTCTACACATTTAGAAGTACCATACAGTTGAAAAAGAAATGTAAAAAGAGGCTTAGTCTCACATTTTGATAAAGAGAAGCCTCTTACATGGATATAGGAAGAAAATAGCTTTCGCAAGAAGCTCATCTTTGTGTAAAGGAAGTTCACTAAATTGCGCTACAAGCTCACATCCATACAAAGGAAGCTCAATAGCGTACACCTATAAACTCGCCTTTATACGAAAGAAGCTCACTTGTTAGCATGAAAAACTCACCAACATATGCGTTCATGTTCATACCAAAGAAGTTCAGCGTCATATACCAAAAATCACGTAATAGGATAACCTACAAGTATGAGAAACTCACTTCCGCATCAAATAAGCCCACTTTGTTACGGAAAAAGTTTATCAATATACAACATAAGGTACGCAAAAGGCTCCTTCTTTTGCCATATTTGCTCATATTTGCCTTGCTCCATCACATCTATTATAAAACGAGCTTACCACAACACTTAGAGAAGCTCAAAGTCTCAAGCTGGTAAGCTGCTACATCTAATGGATGGAAGCGATGAGCTCATGGAATGAAGCTATTAGCTACCATCAGGCACCAAAGAATATCCAGGAGAGCACATATGACGCTCGCGTTGGTATAACTTACCGCAAACCTTGGCAAGGTGATTATAAGCCTAGTATACATGTATAAGAAAAAGAGACACGTAGTGACACGATAAATACGAAGATCAAAGCCACTACTTGTCTATTGCAAGATCACCAACACGGTGTGCCATACACACAAGATAAGCCCATTCTTTTACATTGTTGGCTTCTACTTGCTTGAATTCATCAATCCTATCATAGAAAAAGTTTATCAAATGCTTCAAAAACCTAAAGACTTTGGGAAAGTAAGCTACGCCATTTGACAAACAAATATATATGAGCTCTTACCCATTTGGGACACGTGACTAAGATGTTTACGGTGATATAGCTTACCATGAACCACAAGGCTAAGAACTCTACAAGGTAAAAAGGCGTGTACTAGCATGCCACCACATATGTTCACAACCACTGCTTGTCTATGATAAGTCCATCAACAAGATGATTCCATTCATTCATTGACTTTTGGACCCTCTCCAATAGGGAAGGTAGAGTCTCCCAACCACCTTGATGAACATCTCCTAGTTCTTCACACCTACAAGCTTATCACCAAGAAATTTTGCAACATGTCAATGTAACATGCACGATCCCCATGAGATAGAAACTTCTTCTATAAATGAGCAAGAAATGCTTGGCGTCTCCTCTAAGGGTGAGATTGTAACCACCCAACAAGCTGTCCCTAGTCTCTTGGAGCTCCTTGCTCGGTCGTCCAATCACGACAAGTCAAATTCAAGCAAAAGAAAGCTAAGTGAAAACCGGAAGCTTGGAAGCTTAAAAAAAAAACAATGTTTCAAAGCTCATAAGCTACAAAATAAGCTTTGATACTAGAAGCTCTAAGGACTTCCAAGACGTCCAATAAGCTTTGTGTTAGGACAAAGAGGATTGGTGAAACCACTTTTGTAAACCTTAGTCTAATTCACTTCTGTCATTTTTGGCTAAATAGAAGTACTGAATAGAAGACAAGAAACTGCTGATTAGAAGATATGAAGAAGTGCTGAAGTTGCAGAAGTTCTGAAGTCCAAACCAGACAAGTTCACTTCAGAAGTACTGAAGACAAAACTACTCTTCAGTAGTTGTCCTTCATCAGCACTTAGCAGAAGATATTTGCCACCGCCCTTTTGCATCAGTAGTTTGTTGTTTAATATTACTTTTAGCTTTATTTGTTTCTTTCAATGTTGCAACTTGTGCAACTTGTAACTGGACTTTCTGTGCTTGCTTTTCAGGCAAGATACATGCATGTAATCGTCTATAAATAGAAGGCTTCAACCTTCTATTTTAGACATTGATTTTTAACAGAAAAATCCTTCAAACACTCTCATTGTTATTATTCCATTTCTGTATTTATTGTGAATCTTGCTAAGTATCTAATTCTCATTTACAACTTAGATTCATAATAAATACTTTGTCATTTATCTTGTTTCAAACATCAAGGGGGAGTTACAACTCTGCCTTTGCATAAAAAGTGTTGCTTTAACTTATAACATTCCGCTGTGCTTATAATCTGATTTACTAGGACTTGCTAAAACACTTAAGTGTCAAGATAGCAAGTTCTTACTTAGCAAACAAGAGCAAACTGATCCAACAATTGGTATCAGAGCATTGGTTTATCTGATCACATATCAATCTAACAAATTGAGAATCAGACACAAAGCTCTTATTGATATTCAATAAAAAGATCAAAAGTTCACTTTTTATCAATATCCATCACTTAAAAGAGTCATCAGACAAATCTATAACTCTTTAAAAATGGATCCACATAATACTGGTTCTGCCACCAAACCTGCCATGCTTGTGAGAAATGAGTACAATATATGGCAGAAAAGAATGGCACATACCTTGTCACAAACCAACACTGGTTGTTGGAGATCTGTGATATATGGTCCACACAAACCAGTAAACATAAACCTTGAAACAAAAGAAGGGATTCCTAAGGATCCCAAAGACTATACAGATGAAGATTTCCTAAAACTTGAGCTAGATTCTAAGGCATTCTCTATGTTGGCAATGGCTCTCCCAAATGAAATATACTCTGGCCTTTTACATTGTGAAAGTGCCAAAGAACTTTGGGACTGTCTTAAAGAACAGTTTGGAGGAACTGAAGAGGTGATTGCCAACACCAGAGAAATTTTGGCTCAACAATATGAAACATTTGCTTATATTAATGGGGAGACTTTGACACAACAATTTGAAAGATTCTCCTCATTAATCTCTGAGCTAAAGTTAAATGGGCAGACCTATACAACAGTATCTATGTTACATAGATTTTTAAGGTCTCTACCTGACAAATGGGAAACTTACTCCATTGTCTTAAGATCCTCACCAGATTTTAGCTCCCTCACTCTTACAAAACTCCATGGGAGATTACTCACTTTTGAAAGAGAAATCGATCAAAAGAAGAAATTACAAACTTCTGGTAAAACTGCTGATGACTACCTACCAGGTAGTACAGCACTTTTGGGACAAGATTCACCAACTTGTTCCTATGGATCTTATGACAATATTGACATAACCACTGGGATCTCATCAGAAAGATCTTTCCTAGGTTATGACAATGATGACCAAGGTCAAACTGCTGATAATCTATGTTTTATCATGGATGATTTGAAAAATTTTAGCAGTGATGACTTGGAAGAAATGGACATACTTCACCAACTGGCCATGCTAAGCATTAAAACTAACAAGTTTTATAAAAGGTCAGGAAGGAAATTTCCAGGATTGACCAGTAACACAAAAATTGGTTTTGACAAATCTAAACTGAGATGTCACAAGTGTCAGAAGTTGGGACACTTTGCTAGAGAGTGTAGAAGCTCTAGCTTTAACCAATCACAATCTGGAAATAACTATAACCCCAATTATAATAGGAACAATGGAACTCAAGGGAGTGCTCATTTTGTACAGGCACAAGCTCCTCAACAGCAATATATGCCTCAAGTACAATATGTTCAAATGCCTGCTCAACAGATGCAGAGCCAACAATCAATCCCTCCCTTTCCAGCTGCTCAACTTCCTCCACAGCCTCAACAACCCCCTCAACAAAGCCTCTTTACCTCGGGGTATGTTGACTGGAGCAGTCTCCCATATGACACCACAGAGTGTAATCCTGATGCAGACAACAAAGTGTTTGACATCAACTGGGGAGAACCAGACAATGGCAGAAAGAACTTTGCCTTAATGGCATTTGAAGGCTCTACCTCAAAATCTGCATTGTCTCAGGTATCAAAAGAATCTTTGACAAAACTATGTTCAAACTCTTGCAAAGAAACTTTTGCTCTCATAAGAGAGACAAACGTGCACCTACAAGGCAAAGCCAATGATTTAGAAAGAAAATACACACAGATAAAATGTGATTTGGAAAGAAAACTGTGTGCTAAAACTAAAGAGGTTTCTAAATTAACTGACTCTGCCATTGAAACCCAAGCACAAATCAAAATGATGCTAAATGACCTGGGAGATGTCAGACAAGAGCTTGCTGACACCAGGATCACTTGTGAAAAATGGGTTGAATCTTGTAGGGGGTATCAACTACTGCTAAACAAACAAAGTGCTTCAAATGTGAAGTTTGGCATAGGATACCATCATGTTGAAACACCAACAGATTTTTCTCCCAAAACTACTGAAGATGGGAGAAGAATTGTTTCAAATGAAACTTCTGAAGGGAAAGAATGCACATCTTTCCATGAAAACTTTCTAAACAGAAATCCTGGCATTTTTAAGGAAAGTACTTCAGAAGTATTTACAAAAACTGACAATAAGCCATCAGTAGTTTCATCTACTTCAGGAGTTGAGATCCTGAAAACTACTGATGAGCAAAATCTTTTCACAACTGTCAGAAATTTGCCTTCAGAACAAAAACAGAAGGCAAAAGCATGTGAAATTTGTGGCCTGTTCAACCACAAAACTGAATTTTGTAAATACAGAAAAGGAATTCAGTTCAATCAAAAATTTAAACAACAGGTTGTGGGAAATCAAATCAGAAATGATTATGAAAAAGTCTTTAAACCCAAGAAACAACAACCTGAAAACACCTTTTCTCAGAAAAAGATAAAATCTCAACCAAAGTCTTTTTCTCAAAATTCCTTGTCAGTAGTTAGACCAGAATCATCAGCAGTTTCACAAACTGCTGAGATTCAAAATCTAAAGAACATGGTAGAACTACTGATGACCAAGGTTGATGGTGGTCCTAAAAAGGATACCACCATAGTTCTTCATGAAAAATCCATTGCCAAAAAGACATGGATTTCTCAACCTGGTCAAGAACAAACTGTAACTGTTCCCAAGAGCAAACCCAAAGCCAAACAGGCTTGGGTTTCCAAATCTAACTAATTTGCTTTTATGTGCAGAGAGTTTCCAGGGGCTTAAACAGCATATGGTATGTTGATAGTGGAGGCTCTATGCACATGACTGGATGCAGATACCTGATAAACAACTTTATCAGCCAAAGAGAAGGATCTGTGTCCTTTGGGAACAATGCCAAGGGATATGTGCTTGGCAATGTCTCCTCTGGCAAAATACAGTTTGACAAGGTCAATCTGGTGGAGAACCTTGAATACAACTTGCTGAGTGTGTCACAAATGTGTGATAAAGGATATTCTTCCTTTTTCACAAAGACAGCTTGCAAGATCATCTCACCAGAAGGCCAGAAGTTGATTGAGAAGATTATAGAAGATCATACTTTGCTGATTGCCAAAAGATGTGGCAATGTCTATGCAGTGGACATTGAAAAGGACAAAGTATTGAACAACACTGCCTGTTTCTTCTCAAGGGCATCAACTTCAGAAACAGATCTCTGTCACAGGAGACTTGGCCATGTGAACTTTAAAACCATAAATAAAGTCACAAAAATGGGCTTGGTCAGAGGTCTACCTTTGAAAGTATACCAGTGTCAAGAACACTGTGTATCCTGTTTAAAGGGAAAACAGCATAAGTCCTCCTATAAGTCTATTGAAGAATCAAAAACAACTGCATGTCTTCAACTACTCCATATGGACTTATTTGGGCCTGTCAAGATTATGAGCCTTGGTAAAAAGAAGTACTGCTTAGTCATCATTGATGACTACTCAAGATTCACATGGGTATTCTTCTTATTTTCCAAGGATGAGGCTGCTGAAATCATCAAGTTCTTCATTCTACAAGTAGAGAAACAATATTCTCTATCTGTCAAAACCATTAGAAGTGACAATGGGACAGAGTTCAGGAACAAAACTCTGGATGAATTCTGTTTGTCTAAAGGGATTATTAGACAATACAGTGTTCCCAGAACTCCTGAACAAAATGGTGTAGTAGAAAGGAAGAACAGAACATTGATAGAAGGAGCAAGAACAATGTTAGCTGATTCTGGACTGCCATTGTACTTTTGGGCAGAAGCAGTTAACACAGCATGTTATGTTCAGAATAGAGTTCTTGTGGTCAAGAGACATTCCAAGACTGCCTATGAAGTTCTTCATGGCATGAAGCCCCTTATCTCCTTTTTCAGGGCTTTTGGGTGTCAATGTTTCATCTTGAACATCAAGGAATCTATCTCAAAGTTTGCTGCCAAAGTTGACTCAGGTTACTTTCTTGGTTACTCTTCAACTAGAAAAGCCTACAAGGTTTTTAATTCTCACACCAAGATAGTAGAAGAAACATTGAATGTCAAGTTCAATGAGTCAAAACACACTCTTATTCCAGCACATCCTGCTGAACTCTTTGACCTTGACAACTTTCACTTTGGACCTGAAAAGGCTGTTACTTCTTCCAAACCTACTTATTATGGTGATCAAAGGTTTGAAGATGAGGATCCTGCACCATGGACTCCTCAAACAGTCATTAAGTCAACTACAACACCATCAGAAGTTTTCCAAACTTCTGATCAAACAAATACTGAAGGCCAAACTCAAACATCTGCTTCAACACCTGCAACTACTGAAGAAGCTGCAACTGCTGAACCAGATATCATAGACCTCAGTAGTTTGTTTGAAGAACCAGAGCCACCTACACCTGTCAGTGGTTTACAACAACTGATTGAACACAGAGATCATCCACTTGATCAAATCATGGGTGATATAGCTACAGGTGTTCTGACCAGAAACCAGCTCTCCAACTTTTGCCTATTCTCAGCCTTTATTTCACAGTTGGAACCAAAGAAGTACCAGGAAGCCCTCAAAGATAACAATTGGGTGCAGGCTATGCAAGATGAACTACTACAGTTCAACAAGCAACAGGTCTGGGAAATCTGTCCCTTACCTCAAAACAAGCAACCAATTGGTACAAGATGGGTTTTCAGGAACAAACAAGATGAAGCTGGTATGATAATCAAGAACAAGGCAAGACTGGTAGTTCAAGGGTACTCTCAAGAAGAGGGAATTGACTATGATGAAACCTTTGCTCCAGTTGCAAGGCTTGAGGCCATCAGGTTATTTCTGGCCTATGCCATTTCCAACAAAATTAAAGTTTATCAAATGGATGTTAAAAGTGCATTTTTGTATGGAAAAATCAAGGAGGAGGTGTATGTCTGTCAGCCACCTGGGTTTGAGGATCCTTCTCATCCTGAGTGGGTGTACAGACTAGACAAAGCTCTTTATGGGCTCAAACAGGCTCCAAGAGCCTGGTATGATACACTCTCCACCTTTTTACTCAAAAATAACTTTACAAGAGGTGCCATTGATAAAACACTTTTCATTAAACATGTTGGAAATCATGTCTTACTTGTTCAAATTTATGTTGATGATATCATCTTTGGTTCAACAAACACAAAATTGTGTGATGATTTTAAGAAACTCATGCAATCAAAATTTGAGATGAGTACCATGGGAGAACTGCAGTACTTTCTAGGACTGCAGATCAAACAACAAACAAATGGAACTTTTATACATCAATCAAAATATGTTAAAGAATTATTGAACAAATTTTCTTTAAATGACTGTAAATCATGTTCCACTCCCATGACACCTATCACACAAGTTGAACCAGATGATCAAGGAAAACAGGTTGATCAAACCATGTACAGATGCATGATAGGTTCCCTTTTATACTTAACTGCTTCTAGACCAGATATTATGTTTTCAACATGTGTCTGTGCTAGATATCAATCAGCACCAAGGGAATCACACCTTATTGCAGTCAAAAGAATTTTTAGATATCTGAAAGGAACTCCAACGCTGGGAATCTGGTATCCTGCTTCAAGCAATACCAAGTTATCAGCATTTTCAGATAGTGACTATGCAGGGTGTAAGATGACAAGAAAGTCAACATCTGGTGGTTGTCAATTCCTGGGTAACTGTCTAGTGTCCTGGCAATCAAAGAAGCAAACATCTGTTGCAACTTCAACTGCTGAAGCTGAATACATTGCAGCTGCAAGTTGTACATCACAGATACAATGGCTCCAATATCAACTTCTTGATTATGGAATCAAAGAGACCAAGACACCTTTGTTTGTAGACAGCAAATCTGCCATTAGCATCATTCAAAATCCGGTACAGTTCTCAAAAACTAAACATATTGAGATCAGGTACCATTTCATAAGAGATTGCTATGAAAAAGGCAAGATTGAAGTGAAGCATGTAGCAACAGCTAATCAAATAGCTGACATCTTCACTAAGCCCCTTGACACATCAACATTTCAGAAGTTAGTTTCCATGCTTGGAATGCTAAATTTGTAAGTGTTTATTTTATTTTTTTTTCCCTGCATATCAGTTAGAATCCAAGTTAACACTTGATTCTACCCAACTCTACAGCAAACTTCTACATCAATCACTACTGATATGCATCAAAATTTTTCTTTTTCCTTTTTCCATCCTTGATTCCATCCTGTTTACCATGGTGGAATCAAAATGAAAAATTTATTTTTCCTTTTTCCACCCCTGATTCCATCCTGTTTACCTTGGTGGATTTCAGGTTAACCTTTTCCATCTTTTTTTCTGGTTTTCACTTACAAATGTCAAAAGTCTGAAACAAAACTTCTGAAAAACAAAAACAGTTTGAGAGAAACTACTGATGAACAAAAATCATCAGTATGGGGATAAACTTTCTGAAAAAGTGTGTAACTTCTGATAAAATAAACTTCAGAAGTTATGAATAAAGTATTTATGAAAACATTTCTCATCAGATGTTAAAACTGCTGAAGAGAAAATGGGAACTACTGATGAAGTAATCCTTCATCAGCAGTTTAAGTCAAAAAGGGCAAATCTGACTTTTCCCATCATCAGAGGTTTGACCTAATAAGTTTAAAACCTCTGATAAAGAGATTTTTAACCAAAGGCGGTTTTAAAACTTCTAATAAAGAAGATTCAAGCGGTTAAAACTCCTAATAAATACCTTTTTCACACACTTATCCTTTTAAACTCACAAAATATCCCTCCTTCTCTCTCAAAACTCTCTCAAAACCTACACCTGAAAATTCACTGTTCGATCAAAACACCCAAACCACAATGGATCTTGTTCTAAAACAGGGACACAATCAAAGAGCTTTTCTTGAAAAACAAGAAGGCTGGTCCCAATACGATGAGATCATTGATCTTGTCGTCAAATCCCAATACTTTACTGCTCTCACAATTAACCCACCAATTCATACTGAAACTCTGAATGAGTTCTGGGCAAATGCTGAGACGGTTACAATGGGTGGTGAGGTCATTTCCCTCAACTCAAAGATAAAAGGGAAACAACTGACCATCACACCAGCCACACTAGCAACAAGACTGGGTCTGGATGATGTAGCTGCCCCTGACCATGTTGCTAACAAAGATATTCATCTAACCATGACTGAGTGTGGTTATCAAGGTACTCTCTCCCATGCAACAATATTCAAAAAATATTTTGAACCAAAATACAAACTTTTGTTTCATTATATAATTATGTGTTTGAGTCCAAAAACAGGGTCATATGACCAGATGCCCTCCACTTTTCAACCAATATTTCATTCCATTGTGAATGAAACCAAATACAGGGCATCAAAACTGTTTTTCCATGAGTTGGTGTTACATCATAATAATACCAAGAAAAAGTTTTTGTTGTACCCAAGGTTCATTATGCAATGCATAATAGGGGAACTGGGTAATGAGGTGCTTGTGGGAAAAGTTTCAACTTTAAACCCTTTAACATCACAAGCATACTCAAGACTGAACAAACCGGCTGCCTGGCCAGAAGATGATCAGGGAGAACAACAACAAGTCCCCCTGAAGCCCACATCTTCCACACCCACACCACCAAAAGCCAAAAAGCCCAAGCCAACAAAAACTGTAACCCACCAACCCAAAAGAAAAGCTGTTCAGGAGGTTGAGATGCCTGAACATGCTCTTGAGCATTCTGCTCTTCAAACTGTTGAGACTGAAACACCCTCTCAGTCTCATCCATCTCAAACCCCACCAAGAGCACCCATATCTGTTCATTTCAAAAGAAAAAGACTTAGAAAAACATATCAAACACACTCTTCTTTTGAAACTGCTGAACAACAAACTATTGCCCAAACTACTGAACCTTCCCCACAAATTTCTGAACAAGAGGCAATTGAAATTGCCAAACTTCTCTCTGGGCTAAGAGAGACTGTCCCATCTGATCATGTCAGTCCCCATCAACCACAACAAACAGGGGACATAACTACTACTTTAGACATGGATGTGGACATCATTAGCCCTATCCCAAGAGATGAGGGTGGACCAGAGTCTTTAAGCCCAAATTTAGAGACTCTTGGGGCATCTGAGGCTGCTACTACTCAGTTACCACCCAGTGGTGGATCTGAGGACAGAAGTAACATAGCTAAGACCTCAGATGTGGCAACTACTGATGAAGGCTTAATGCCTGAAGTAGGAAATCCTCAGTACCAAGAAACAGAGGTTCATGAGAGAACTGAGTTGGGCTCAGCTCATGATTTAACTGAGACAGTCCTCACTGAGGGCAACATCAGGGATACAGATGATTCCATTAATTTGGATGATGTTTCAAAAACTCCAACTACTGAATTGACGGCACTTTCTGAAGGTCCTGCTGCAAAGGTATCCAGGCTCAAGAAGCCAGTCACCTCTGCACAGGTTAAAGTCCACTCAATCCCTAAAACCCCTAGAGTGGCATCCTCTGTACAACATGAGGATCTCCCAAAAACACACCCTTCACAGCAAATGCCTACCCAATTCCCTGGGCAAACAAGCATAGACCTGAACCAGCTATGCAGCCCAGAGGGTCCCCTGTACCACATGATGAATACACTCATCAGAAATCACTTCCAAACATATACAGCTGACTTGGAGCTGTCAATCAAGAACCAATTTGGAGTGATTAAAACCAAGATGAACGATCTGTCTAACAAAATAGACTACAACAGCCAGCAGATTGCTCATCTTCAAGGACACTTCTCCCAACCCTCTGCTTCAAGGGTTAGAATTGATGAATCCAAAAAGGGGGAGAAGATCAGGGAACCTAAGGAGTCATTCCAAGCCAGAGTAAAGGCACGAGTGGCACTCCTTGAAAGAGATCAGAAAGATCAGGCCAGGAAAGAAAAATTGGCCAAACAGTTTGGTGTCTCTATTGAAGAAATTGAAGCTGCTGAGAAAGAAGATGAGACCCAAAGTTCTGATGATTCCCTAAGGTGTAATGAAGAAACTTCTGATTACCAAAGTTCTGATGAAGAATCAGAAAGTACTGAAGACAATCCTTCAGTAGCTGACAAACCATCAGCAGTTGTCAGCACATCAGAAGTCAACACTTCCCAACCTCAAACAACTGAACCTTCCAGAACCACTGCTCCCACTCAACCAACATCTGATCCCATCAGGCCTACATCTGTTACAACAATGACTGTATTAAACCCTTCTCCCATCTCTCATTCAGCTGAACTATTAGAGAAGAGTTTAATTGCAGCCAACAAGAAGGCCAGAGAAGATCAGATTTGGAAATCTCTGGAAGAAAGGGATGATTTGGACTTAAGCCATGAAGAAAAACTTCAGGCTTATGCAGCTGAACTACAAAGGCAGGCTAGCCTTGATGAGATTGCTGAACAGGATAAAAGACAACAACTGGTGTCTTATATCACCAAGAACAGCAAGACTAAAGCCTTTACACTCAAAGGACTCTCTATGCAAGAGCTGACAAGAAGAGCACAACTGCTTGCAGACAAAATGGCCACAAGCAAAGAAGGAAAGGCCAAGAGAGCCCAGATAATAGAAGAGCTAGTAGCAGAAGGATATGGTTCAAAAGCCTCTGTATCCAGATGGAAAGAAGAAAGACTAATGGATACATATAGAAAATATTTGGCTGCCAAGGCTGCAAATCCTGAGAAGTTTCAAACTGCTGATCCTTCAAGATCAGTAGTTAGAACTTCTGGTGCATCTAGAAGATCTGCTGCTCAGAAGAAGAAGGCAGAGGACAATGTCAAAACTGATTTCAAAATGGTACTACTTGAGGGAAGCTCAATAGTCCATTCAGATTTTGACATTGAGGAGAAACCTCTGTTAACACAGTTCAGGGATCCTTCCACTTTTGCTTATCAAATACAAAAGACCATCACAGAAAAGCTGCATACCAAAGTAGTGACTGAACACCATCTCCCAACTGTTCAGATGCCTGGTATGCAACAACATCAACAAGGAAGAGAATCCCACCTGAGGCTATCTGAAACTGAAGACATCCAGCACTCAGGACCATCAACCCAAGGGACAAGTCTGGTTCCCTATTCTTCTGACTTTAACAAGTCAAAGATACCTATCATCAGATGGTCACTTACTGATAACAACTCAGTACTGTTGACAAGAAGAGACTTCTCAAGCAGGGTTTACAAGAAGATCAGTGATCTGAAGAAACTGTCAACACAAGACCTGCTCACAATTCAACATCTAGATCCACAGAGAGGATCTCTGTCTGATGATCTGTACAACCAGCTCAAGAACACCATGTACAAAGAGATATGGAAGATTGTTCAAGACAGAAGAAACACATAAGGAATTAGTAAGGTTTTGGCTTCATCAATCCAGGGGGAGATTGTTAGGACAAAGAGGATTGGTGAAACCACTTTTGTAAACCTTAGTCTAATTCACTTCTGTCATTTTTGGCTAAATAGAAGTACTGAATAGAAGACAAGAAACTGCTGATTAGAAGATATGAAGAAGTGCTGAAGTTGCAGAAGTTCTGAAGTCCAAACCAGACAAGTTCACTTCAGAAGTACTGAAGACAAAACTACTCTTCAGTAGTTGTCCTTCATCAGCACTTAGCAGAAGATATTTGCCACCGCCCTTTTGCATCAGTAGTTTGTTGTTTAATATTACTTTTAGCTTTATTTGTTTCTTTCAATGTTGCAACTTGTGCAACTTGTAACTGGACTTTCTGTGCTTGCTTTTCAGGCAAGATACATGCATGTAATCGTCTATAAATAGAAGGCTTCAACCTTCTATTTTAGACATTGATTTTTAACAGAAAAATCCTTCAAACACTCTCATTGTTATTATTCCATTTCTGTATTTATTGTGAATCTTGCTAAGTATCTAATTCTCATTTACAACTTAGATTCATAATAAATACTTTGTCATTTATCTTGTTTCAAACATCAAGGGGGAGTTACAACTCTGCCTTTGCATAAAAAGTGTTGCTTTAACTTATAACATTCCGCTGTGCTTATAATCTGATTTACTAGGACTTGCTAAAACACTTAAGTGTCAAGATAGCAAGTTCTTACTTAGCAAACAAGAGCAAACTGATCCAACACTTTGCATCTTCTAAGCTTCTCAAGAAACACCGGAAACGTAGAAGCTACAAGAAAAGGCAGAAATTATGGAGTCCGAAATAAGAAATTCATAAACAAATAAGGCACAAACACCTTACACCAAAGTTTATGAATTTCTAGAGGTAGGAAAAAAGGAGACAAGATTACTAAGTCACAAGCACCCATGACTACGTCATGACTACTTATGACTGGGGGGCTGATGACGTGGGTACCCAAACCCCCACGTTTAAACATATTTGAGAAGCTATCAGGGTCGGGCCAGGAAGCCAAAAAGCCAGAAGCTAGTGTAGAGAAGCTACCTGCATTGGCTCCTCAGCTCCCTAGCACAGGACCTGCCTTATAGGAGGTCAATAATGAAGGTGGGTCCAACACTTATGGGCCAGCCCAGCCCATTACTACAAAGCCCATTAGGGTTTGGGGTTTCACCCTATATAAATAGAGGGGTTACACCTTCACTCAAGATCATCCCATTTGTCTTGGTCTCCACTCAAGACATCTCACTCACTTTCTCTCTCTCTCTCTAGAAACATTTTCTCACTAACCAATCTGCCTAGCTCCCATAGAGGAGCCTACGAGCTGCTAAAGTATCACATCAGCAGCTCATGAACTCTCCATAATTACACACAATAAAGCTGTTAAGCTCCCCTGTTGAACTCATGAGCTCCCCTGTCGGAGCCCTGGAGCTGCCATATCTGCAGTCTACATATCCATGGTTCTAATAACCAACTTTCAGCCATCGAGTTAAGCAGCCCGAAATCGCCTCGGCTGCTAGCTAACCGCCGGGTTTCAACCATCACCTCCTCTCATACCTCGTATCCCTCATTTACTCATTTATCTTTACTTTTATGTACATTTCTTGGGATAAATCACTAATGTTGAGCGTCGGAGGGTGGTCCAGAGACCCCGGTCTCTGGACCCCTTCTAACGAGTTGTTCGTGGTGCAGGTACATGCTCGGAAGGTGCTAGGTCCAACCCGAAGAGACATCCATACCATCTCCATGCCTTATTCTTGTTGTAGCAACAAGTTTAAAGTATTTAAATCCAATTTTATAATATATTTCCTAACTGAATTCCCCGTGAAATCAAGGTTACCATCTAAATTCCACACCCAATCATCATAACTAACCCCATTAAGCACCATAAGTAATACAACAACGAAAAGCACCTAGTGGAGGCCTCGATGTCAAGCGGGAAGCCCGATAACAAGCAAAAGACCCCCATCGAGAGATACCCACCCACCTTGACTACGCCACAAAAGGAATTAAAAGTTAAAAGATACATCTTCATGGGAAATACTAAGGGTGAGAGGGGTGCTTGTAGATTTTTTTCAACTTAACTGATTTTAACCGATCTTGCTTTGTCACATCACTTCACTGAAATACTTTTTTGGAGGCAACACTCCACTGATTCTTTTATTTATTTACATTTAAAACCCAAACTTTTTTTTACATTTTTGAACGGTTTTAACATGTGAGCGTTGGATTTTATCTAAAACAGGATTATACGATCATACAAGTCACAAATCTAGGTGCGGAATCCCTAGATCTGAACAAATTGATAAAACACAAATCACGACACAATCAAGATCATTTTCAATATCATTTTCATAGATTAACTTCAATCAATAAGCATTTACAAACTGTTTATGTTAATCTAGAATCACACAGATAATCTCTCAAAAACACTCCTAAACCTGATCTGAACCTGGACACAAATGACAACACTCTTACATTATCAAAAACTCAAAAACTATATATAGGCACTGCACATTCGCCCCTTACAGATGGTCGAATGTGAGCATTTTCCACATTCGCCCACTGCAAGTGGTCGAATGTGTTCTTCAGTCCATGTCCATTCTTCATTCGTCCAGTCAACATCTACCTTCGCCCATTTCTGTTCACCTTCGCCCATATTATCTACATTCGCCCCATATCAATACACCTTCGGCTATCTACTAACACATGTTAATTATAGTATATCCAATCCTTAGTCGCAAAAACGCATCAACAAACTCCCCCTCGACTATTGATTGGATAGTTTTCTTTGATAGTCCATCGTCTTGTTCATCAGTTTGATTCTGAGCTGCTTCTTCTGCTCAGAAGTCATTGGCGGCTCGAATGTTTTCTTTACAGGCTTTGACACATTTGCGATCTTCACAGTCTTGCCAAGCTTGCCTTCCAAGTTGCTTCCAGCATTTATATCGTATGCAAAACAAACTCCCACAACTTGAGTATACTTCCTCGCTTGAGCAAAGTCGTTGGGTTCATAGTAGATCGGATTAAAGAACAACATGATGATGTCTTCGAATGTGCAATTTATCAGCCACATAGGATCAAATACATGCACATGCTTGTATTTATCCTTTCCATCCCTCAACACGATCACTGCTTCTGCCTTCCTCCAATCGTAATACCAGAATATGAAATCAGCACTAAAATGCTGTGGCATTGGCATCAATGGTATCTTTCTCATCACATTTGGTGCTTTATAAATCAAAGTCACACGCTTCATATTGGTTTGAGGATCAATATCCCTATGCTCTTTTCTACGGGGATATTGAGGCTTGAACCTGTTCCATCGTGTACGACTCTCCGAAACCAATTTGTCTGCGCACCAACCGACATGCGATCCATTTACCTCGGCACCTGACATCGGGAATCTGCATAAATCTCTCACCGCCCAGTACGGTAGAGTAAGCAAGTCACAGAATCTGTTGAAATACAGAATTCCGGTTTCCCATTTCGCAGCTATACACTTCAGTCTGCCTAGATAAGTCCACCCGAGAGCTCTGCCTTTGAATTTGGCATTATGAAATCGATAGAAATTACCTTGAGCTTCAGGCTTAGGTCGGTTCTCATCCATCTCCTTCAACTTCTTCAGATAATTCTTCAACTCATCAGACTGGTTAGAAGAATCTTTCTTTTCATTACCAAACACCTTTTCAACAAACTCTTCGCTTCTTTTCTTTGCTTTCTGTTTCGCTGACTTATTTGGTATCTCTGTGAAGTCAGGAAATACTTCATTCTCATCTTCTTTTCTGAAATACTGGGGAAACTCTTCATGAGTAATATCTTCTATTTCAACCTCATTATTCTCTGGAGTCTGCACATCATCTGAATGACTTCCCATATCCTTTTCAGGAATATCAGGAATCGATTCATCCATCATGAACTCCTCAAACGTCTTACCTACCCTCTGTGCGAGACCATCTAATATTTCTTTCGCCACAGATGCAGGTAGTTCCCCTTCTTCAAGATCTGGATCTTCATATTCCAGCTCATATCTCAGATCATCAGTCTGGAATATTTCAGCGAAGCATCCTGTGAACTCAATGGTCCACTCTCTCTTCTCCAACATATTCTTGTATATCAGTTTAGCATCATCAGACAGAGATCTCACCTTTTCGTTCCAGAAGATACTTTCATCCGAATCTACATTCCCTCCTTTCTTCTTGGAACTCGATTCTCCAGTATCTTTCTTCTTCTGCGGTGTTCTCTTCTCATAACTATATTTAGAAGTATCATCTCCTCCTTCATGATCACTTCCACTGCTAAACTCATCACCTTTCTTTTTCCCTGTACCTTCAGCATCATCATCATCATCATCATTGTTGTCATCATCATCATCATTGTCATCATCACTTTTATCCGATCCATCATCATCCTCATCTTCATCATCTTCTTTCTCTGATTCAGAATACTCATAATCAACTTTCTGCTCATCTTCTTCTTCATCTTCTTCACCCTCTTTCAACTGGGGTGCTCTGCTATACAGCTCTTCAATCAAACCACAAAGACGTTTGTTTTCCTTCTTTAACTCTTTGTTATCAGCCTTGATCAGTTTGATCTTGTTCTTGTTTCTATCACATCTTCTTTCAAGCTTCTCATTCTTAGCTTCAATCAGTTTAATCTTATCATTAATATCATCCTGATTCGATTTCGAAGCAACTACAATTTGGAGCATCTTCTCCTCATTCTGCTTGAATTTAGTAATCTCAGCTTGTTGAGCAACCAACATCTTCATCATGTCCTCCATCTTCTTATTAACCTGTTTCATAACATCATCATCAACAGTCACTTTCTTTGACTTTGATCTGGAGGGTTCAACTTCAACAGCTTTCTCCTTTTGAGGCTTCCTAAACATATCGAGCACTTTATCCATATCGATATTGAACTGATCGATTGGTAAAGTCTCTGCCTCCTTTGCTTTCTTCTGCTTCTTAGCAACTGGTGAAGATAACTTGGAAGGTGTTCCAGCATCAGGTAATCTCTTTCCTTTCAACAACTGAGCCAACTCCTTCTCTCTCAGTTCTTTCACACTAGACTTCTTTGCCATGGTCCTTTGTTTCTTTGTCTCCTTTGGTAAATTCACAACTACTGTATCTCCAACACTCAACTCAGCTAAATCAACACCTAACCCTTCATCTTCAACTGATTTCTTTCGTCTCTCAGCTTCTTCAATCGACTGGTTTAATAATTCAGACTCACCAACCATAGTGGCCTTACGTTTGGTGGTCCTCACGTTCTCGTCATCAGAATCCCACTGTTCATCAACCTCAGTCTCTTCCGAATCTACAGACTCTTCATCCACCAATCCCGATCCTTTCTTAGCCGTCGATTTCTTTCTAGCAGCTTGTTGCTTTGTGCTTCCCTGATCTATAGCCTTTCCTTTGCCCTTCCCTTTGGCTCCAGGATTGACTACTTGACGCTTCCGCTTAGTGCTTGAATCAGCATACACTAAGGGATCATCATTGTCTGAATCACTCTCATCATGTCTTGCTTTGTTCTTGCCAGGATCAATGTAATCCGGACGAGCCAAAGCCCCAAATAACCTCCTGTTAGGTGGCTTCTCACTGTCAGCTACACCCTTATAACCTTTCATCCTCATCAAGGTTCTAATATTCATGTGATCTTGACCTAGAATCATAGTCGGATCCTTTTTCAGCATTGGATACTTGTGATCAAAGATCATCATTAGAAACCTTGGATACAACATGAACTTCTTAAACTTTATACCCTTCAGCATCTCCAACATGTGGTCAAGGATCATCCCGGAAACATTAAATGGTTTGTTGAGTGTCAACGCAACCATTAATGAGCTCAAACTCTTTCTCATCACGTCATAACCACCACTCACGCAACCAAAGACATGAATCAGAACATGTGCAAAGTACTTGTACTGCACTCCCAGCTTCCCTTTATACATAGATCCGTCAGTGATTGGACCTTTGTATTTCATCCTTAAGAAGCACGCCTTCTGTTCTGTCCAAGATAATTCCCTGGGATCCTCACTATCTTCGAACTTAATCTGTAACGCCTCCCGAATGTCAGCTTCAGTCAAGAACATCTCCATCTCCTGAATCTTGCTCTTGATGATCGTCTGATTCTCCCAGTAGTCATACTTAGCGTTCTGGTAAAAATCTTCAATTATGTCTTTGTAAATGATGGTTGGTGTGGCTAGAGCATGTACAATCCTGCTCCTCTTCAGAAAATCAATAATCCCAGTAAACTCCGTGTTCTTCTCCACGTCTCCTAGATACGCGCAACAGTTGTGCGATCGTTCGAAAGGCCAACTGCTCGGAGTAGATGTTTCAGCTACGGGGACTGGATCTTGAACTGTGATCTCTGCTGGAGTCTCAACATTCACTGCTGGTGATTCAATATTCTCGGTTTGTTCAGCCATCTGCACATGAAAATCAATAAAACGCGTCAAAACACAAAAACGACAAAAATATAAAAATTTTGGTCAAAGACATCTGCACATTCGCCCATTTTGAAACTGGCCGAATGTGGGAATAACTGGTCGAATGTGAACATATATGGACGAATATGAAAAAGTTTCTGATTAAAATCACATTCGTCCGGTTTGAAAGTACATTCGCCCATCCAACTTCACTTTCGCCCGTTTTTAAAAACACCCGAATGTGAAAAATTTATCCCCAAAATTTAAAATTTTGCCATAGTTTGTCTTAACCTGTAATTTTGATTCTAATGTATGCTAATAATGCCGATTAACATTCGTCTATTACCAATTTTATCAATTAATCATTTTACATAGGTTTTCAAATGGAATTAGGGTTCTATGTGTTCAATCGATCAAAATTATCATCTAAACATGTTTTTATCCTAATTCCTTCCACAATCTCCCCCTAAAACCTATGTTAAATGATCGGCAAACAAAAACAATCAACAATCAACATCAAAAGCCCCTAGAACAGAAACCCTAGGTCCAGTTCGGAAAACAATCAATATTGATCTCATTTGATGTCCATTACCTGCAATATTGGTGATAAAATGATCAGTAAAGACAAGGGAACAAATCAAGGGAACTTAAAATTCACAAGCAACAAGGTCTGGTTAGGATGCAAATTCTGAAAAAGTTTGTGAATGAGGGGTTCGAAAGTGACAGACGTATTTATAGGGTTCCACGTTCGACCGGTTGAAGTGGACGAATGTGGTTAAATCCACATTCGCCTCTAGTTAAAGACACGAATGTAGAAATAGGCCACCTTCGCCCCTTTTGAAGACCCGAAGGTGAAACCTTACAACCGGAAGTGGAATTTTCACTCGGAAGTGTAAATATCCACCTTCGCCCAAAACAAAAACGGCCGAATGAGATGATTTTTCCACATTCGACCCAATTAAGGGGCGAATGTGAAATGGAAAAATCTGAAAATTTCGCCAAATCACGAATTCGAATCCCGTTCAACATTTTTCAATCCGTTAAACTTCCAAAACTCAAATTTTCACATTTTGAATGTTACAAAGACCAGATGGTGTTATCAAATCTCAGAAAATGACCATCAAGCATCCCCGGATATCAAAAATAAAACAGAAATGCAAATCTTTTGGATTTTCTGAAATTTTGATTAAAACACACCTAAAATCTTTTTGGATTTTGTAACTTTTTAAAATGCAACAAAGTAAAATGCATCAAAGTAAATGAAAACAGTAAACATTTTGTGATTTCCGGTAAGAGGATCATATCAGTTTTCTGAGAAATCTGAACACAGCGTTGATCTATTTTATTATTATCATTAGAAACAATATGTGACACGGCAATTGCTAATATTGTTGTCCACATAAGCTCACATGCAGACAATTACGCAATGCTTTAAAATGATACGAATTAGATGTATTATACTAACACATTGTGGTTCCCACACACACGACATACTCCCGTATCAAGAAGTAATTTGCACAAAGACTCATTGTAAAGCGTGATTATGCTTTTGTCGTCTGTAATTGTACAAGATATAATGCATAGAGGTATACAGGTCAGCAAATTAATGCAGCAAAGTAACATATGCACCATACCAGGTTGAGGACTGATATTAATCATGATTTGCATCAATGATCAATACGATATTATAGATAATCTTTGATCATCATATAACATGGAAAGTTCCTCAATTCGGTAACTTTAGGTTTTGGCATAAAGCTCTTTTATAAAGACATCCTGTCTGATCTAGGTCCGTAATGACTTACCGCAGAAGATCAGATAGGCTATCCCCAGACAACTAATAACATAACGACCCTAAACCTCCGAGTTTTGTACAAACACCCTCTCAAACGAAATTACGGTACTAAGACCATATGCCCATGAGGTGTTCATCCACAAACGCGTAGTTCGTTAAGTTTGTATCACTAATGCACGCAATATATAGTCTACGAAGCCTAACAGCATATCACACGTAATCAACATACGTCTCATTAAAACTATACAATTCTTTAGCCTGTGTCAGATCCCCACTGATGTACTATCATTTCCTCTTTTTATCCAGAAAATCATTTTGGGTTTTTCTAATTTTTAGGTATTTTGAAAATTTTCAATGTTTTTGGTTTTTCTGATAAAATGACTCCCCCTAAAATAAAGAACACATTTTTGGGTTTTTAATTTTTCTGAAAAACGAAAACAAAAATTTGAAAGAAACAATCCACTTGAAAGCATCAACTTCTTTGAGGATTAAACAACCCCCTCGAAAGCATTAACTTCTTTGAGGATTATGATAGTAAAGAGAAATTCCCAATTAGCAAAGAGAAATTCCCAATTAGCAAAAATTTAAATCTAAAACTAAAAACGAAAAATGATAAACCGAGGAGCCGATTAGTCCTGTTTTTCCTTTATATTGTTTACTTTCAAAAGATATTCAAAGCGAGATCTGTCAAAAGCTTTTGTAAACAAATCTGCACGTTGGTAGTCAGTATGGATTTTGACCATGTCAATCAATTCTTTAGCATAACAGTCACGGATAAAATGATATTTAATCCGGATATGTTTAGCTTTAGAATGATTTTCAGTATTTTTAGTTAATGCAATTGCGGCTTCGTTGTCACAGTGTATAGGGGTTTTAAGAAACTGCAAACCGTAATCGACCATCTGTTGTTGGATCCAGAGCACTTGTGAACAGCAACTCGAGGCTGAAATGTACTCGGCTTCACATGTAGACAGTGCGACGGAAGTCTGTTTCTTGCATTGCCAGGTAATTAACCTGCTCCCTAAAAACTGGCAACCGGCTGTTGTTGATTTGCTGTCTTTGTCACAGCCGCCCCAATCTGCATCACTAAAAGCAATAAAATCAAAATCATCATCATTAGGGTACCAAAGTCCTTTTGATGGACAACCCTTCAGATATCGAAGGATACGCTTGACCGCCGTCAGATGACTTTGTTTCGGCTTCGATTGGTAGCGAGCACAGAGACACGTTGCATACATAATATCTGGTCTAGACGCTGTCAAATACATCAGAGATCCGATGATTGCTCTGTATGTAAATGGATCTGTCAGCTCCCCCTTAGCGTCCACTCCAATCCCGTGATTGGGTTGAATTGGGGTATCCATCGGCTTAGAGTCCTCCATCTGGAATCGGCTCAAGATGTCGGCTACGTATTTCGTCTGGTGAATAAAGATCCCGTCGGGTCTTTGATCCACCTGTAAGCCGAGGAAAAACTGCATTTCTCCCATAGCGCTCATTTCGAACTTCTCCTGCATAACAGTTTCAAATTCCCTGCACAAGAGTTCGTTAGTTGAACCAAATATAATATCATCAACGTAAATCTGTACGAGAAGCAAGTCATCTCCCGTCTTCTTCGTAAAGAGGGTACAATCGACGAGGCCGCGCTTGAATCCTTTGGAGATGAGGTATGTACTTAGCTCCTCGTACCACTGTCTTGGAGCCTGGTGCAAACCATATAAAGCTTTGTTCAGCACGTAGACCTTGTCCCGGTGGATTGGGTCCTCAAAGCCTGGTGGCTGCCCGACATAAACCTCCTCCTTGACTTTACCGTACAAAAATGCGCTCTTGACATCCATTTGATAGACTTTGAATTTCTTATACGAAGCAAACGCAAGGAACATCCGAATAGCTTCCATTCGTGCTACTGGTGCATAGATTTCGTTGTAATCAATTCCTTCAATTTGATGGAAACCCTGCACAACCAATCTGGCTTTGTTCCTTACAATAACTCCACGATCATCCTTTTTGCACTTAAACACCCACTTAGTGCCAATTTTCTTTCTTCCCGGCGGCAAATCTGTGAGCGTCCAGACTCCCAATTTCTGGAATTGCAATAACTCCTCCTGCATTGCCTCAACCCAGGCATCTTCATTCAAAGCGTCTTTGTATGTCCTAGGCTCTACCTGCGACACATAACATGCAAACGACCAATCATTTTGGCTACCAGATTTCTGAATTTTGGCATACAATGCTAAAGCACCAAAACTCTCTGGCGAATTAACGCTTTTAAGCTGCCCTCTGGTCATCACTCCACTACCAGGATCACCGATTACTTGCTCCAGCGGGTGAATACGATGAATCCGAGATTCCGGATTAACAGGTACAATCACTCCCGTCTGAGCAGTCAAGTTCTCTACATCATCCTGATCATGACCCGTGTTAGACGATGAAGCAACGTCTGGATTTGGAGTTGGGTTCACAGTTTGCTCTTCTAAGTCTTCTGCATTTTCAAGAACGGCTTCTTCAAATTGTTCATCTTCAGATTCTGAAGTGTCTAATGAAGTTGAAGCTTCTTGAAACAACTCTTCTTCTTGTGTAGGAGCACTGGTATCACTAGAAGCTGGTGGGGGGTTTACGGTGATTGGACGCATCAATGGTGAAGTTGCCGCGTTTTCACACTCGTAAAGTAATCTGATCACAGCTTCTTCAACCAGGCTATCTAGATTGAATGATTCAAAGAAATCTTTGTAATCAAACATCCAATCAGGGCCCGTGCCTTGCAAATTTTGAGTGTAACGTTGAACTTCCACATTAGCCCAATCCTCCACTTGACGAGTTCTCTTGTTGAATACCCGTTTGAGCGGGGTTGCATATCCAACAAAATATCCCTCCTCAGCTTTAGGACTAAACTTCTCGCTTGGATTCAACATCGTACATGGCGCCCCAAATGGTTCTAGATACTCTAAATTGGGCTTTCGTCGGTGTAACAGCTCATAAGATGTTTTTCCAAACTTCTTCACTGTCAAAACCCGATTTAAAGTGTAGTTTGCTGCATAAATCGCCTCATTCCAGAACATTACTGGAAGATTTGAATCAGCGAGCATTGTTCTTGCAGCCTCAATCAGAGTCCTATTCTTTCTTTCAGCAACACCGTTCTGTTGCGGGGTATACGGAGCTGAATATTCATGATGAATCCCTTTGCTTTCACAAAGTTCATCCATCTTTGCATTTTTAAACTCCGTCCCGTTGTCACTCCTGATCCTTTTGATCTTCAAATTGTAGATATTCTCCAATCGAGTGAACAGAACTTGTAGGTTGGTAAAGGTGTCGCTTTTGTTCTTCAAACACA